>JAOWBW010000026.1:608573-1031073 GCA_026119855.1 Campanula takesimana
GTTCTCCAGAGCTCATGGTTCATAAGGAAAAGGGCCAAGTTCCAAAAGAAAGGTAAGACAAGAGTTGTCAAACCTAAGAAATAATTATGGTTAAAATAATAACTCTAATTGATGCAATTTGGTAAAAATGGCAATGGATTGACCATTTAGAATTGTAGTCAAAATTCTGGATGATCAATAAAAGGAATGGTAGTGGGACTACCACTTGAAAATTTTATGTTATAAAATTATTCTTTCTAAATTAATTATTGGGTATTGGATACCAGAATAATTAGTAAAATGAAAGACTACTTATAGTAAAGTTTTATCTACAAACGGTAATGATGCAATGGTTGCAACATTGTTGTAGAACACTTGTAAAGTGACTTTACTGATGAAGTAGAAAACATTATTTTGTTAAAAGATAATGAAGGATATTAATTTCTTGTTTGGAATAAGAAAAGTGCTTTATTTATTATGATTTACTTCATTGTGTTATCATATAAAATAAATCTTATATCCTAAATCTTGAAGAACAAAGTAATAAAGGCTATAACATAAATATTAAAATTCTTTATGCATTATTGTTTTGATCAAATAAATAAAAGATGCATATCTAAAATTTCATGGGACGGAGTTTTAAGTCATATGATTTGGAATCACATGATTTATGCAAATCTTATTTACTTGGACCAAGATATTTTTACTATGATTGGTAAAGGCTAATATCTTAATTGACCTAATACATTTTGATGTGTATGGTGCATAAGAAGCAATGCTAAAAGAGAATTTTGGTTATACTTGGCAAAACTATTCAAGATTCTGATTGGATCACGATGATGAATAATTTAACCAAGAATTTGACAATCATCATTAAAGTTGTGAAATAGTTTCACGATTAACTTCACTAAGAACACCATTCTAAATGATGTGTCTACGTGGAAGTACAAGAACCATATTGGATATGGTTCATTAGATGATAAAGTCAAATTGATCTTCCATTATTAATTTTGGGGTTATGTATTACAAAACCGCTATGACTACACTAATTTGAGTTCCATCAGAAGGGGTTAAATGGTGAAAGAAAACTCGGTTTGTCTTTCATAAAGGTTTAAGATGTTGAGACCTTTTGAAAAGGAGCTGTCTGGGACACACTCACATTTAAATCTAATAAATATACTTCATAGAATATCCTAAGGAAACTTGAGGATATAATTTACTCATAAGAAACAAATGGTTTGTTGATTATGATGATACTTTTCTAGATAAATGGTTTATCTCTAAAAGAATCAGTGGGAGTAAAATGTATCTCGAATGGTTCGAGACTTAAAAAATATATATTTTAACCTAAGATGGAAGTTGAACAAGTTTTCACAATGAGTCGTGAAAAGTCCGTTCAAAAGATATACAAGAACTTGCGTATGTGATAGGACACAATCTATTGCAAGAAATATTGGATATTTCGAAATAGAAAGTGTTGAGGTAAAGTTCATTTGGAATGAAGTATTTACCATCTGTCAAAGATGCAATGTCAACTCCACATATTTAGATAATGACTTGGAGTCATGAAATCTAAAAGGCAACCCATGTGTAATAATCAAGTTTGGAACTTGATCATTCTACCTAAGGTGTAAAAACCAAAAGAGAGGAATGAGTTTTCTTGGAGAAAATTTACATGGATAGCAAAGAAATTTACTAGAATTCTCGTAGTCACATGTTCATATTTGGAATATGAAAATTGACAAAATGATGTCAAAACAAGTGTTCCTCAACGGGAACTCACTTAAGGATGTATTGGATACAACCTAAAGGTTTTGACAGTCAAAGAAAATTCTGATAAATTATGAAAGTTGCAAAAATCCATTGGATGCATTAAAGCAAAATTGTGGGAGTTGGAATCTCCGTTTTGATAAATCAAAAGAGCTTGACTTGATCAATAACGAAGATGAACCTTGTATATACAAGAAGATTAGTGGGAGCATAGTGATATTCCTTAAATTAAATATGTGGATGACATATTGCTCATTGGAAACGAAATTCCTACACGTTAGTCTGCAAAGACTTTGTTAAGAAAATGTTTCGCAATAAAGAATATGGATGAAACTGCATATGTCCTTGGCATTAAGATCTATAGAGATAAGATCGAAGAAGCTAATTGATTAAGCCAAAGTACATACATTGACAAAGTCATTAGAAGATTCCGCAAGGAAAATTCTGAGAGAGGACGGTTGTTAATGTTACATGAAGTTTTCTATGCAAAGACTCAAATGTCCTGAGACAAATGATGAGCATGTGAAGAATGAATGGGATGCCATCTTGCTTCGGCAATTGGATCCATCATACCATGATAAGTACTAAGCCGGATATATCTAAATGCTTGGAGCATGACGAGTAGATATTAATCCGACAACCGGTGAGAATCACTGGATGGCTGTGAAACAATTATTAAAGTACTTTAGAAGGACTAAAGAATTGTTGTGATCCTATGGAGGGATGGAAGATGATCTCGATGTATATGGATACACGGATGCATGCTTCCAAACCGACAAAAATGGTAGAAATCGCAATCGAGTTTTATAAATAATAGTGAAGCTGTAACTTGGAATGGTTCCAAGAAGAGTACAGTCACTAATTCTACGACTAAAATCTAAGTATATTGCTGCATTAGATGCTGCAAAGGAAGTTGTTTAGATTAAGAAGTTCATTGGTGAACTTAAGATGGTTCCTAGTATTTCTAATTCAATAGACTTTATTAGTGATAATAATGGTGCTATTGATCAAGCAAAGGAACCAAGGGCACATCCTAAATCCAAACACATACTTAGGCGTTTTCTTATCGTTCGAGAAATCGTTGATAAGGGAGACGTAAATATATGCAAAGTACCAAGTAATGATAACGTTGCGGACACGCTAAACAATGGGACTTCCACAAGCTAAGACATGATGGTCATGTTAGGTCCATGGGTATTGGATACCTAGGAAATTGGGCTTAGGGCAAGTGGGAGATTGTTGGTGTTGGTGCCCTAGGCACGTTTGTTAAACGTTGTGTAAGTTATCATTTTATTCATAATGATAAAGAGATAATAAGATTATTATTATGGCTCGTGTTTGCTTATAATAATCTCCGTCCCTAGAGCTTGTTAAGCACTAGTATAAAGGCTAAATGATCATGGGATGATCATGTTAGATTTATGGGTACTTGTTTGGAACAAGGTACTGGACATGACCCGCTGTATGAGATTTATGTCATGGTCTATGTCATATATAAATCTCATATTAGTTATGTCATTTGAATCCTTAGACATGAAGTTATTATAGTCTTCCACTTGATGAAGATTATGTTTGGCATATTCAAACGCTTGCCTTAACACGGTAGTTATAAAGGGTATGATTGGCATGATTGGATTCACGTAGGGAACAATAATAAGCCAAATGGATTTGTCCCTCTTCGGAGAGATGTCAAGCTTGGCCCCCTCGAAGGAATGATGTTGATGAAATGTTTGGCCAAACTCAAATGGATTGATTGGATCAATGTCATTTGGATTATCAACATATTCAGAATCGATAAAGTATTGAACAATACAAGTGACTTGTTGACCATGACTTGTGTTCAATGACATCGTGGACAAAGGGATTATGACATGTTCTAAAAGGAATGCGAACTTGTATCTAGTTATACTATTTGGGTAGGTATGACGGTTTGCTAGAACCTAATCATATCTTATGGTTTCATGTTGAACCCATTGCCAACTTAGTATAATCCTAGAGGGTCACACACAATAGAACGAATCCTAAATAAGGACTATATGGAAATTTTGGAAATTGGATTTTCTGGCCATCTAGGCTCTATGGGCGACCGCACGGAAGACTGGGCGACCGCACAGAAAACCGGGCGGCCGCACGCCTTGGTTTGGGCGGCCGCACAGTGCTGTCGGGGGCAGATTCCTAATTTGATTCGGAATCGAATTTTGGACGGGTTTAACACAAGTTTCCTATTGGAATAGGTCTTACTTGTGTATAAACATCAGAATTCGGCCATAACTCAGACCTAATGTTTGTGCAAGCCTCCAAAGAGTTTGAGAGGGTTTTATTTTGTTCTAAGAAATCCTAGATTGAAGAACAAAATTATACACAAAGAAAATCCATATAGTTCATATTTAATTATGAAAACGTGTTTCATAATTCGGTCTAGCAACCAAGATCAAGTGTTCTTGATATTCGTTCGTGGTGTGGATACCGCTAGAGGGTGAAACTTATCATCTTCAACGTTCGTGATTATTACTATGATCGTGATCAAGTTTTCAAGTCTCTATCGAATTCAAGGTTGCAAAATCAAAGGCATCAAGGGTTAGTATTCTAGTATTCATATTGTTGTATTTGACTTAATCATATGAATGGATCTATGGGCTTTGGGTTTCATTAAACTTTAAATGCTTAATTCCGCTGAGCATGTGACTACGAAACCCAACAGTGGTATCAGAGCCCCGTTCATGTTGATTATTTCAATACTAGATCATGTTGTGTGTATATAAATTGTTTATGTGCCAAGCATGATGATATGAATATTGATTATATGATGTTTATGTGTTATGTGATTTTATGTGGTTTATTGTTTTACAACTTTAATCGCACGATTCAATCGCAATAAATATTATGATGGATTCTGAATTGTTTGATTATTAATTCTGATTGGATCATGGTTTTAATAATCGGGGGAAAAACAATTTGAGACAAATTTTCGAAACTTAAAAATTCCTTCTGATCAACTTGGGCGACCGCACATAATCACGTGTGCGGCCGCACACTTTTGGGCGACCGCACAGTGCCTTCTGGGCGGCCGCACAGTACCAGGTTTCTGTTCTGATTTTGGTGAAAATCTGAATTTGGAATTTTCGAGAGGTCCAACCAAACAGTAAACAAAACTAGGCCAGACCTGCTGATCTGGAATGGGTTTTGGGTAGTTGGTTTGGGTGTGGATCTTGGGGCTTGATTTTCCTATTTGTTTTAGTCTTGTGATTCCAAGATTGGTTCAAGGTTTGGATGGCTAATCCACGTTCATCGAGATTGTGTTTCCCAAACTTGATCGCAATCAAAGTTTCAAAGATAAAACGAAGTTAGAATTATGAAGAGTTCATAATTGCTAAAATTGAGAAACAAAGTTCTTGATTCAATGATTGGAGATCCATGTGGAATTGTGAATGCAATTGGCCTACGTTCATCGAGACCATCTATTGCTTAGTTTCAGCCACATGGACTACTTTCTTGGTTTCTTGAATTAGTGCGGGATTGTGGTTGCCTAACGGCTTAGTTCGACCGCACTTCTTGTTGTCTTGATTTGGAAATAACGACCAAAGTTGAAAAGGTCTCATCCTCATAATTATAGAGAAACTAATGAAACATAAATATTGTGCTTAAATTAATGGAGATTAATTTAGTGGCTAAACTTGATGCGTAACATGTTTATCTTATGTGCTCATAAATGTGTTGTATGCTATATGTGATGAACCTTCAAGAAATTTTTAAGTCCTTTTTGCCATACCATGATTAAATTACTTGTAAGTACACGGGTATTTTCATGTGGGCTCGCCAAAGCGAGGTGCATTGATTTTATCTTTGTATGAGCAAGATGAGTGAATAAGAGTTTCCTATGCGTTTAAAATAGTTGGACTTAATTAGGCGTCAAAACAGTTTTGGGTCTTAGGCAAAGATGAGATTAAACATGCTTTTAAAATTGGATCCCTAAGAATCATATGAGATATGATTGACAAGAAATTGTCTACCTAATTAATTTGGTTTTGAGCGGTCCGCCGTGGACTCAAAGTTAAATTAAAGTTGGATCTTAGCCCGATTTCAAAAGAATCTCATAAAAGGATCTAAGAGTCATATGAGATATGATTGACAGGGTTGTCTACCTAATTAATTTGATTTTGTGTAATCCGCCATAGCGGACTTAAAATTAAATTAAAGTTGGATGTTAACCCATTCAAATTATATTATACATTGGATGTATATGAAGGTTATATAATTTAGTGGGAGTATTTTTGGAAAATACATTATTTATCTCTTTAATGAGATTGGTACTTGTAAAATTTTGGAAATTTTGCATGAGTTGTAGATAATGACAACAAACTTCGTTGCGATCAATCCTTTAGAAGGATGAGCTTCAAAGAGAATGGTACAAACTTCATGGATTGGATCCTGAGCCTAAGAATGGTTCTAAGGCAAGAAGATGGGTTGTACATTCTTGATGGGCCTATTCCTAAAGAACCCAATGCCGGAATAGACAATCACAAGAATCATGAGTATGATTCTAGGAATGTGAGTTGTCGTATGCTCACGATTATGTGTTCTTAAACTCCAACAAAGTTTGGAACTTGTGGAAGCCTATTGGATAGGCGTGTAGTTGAGTTACATGTTTCAAAGAGCAATCTAAGCAAGAGAGGTATAAAACCATTATTGCATTCACTTCTTGCAAAAGGAGTAAAGGGTAATAAGTGGAACCTCACATGCTTAAGATAATGGCTACAAAGAGCATCTTGAGAAACTTGGGAGTCCAATTGGATTGGAGCTAGACATGGATCTTATTCTTAATTCATTGACTAAGAGTTATAATCACTTTGTGATGGACTATAACATGTTTAGAATGAATAAGAATTTCTTCGAATTACATTAACATGCTAAAAACTGCGAAGATGAAGATATTGGAGAATGGTTCTCCAGAGCTCATGGTTCATAAGGAAAAGGGCCAAGTTCCAAAAGAAAGGTAAGACAAGAGTTGTCAAACCTAAAAGAAATAATTATGGTTAAAATAATAACTCTAATTGATGCAATTTGGTAAAAATGGCAATTGGATTGACCATTTAGAATTGTAGTCAAAATTCTGGATGATCAATAAAAGGAATGGTAGTGGGACTACCACTTGAAAATTTTATGTTATAAATTATTCTTTCTAAATTTAATTATTGGGTATTGGATACCAGAATAATTAGTAAAATGAAAGACTACTTATAGTAAAGTTTTATCTACAAACGGTAATGATGCAATGGTTGCAACATTGTTTGTAGAACACTTGTAAAGTGACTTTACTGATGAAGTAGAAAACATTATTTTGTTAAAAGATAATGAAGGATATTAATTTCTTGTTTGGAATAAGAAAAGTGCTTTATTTATTATGATTTACTTCATTGTGTTATCATATAAATAAATCTTATATCCTAAATCTTGAAGAACAAAGTAATAAAGGCTATAACATAAATAATTAAAATTCTTTATGCATTATTGTTTTGATCAAATAAATAAAAGATGCATATCTAAAATTTCATGGGACGGAGTTTTAAGTCATATGATTTGGAATCACATGATTTATGCAAATCTTATTTACTTGGACCAAGATATTTTTTACTATGATTGGTAAAAGGCTAATATCTTAATTGACCTAATACATTTTGATGTGTATGGTGCATTAAGAAGCAATGCTAAAAGAGAATTTTGGTTATACTTGGCAAAACTATTCAAAGATTCTGATTGGATCACGATGATGAATAATTTAACCAAGAATTTGACAATCATCATTAAAGTTGTGAAATAGTTTCACGATTAACTTCACTAAGAACACCATTCTAAATGATGTGTCTACGTGGAAGTACAAGAACCATATTGGATATGGTTCATTAGATGATAAAGTCAAATTGATCTTCCATTATTAATTTTGGGGTTATGTATTACAAACCGCTATGACTACACTAATTTGAGTTCCATCAGAAGGGGTTAAATGGTAAAAGAAAACTCGGTTTGTCTTTCATAAAAGTTTAAGATGTTGAGACCTTTTGAAAAGGAGCTGTCTGGGACACACTCACATTTAAATCTAATAAATATACTTTCATAGAATATCCTAAGGAAACTTGAGGATATAATTTTACTCATAAGAAACAAATGGTTTGTTGATTATGATGATACTTTTCTAGATAAATGGTTTATCTCTAAAAGAATCAGTGGGAGTAAAATGTATCTCGAATGGTTCGAGACTTAAAAAATATATATTTTAACCTAAGATGGAAGTTGAACAAGTTTTCACAATGAGTCGTGAAAAGTCCGTTCAAAAGATATACAAGAACTTGCGTATGTGATAGGACACAATCTATTGCAAGAAATATTGGATATTTCGAAATAGAAAGTGTTGAGGTAAAGTTCATTTGGAATGAAGTATTTACCATCTGTCAAAGATGCAATGTCAACTCCACATATTTAGATTAATGACTTGGAGTCATGAAATCTAAAAGGCAACCCATGTGTAATAATCAAGTTTGGAACTTGATCATTCTAACCTAAGGTGTAAAAACCAAAAGAGAGGAATGAGTTTTCTTGGAGAAAATTTTACATGGATAGCAAAGAAATTTACTAGAATTCTCGTAGTCACATGTTCATATTTGGAATATGAAAATTGACAAAATGATGTCAAAACAAGTGTTCCTCAACGGGAACTCACTTAAGGATGTATTGGATACAACCTAAAGGTTTTGACAGTCAAAGAAAATTTTGATAAATTATGAAAGTTGCAAAAATCCATTGGATGCATTAAAGCAAAATTGTGGGAGTTGGAATCTCCGTTTTGATAAATCAAAAGAGCTTGACTTGATCAATAACGAAGATGAACCTTGTATATACAAGAAGATTAGTGGGAGCATAGTGATATTCCTTAAATTAAATATGTGGATGACATATTGCTCATTGGAAACGAAATTCCTACACGTTAGTCTGCAAAGACTTTGTTAAGAAAATGTTTTGCAATAAAGAATATGGATGAAACTGCATATGTCCTTGGCATTAAGATCTATAGAGATAAGATCGAAGAAGCTAATTGATTAAGCCAAAGTACATACATTGACAAAGTCATTAGAAGATTCCGCAAGGAAAATTCAGAGAGAGGACGGTTGTTAATGTTACATGAAGTTTTCTATGAAAAGACTCAAATGTCCTGAGACAAATGATGAGCATGTGAAGAATGAATGGGATGCCATCTTGCTTCGGCAATTGGATCCATCTTACCATGATAAGTACTAAGCCGGATATATCTAAATGCTTGGAGCATGACGAGTAGATATTAATCCGACAACGGTGAGAATCACTGGATGGCTGTGAAACAATTATTAAAGTACTTTAGAAGGACTAAAGAATTGTTGTGATCCTATGGAGGGATGGAATATGATCTCGATGTATATGGATACACGGATGCATGCTTCCAAACCGACAAAAATGGTAGAAATCGCAATCGAGTTTTATAAATAATAGTGAAGCTGTAACTTGGAATGGTTCCAAGAAGAGTACAGTCACTAATTCTACGACTAAAATCTAAGTATATTGCTGCATTAGATGCTGCAAAGGAAGTTGTTTAGATTAAGAAGTTCATTGGTGAACTTAAGATGGTTCCTAGTATTTCTAATTCAATAGACTTTATTTGTGATAATAATGGTGCTATTGACCAAGCAAAGGAACCAAGGGCACATCCTAAATCCAAACACATACTTAGGCGTTTTCTTATCGTTCGAGAAATCGTTGATAAGGGAGACGTAAATATATGCAAAGTACCAAGTAATGATAACGTTGCGGACACGCTAAACAATGGGACTTCCACAAGATAAGACATGATTGTCATGTTAGGTCCATGGGTATTGGATACCTAGGAAATTGGGCCTAGGGCAAGTGGGAGATTGTTGGTGTTGGTGCCCTAGGCACGTTTGTTAAACGTTGTGTAAGTTATCATTTTATTCATAATGATAAAGAGATAATAAGATTATTATTATGGCTCGTGTTTGCTTATAATAATCTCCGTCCCTAGAGCTTGTTAAGCACTAGTATAAAGGCTAAATGATCATGGGATGATCATGTTAGATTTATGGGTACTTGTTTGGAACAAGGTACTGGACATGACCCGCTGTATGAGATTTAAGTCATGGTCTATGTCATATATAAATCTCATATTAGTTATGTCATTTGAATCCTTAGACATGAAGTTATTATAGTCTTCCACTTGATGAAGATTACGTTTGACATATTCAAACGCTGCCTTAACACGGTAGTTATAAAGGGTATGATTGGCATGATTGGATTCACGTAGGGAACAATAATAAGCCAAATGGATTTGTCCCTCTTCGGAAAGATGTCAAGCTTGGGCCCCTCGAAGGAATGATGTTGATGAAATGTTTGGCCAAACTCAAATGGATTGATTGCATCAATGTCATTTGGATTATCAACATATTCAGAATCGAGAAAGTATTGAACAATACAAGTTGACTTGTTGACCATGACTTGTGTTCAATGACATCGTGGACAAAGGGATTATGACATGTTCTAAAAGGAATGCGAACTTGTATCTAGTTATACTATTTGGGTAGGTATGACGGTTTGTTAGAACCTAATCATATCTTATGGTTTCATGTTTGAACCCATTGCCAACTTAGTATAATCCTAGAGGGTCACACACAATAGAACGAATCCTAAATAAGGACTATATTGGAAATTTTGGAAAATTGGATTTTCTGGCCATCTAGGTTCTGTGGGTGACCGCACGGAAAAACTGGGCGACCGCACAGAAAACCGGGCGGCCGCACGCCTTGGTTTGGGCGGCCGCACAGTGCTGTCGGGGGCAGATTCCTAATTTGATTCGGAATCGAATTTTGGACGGGTTTTAACACAAGTTTCCTATTTGGAATAGGTCTTACTTGTGTATAAACATCAGAATTCGGCCATAACTCAGACCTAATGTTTGTGCAAGCCTCCAAAGAGTTTGAGAGGGTTTTATTTTGTTCTAAGAAATCCTAGATTGAAGAACAAAATTATACACAAAGAAAATTCCATATAGTTCATATTTAATTATGAAAACGTGTTTCATAATTCGGTCTAGCAACCAAGATCAAGTGTTCTTGATATTCGTTCATGGTGTGGATACCGCTAGAGGGTGAAACTTATCATCTTCAACGTTCGTGATTATTACTATGATCGTGATCAAGTTTTCAAGTCTCTATCGAATTCAAGGTTGCAAAATCAAAGGCATCAAGGGTTAGTATTCTAGTATTCATATTGTTTTATTTGACTTAATCATATGAATGGATCTATGGGATTTGGGTTTCATTAAACTTTAAATGCTTAATTCCGCTGCGCATGTGACTACGAAACCCAACAATATATACTCAAGAGTAAGGAGCTAAGATAGCTCACAACGAGTTTTAGACCAAGAAAATTAAAACCAAACATGGTTACATACAGCGGAAGACATGCCTAGCACATAATCTGGCATCAAGAGATGTCTAGAGACAACAAGTACTACACAAGTCTACCCCAAACAAGCCCTGAGTTTAATAACTCATACAACATCGTCCTTACCAAAGTGTAAAAGGACACTAGTCTCAAACAAGAACATCCTGCGGAGTACGTTCCCAGCTATGTCGAGCCTCACTGCGTACTATCCCCTGATTTCCTGGGGGGGGGGGGGGAAACAAATAAAGGGTGAGATAAATCTCAGTAAGCTATTAACATGCAACTACATGACATGTTATCATGCAATACAAGTAGATACTCAAGAAATCATATATCAAGTATCATCAAGTAACAAGTATAGGAGAGGCTAAGCCAACTCAACAAGTAATCAAGCTCAAGATATGATCAGGTAACAAGTAGTCAAGTAGTGTGAGAGGCTAGACCAACTCACCAAGAAGCACATAGGCCTATCACGTATCATTACCTGAATCCTTCCTTATTTCTCCCAAGAATACCATTGTTGTCGATGCTTGTATAGCTGAGGACAACCACGATCAAGATCAAGAGACTGCTATGCAGTATATAAGAAGACCCGGTAACCAGTGTCATTCACAAGAACAAGATTCACGAGGTGTTCACGAGTTAGCATTCACTTATATCAGGCGTATTGCTCCAATATAGGATGCTAAGCCCTTACTATGGCCGGTAGTAAGGGAAAAACAGACCGAATGCATAGACGCACGATTATCACTTATGCCCCAGCCCTCGCAATAAGCGTGAACCTATACACCCCTCTGAACCAAATAAGCCAGCTGGACTCACACGAGAATGCAAAAGTAGATGTTTACTTGAACTACGAGAATAGAACTAAGTCCCATATTAGTGGACCAGTCTTTATGCACCATGTAATCATGTATCATGTGCTCACGAGAATATGCACCATGTAATCATGTATCATGTGCTCACGAGAATACAAGTACACGTACGCAATCATTGCGAAGACAAATAAATTTAACAATGGCACGTAGAGTGTCCATATAACACGGTCAATCCAAGTTAGAGTCTATTAATAACAGACCTCAAACAAGTAGTAGGGTATATCATTCTATATCACTTTGTCACATGCCAAGTTTGCACGTACATATTCATATCACGTTTAACACATTAAAGTGTCTATCACGATACCCTTACTATCAAATAGAATCCAATACCTTAGACTCTAAATATGTAGAAGAATAGGTCACATCATACCTAGTCACAGTCATATCTCACGTATATGTATCGTTAGCAATCAAATACATTTTCCAACACATATTGTGTTTTGAAGTTATTCTTATTAACTTAAATCGTAGTATTCACGATTATATGAATTATCTTTATATTACACTAGTCCCTATTTTCTTTAGGAACCCATTTCAAGACAAGATATTTTCTTATACTTTATATACTTCATTGAGTATATACACGATTAAAATCAATCACTAGCACTTTAGTGTTTGTTCATAACACTTACAATACACACGTATCAAATTCAAGTATGTAGTAGAGTTAATCATTATCTATCTAGTTCCATATCCCAACTCTTTTGGTTATTCATACCATGTATCAAGTAATCAAGAAGTAACATTCTATCAAGTAAATATATGCAAGATTTGCATATACACATCAAGACTCTTTCAAGTTTATTACCATACACATATATTGGTGTCAAGGCACGTACAAGATTTTATAATCTTATATTCAAGTCTTAATCCAATTATTTGGATGTTCAAGTCATGTACAAGATTTTATTGTCTTATACTTCAAGTTACTGTCTCAACTTAAGACATTCAAGACATTCAAGACATTCAGGACATTCAGGACATTCAAGACATTCAGGACATTCAAGACATTCAAGACATATACAAGATTTTATCATCTTATATCCAAGTTCTCAATCCATTTCTTTGGATGGTTAAACATGTACAAGAGTTAAACATCTTATACTTCGAGTTCAAGCTAGGAAGATGAATTATACATCTTTCACGTATTAATTTCCAATCCTTTTCTTAGGACATTCAAGCTCAAGACATTAGTTGGTGCCCCTAAGGTACACAAACATTAACTTCAAGACACATAAAAGAGTTACTACTCTTATACTCAAGTTATCATTTAATTATGATTCAAGTCCACATTTCATTTGTTCACAAATGGACTATTTTTCAGTACTAGAATGTTCTACAACACTCATCTAGGCCATCTAGGGTAGTACCCTAAACCTAAACCAAGAATACTTCGAGTTCAAATTAAGTAAATGAGCTATACAACTCATACTTACAAGTTCATAGCACTTTCAAGACATAAAGAAGAGTTTTTCCTTTTATACTCAAGTTCTCATTTTAATTAAATGAGTAATCATGTTCAAGACTCACTTCTGATACCCCTAAGGTGTCACAACACTTGCTAGGACATCTTATCTTAAGGCTATATGCCTTAACAAGTGATAAGCTTTCAATTTACTTTAGATTTAAAACACTTTGGTTGAAACAGGGGACCGGGCGGGCGCCTACAAGGGACCGGGCGGCCGCTCATCCAAGCATTTTTAAAACCAAAACTTCTGGGGAAAAGGGCGGGCGCTTGGTGACTAGGTGGGCGGGCGCCTGGTACAATTTCCGGCAAACACCAAATATTACACTTCTTTTTGTTCATACAAAAAAATGTCACATTTCAAAATAATTTAGAGAATAGTAATACTAAAAAAAGTCACATTTCAAAAAAAAGTACAAATACGTAAAAACACATTCTACAAAAATTAGCATGTTAACTGTGACATTTATTATGAGATTGGGAGAGTAAAGAAAAATAAAGAATGATATAAGTGATTGTAGCTAGACTTTTACTCAATAAGGTGGGAGCAATTGCTTTCTTTGGAGGTCAAAAACTATTAACTAAATAATTATTGTATGGTAATGGAATTGAGAGATACAATTATTAGGTTTATTGTGCACCTTTATCACCTTTCAAAAGTCCTCTTCTTGATATAGAAGTTAGAACCACCATCAAAGTAGATATGGTAACGAAATGATTTAACCCTTAAGATTGCTAAAAATCACACTTCATTGACAAAAAAAAAGAAAAAGAAAAGTGAAGTGATGAAATCGTTCTAGAAGATGATGATGATTCATAGTAATAAAGGAAAAATAAAAGAATGACTTGTGCACGTATGAAATCCCTAGTTTTGGGTGAGAAATGATGTAAAGTTTATTTTTTTTTTTCTCATCAAGTATATTTCAAGTAGGGTTGTTTAATTGTTTTCTAAGTTAATTAGGTTAAAGGAAGCATTATTTTATTTTAATTTGCTTACCAAAATCATGAACGTACGTACGAGTGTCACCTAATTAATTAAAGACCATTTATTCATCATTTAGATTAATCATACATGGTTCATGGACATTACACAAGTTTAGAGTTAAAGTTTACTAGTTAATTATGTATTCTATAACGTAAACAACCGTACTGCATACTCCCTCCGTCTCAAAGTACATATCGTTTGGGGAGTTAATTTTTGTATTAAAATACTTGTCGTTTACTATCTCTTCAATTATACAAGCAACTAATTGCCTAAGTAATTGGATTACTTTAAGAGTATATGAGTCTTTTTTCACATGCATTAATTGCATTTCTTAATATATGTGAAATGACTTAAAACGACATTTGTTTTGAGAAGGGAGAGTGGTGATATGTCACAAAGGATTTTTTTTCCCTTTGATCTAACTCATCCAGTTTAGTCTGAACTCGAGCTGGGTAGGTAAGAGTGATAAAACTCTCTCACACATCTGCATTCCCAAGGACAAAGGAAGCTTTTTGGTTTTAATAATAACTAGTGTTACTCCCGTGCGATGCACAGGCTGTCAGTACTACTTATTTGGAAAAAAATTAGTTAAGCTGAATAAAAAAACATAATTGATGAATACTCCCTGCGTCTCACCTCACTTGAGACCTAAGAGGAGGGCACAATAACTAACTAAAAAGAATAAAATAAAAAAAATGCGTGGTAGAAAATAAATAGAAAAAATGAGTTGGGTAAATAATAGTTTTGGTTGAATAAATTGAGTGGTATAAAATGAAGAGAGAGAATGAGTGGTTGGGTAGATTCAATATAAAATTATTAAAAATTGGTTATTTTAGGGAGGTTTCAAGTGAGCTGGGACATACCAAAATGAAAATAAGTCTCAAGTGATCTGAGACGGATAGGGAATACATTATAATAGAGAAATAATTTCACACATTAAGGAGAATGATTTTTACACATGTGGAAAACCTCTTTGTAGACAACATTGTTAGTAATAACATCAGAATGACTACAAATTTTGTCGTGATGTATCAATATCTTAATGTCAGATGGATCTCTAACCTGAGACTAATATTGGGATAAATGATCATACTATAAAACGACAAAATTTGCCTCCAAAAATCTTTAAAAAAAAGTATGTATACGTTCAACAACCCTAATGATTTAAACCCTAATTAAGCAAAAAAAAATTACGAAAAAGTCCAAAAATCGACAAAAAAATTAGAAGCCCGTTAGAGGCCCTAAATAACATTTTAAAGGACTTTTAGACCATGCCTCAAGGAGCTATGCCATATTATTTTTGTTCGTCTCGGTTTGACGTTCGCTTTGATGTGCGATGCGTTCTGTGGTTCATCCGGAGTCAAAAATTATGACCGATTCAGCGCATGCGCTCAAATGTCATTTTAGGAAAACAACATTTCAGTGGGGGTTTCTTTTTATAGTATACTTTATTGTTTTTATATTACTATAGAAATGATGTTTTGTCCCTAAATATTTTTTATCATGTTGTTTTCATTTTATTATATACTTGCAAAAGTAGATTTTTTTTAACTTCTTTTTGAGCAATAAAAATTAGAAATTTAGAATGGATAACACAAATATTTACTATTTTTCTCATTTTTTGAAGGAATTATTTTTGTCAACAGAAATGAAAATTTTGAAATATTTATTAAATATTTTCTTTAAGACAAATGAGGTCATATTTAACAAGGTAACACCAAAAAAGCAAATGTTACAAAGTGTCACATACTTATAAAAATTTAAACAACATGCGCATTTTTTGTAAGTGTAAGTACTAATGTCAATCATTCATACTAAGACTTATAAAAATTTAAGCTCGACACTTTAATACTACTTGTTAATAAGTTAAGTGTGTGAGTAAACAAATGTCAGTGATAGTGTTACTGGGTCCCAATTATTTTAATGAAGAGTGTCAGTAATAGTGTTTAGGAATGTTAGTGTGTGTTAAAGAGTGTTAGTGTAAGTGTTAAGGAATCTTAGTAGGGATGGCAACGGGTCGGGTACGGGCTGGGTTTGCCTAAACCCGAACCCGCACGGCAAGAATACGAGCCTCTACCGAACCCGGCCCGGAACACAGTGAACCCGTGATCAGCCCGGACCCGCCCGACTCGGAACACAGATGGCTGAAAAAATCCCCAAATCGTCTGGAATCTCGTCCATGAGATTTTATTTAAGGAGATTTTATTTGTGTAAACAAACATTATATAAAAATTGGGGCTTAGGGTTGTAGAAGAAGGGGAATTCCATATCATAAACAGAGCTTGAATAATAGTGGTCGGAGAAGATGACCACCGGAGAAGAAGATCCCGAATAAGAAGATCGCTGAAGGTGGGTGTTGGACAAACAATGAAGTCGGAGACTCGGATGATGTCTGAGGTGTGTTTGTGTGAATTTGTGTGTGTGCGCGAGAGAGAGTTGGAGAGTAGGCGGTTTGATTCAAATGAGGGTTTCTAAGAAAACAAAAAACCCTAAAAGTTGTATGTATTAGTGGTAGAAAATGCAAATACTAAATTATATAAGGGCTAAATAATAAAGATGAAGGGACTAAATGGCAAAGGATCCAGGGACTATATGGCAAATGGCAAGGGCACTTTAGAAAATAGCAAATACACTACGATTCATAGCAGATAACACCGCGCCGGGTCGGGTCGGGTTTGGCGGGTTTACATGATATACCTGACCCGAACCCGACGGGTTTAGAAAATTGTCTACCAAACCCGACCCGCATCGGGCTGGAACACCTCGGGTACGGATCGGGTTCGGATAAATTGTCATCCCTAAATCTTAGTGTAGTCCTATAAAGACAGTCCGTAGTAATATTAAAGAGTGTCAGTGTATACGTTGGAACATGTCAATGGTAGTATTAAAGATAATTAGTAGTAATGTTGATTTGTTCAACTGTGTTTTAATAGAGTGTTAGTGATAATATTAAATAGTACAAGCGTATAAGTTATGTCAGTTGTATAGTTAATGAGTCTTAGCGTATTTTAAAAAAGTTGTAGGTCTTACAAAAATAACAAAGCGACGTTTTAAAACAAATTAATGTTATTTAAAAAAAAGGTGGTCTCTTGTGAGAACACCTAGATCCGTCTCATAGAAGAGATGGGTCGACCCATGACCGTGTAAAACATTCTCCGCGAAGCGTAGGATCCCAACCCATGCTCCACTCAAAATCTGTCTCGTGGCAGCGACCCATTGGCCAGAAAAAAATTATTTTTTCCCAAAAAAAAATAATTTCGTTTTTTTTTTTAGTTTTTATATTTTTTTGATAGTTTTTTCGTTTGCCAAAAGTAATACTTAGTATAACTAAATGTAACAACTGTGTTACTTATAAAGTAACATTGTTTATAAGTAAACGTAACACCAATTTTACAAAAAACAAAACTCATTTACTCATCTTTCAACTGTAATACTAACTATAAATACGTGTAACACTATCAATAACTAAATGTAATTATCGTTATACTGAAATGTAATAGTGTTTTTCAGTTTTTTTTTTTTTTTTTTAGTATTTTGATTTTATTTTTTGAAAGAAAGTAACATTTGAAAATAACAACTTATATACATGAATGTAATTATTTGTACAAGTAAATGTAACACTTTAGTAGATGAAATTGTAACATATTTCTATAGATAATGTAATATTTTTACATGTATCATGATAAATTGAACCCATTGTAACTTATTATTTGAAAACATATGGATATACTACTATACAACTATACAAGTAAACGTAACTATTTTACAATATTATTATACAAGTAAAATGTAACATTCGTTTATAAAAATTGTTATTTTCTTATTTTTAAAATGTTACTAACACAAGTGTTTTTAGTTCTAAAGTGTAAATGGTTGAATTATTACTTTTCTATACATACTCCCTAAGAGTCAAAAAATAGGTAGGTTCAAGAATTAAGGAAAGGGCAAATTGCACTTTAGTTACCTGAGTTTGTCGTCATGTTTCAATTAGTTATCCAATTTGTATTTGTTACAATTTGGTTGCTGAATATGCCTTTTTGTTGCAATCAGATGTAATTTTGGTTAGCCCGTTAGAAAACTAATGAAAATGGATGAAAAACGTAACAAGCATCTTTCAAAATTGCATAATTACCCCTATAGTCTAAATTATCCCACTTCACCCCCTAGATCCTAACGAATGTTTAAAAACTAACATAATTTGACATGCACATGTCCCATGATGGGTGTTTCAATAATTTTCATTTTATTTATTGCAATAAAATTATTAAAAAATGATATCTACTAAAAAATAAGTATAGGTGTGAAAGGGGACGGAGGGGGATGTTTGAAAGAATATCAGTCTGTGGTATAGTTTTTTCTCTCTCTTCTGTGTGCAGTAGATGGAGTGGGTATTTAATATTGGAGAGAAAAAGGTAAATATGTAAATTTTAGGGGTCAATAATTGATTCCTTAGTTTTAAAACATTCGTTAGGAGGTAGGGGGCGAAGTGGGATAATTTAGACTATAGGGGTGATTATGCATATTTGAAAGATGTTTGTTACGTTTTTCATCCATTTTCATTAATTTTCTAACGGGGTAACCAAAATTACACCTGATTGCAACAAAAAGACATATTCAACAACCAAATTGTAACAAATACAAATTTGATAACCAATTGAAACATAACGACAAACTCAGGTAACTAAAGTGCAATTTGCCCTTAAGGAAAAGGTAATGTGTTGTGAGTGTTGATAGTTGGGTAGGGGAGAGAAAGTGGGGTAGAGAAGAGTTAGTAGATAATTGTTGTGAGTATGACATGTAAGATCCGCTATCCATTTTAAGATTTTGACTCTTAAAATGAGACGTCCTTTTAAGAAATTTTTTACTCTTAAAATGGGACAGAGGGAGTATGTGTTAAAATTATGTATAAACACTGTTACATATAGGTAACATGTTCGTTACATTTTAGTTATAATAAGTATTAATTTTGGCAAATCAAGAAAACATAAAAAAAACACTGTTACTTTTCTGTATATATGTATTACTTTTATGTATACAAACTGTTACATATAAGTAACACGTTTGTTACATTTAGTTATATTAACTATTACTTTTGGCAAACCCAAAAAAAAATACCAAAATAAAAATATAAAAACTAAAAAAAACAAGATTTTTTTTTAATTATTTTTTGCACGCGGGTCATGAGTAAAAAATGACCCGTCTCTACTATGAGACGGGTCATGGTGTTCTCATACAAATTTTGTCTTTAAAAAAATATCATAGCGAATTTTATTTTTGGTACATCTTTGTAATCTCTTATAAATAAAGCATTATTCTTTCATTTTGGACTTTTAAAGTTTGATTTTTTTTTTATTTTTTTTTTAATGATAAAGTAATTTTTATAGATGACGTCATTGCGGCATCACAAAGACACAAACACGGTATGATTCCTAAAATATTCGGGTACTTGGACAGTAGCTAATACTATTAGCTATTAGCTAATAGTACCAACAAATCCAAAAATGCCAAAATAGCTAATCTTCCTTCCTCTTAATTTGACTTTCTTCCTTTGCTGGCTAGAAATTATACCACAAAAAGAGTTCACTTTTGGACACTAAACTTGAACTATCCACCAAAATCAAGAATTACCTTACACTGAAAAATAATTCAACCACTTTGGTGGTTCAACCTTACCCAACCCCTCAAAATTCAGCTTTCAATGGTCAAACCCAAAAGTCAAATTACAAATCAAGGCATAATTTCCCATCCCATTCAACTTGGCTTCTTCTTTAATCTTAATCTTTCTCTCCCCCCCCCCCCCCCTCATCCAATCCCAAACTACCATATCTAACCTCCTCCTTTTTGCACTTCCCACCTCACCAAACCAAATTATCTAACTAATTAAAATTCTCGAAAACATTTACTCTTTTGTTCCAGAATAAGATTTTTTTTTCTTTTTTTTTTTTTTTTGTTCCTGACTAAGGTTTTTAGTTGCTTTATAATTTAAAATAAACAGTGAGACCCACTTGTCATTCTCACAACAAAAGCTTTCTACCCACTTTCTCTCTCTTATTTTACTTTTCATACTCACAAAAATTTATTTTTTCTTAATCTCCGTGTAAAGTCAAACTAAAAACCTTAATATATGAATATGAGACGGAGGGAGTAGTATATTTTGCCCAGTTTCCACCCTCCTTTGATCACAATTCTGCCACGTGCTTACTTGCCATTGTTGCCAAGTAATAGCCGTCACGGCCTGCCTAAAAGCTGTCACTCCCTACCCACATTTCGCCACGTTTTCTAACTCCCGTTAAAGCAATCGTCAAACTCTAGAAAGAAACAGAGAGAGAGAGAGAGAGAGAGAGAGAGAGAGAGGGAGAGGCCACATACAGAGAGTTCCCACCCAAACAAGTAATCACACATACCCTTTAAAAATGCAACCTTTGTGTCCTTCTTTCCCACCTTATATATAAACTCAAACTTACCAAATAAAAGTCTCAACACTAACAAATTCTCTGGGTCTTTCTTCTTCTACCTCTTCTTCATCTTCACAACCACTGCCAAAAATGGAGTGGATTAGAGGCCGGATTCTCGGTCGTGGCTCCTCTGCTGTCGTGTCAGTCGCCACCTCTATTTCCGGCAACATTTTCGCGGTTAAGTCATGTGAGTTATCTCAATCGGAGACTCTGCAAAATGAGCAGAGATTTTTGTCAATTTTGAGTAGTCCTTATTTAGTTAGCTACAAAGGGTGTGATATTACTAGAGAGAACAACAAGCTTATGTACAATCTTTTTATGGAGTACATTTCTCGGGGCACGATTACCGATGCAATTAGTGACAATTTTGGGGTGATTAAGGAGTCGATGATCGCACATTACACGAGGCAAATTGTTCTTGGAGTAGTGTACCTTCATTCAAATGGGGTAGTGCATTGCGACATTAAGGGTCGTAACATTTTAGTTGGTGAAAAAGGGGCCAAAATTGCTGATTTTGGTTGTGCAAAATGGGAGGCGGATCAAGGCGCACCAATGGGCGGCACGCCAATGTACATGGCACCTGAAGTTGCGCGAGGAGAAGAACAGGGGTTCCCAGCAGATATATGGGCGCTCGGGTGTACAGTTATTGAAATGGCAGCAGGCGGATCACCGTGGCCTAACAATGTAAATGACCCATTATCAATTCTTTATCAAATTGCATTTTCTGGGGAATTGCCGGAATTCCCAAATTTTCTCTCCGACCAAGCAAAAGATTTTCTCAGCAAATGTTTAAGAAGAGATCAAACAGAAAGATGGACGGCAAAAGAGCTTCTCAACCACCCATTTATCTTAGAATCAAAGCAAAGTCAAGATTTTATTACAAGCTCACCGACAAGTATTCTTGATCAAGACATTTGGGATTCAATGGAGGAAGAAACTGAAACAGAAACAGAAACAGGTGTTGACCAAGCCGAATCATGTTCAGGGAATTCAGCTAGACAAAGGATCGAACAGTTGGCGTGCAGCTCAGGGGAGGCAGATTGGAGATGGGAGGAGACTTGGATGACAATCAGAAGCAATGTCGGAGAAGGTAGGAGGGGAGGGTGTGGGCCAGTGACAGGTTGGGTTGGTGATGAGATGGAGGTGGAGGTGGAGTTGAATGTCAGCAGCAGCTTAAAGAAAAAAGAATTCGTTAGAGGGTGTAGTAGTAATGATAATTTAATGAAGGGGTGGTGCACGTGTGTAGAAAATAGTGATGGAGTTGGCTGTCTTATTAATTTTGAGAGATGTAATGTGTCACCCAATTTTCTTGATCAATCTAAATTTTTATAGTTCATCTCTCACTCTCATAACAACATATCTTCCGAGTTTCAACAAATGATTTAGAATATTGATCGAAAAACGTTACTCACTCACAGATTCAAAAATAATTGTCGTTTAAAATTATTTCATACTTTCTCCGTCTCATATTTATTGCTACCAAATGAGAGCGCACTGAGATTAAGAAAATATGTTTGAAAAGTAAGTATTGTTAGTGGGTATGAGAGAGAAAATAAGTTAATGGATAGTTGTTGTGAGTAAATAGGTGAGAAAAAGTGAACAATATAGGTACGTAGCAATAAGTATGTGACGCCAAAAATAGCATATCTTCCGAGTTTCAACAAATGATTTAGAATGTTGATTGCAAAAAGTTAATTTTTCTTTTTCTAATCACCCAATTTTCGTTCATTCTATTTCAAAGATGTTGCTTGAGGTCTAACTAAATCGGATTCAAGCCGAGTACAATTATAAGAGCAGATAATTTTTTTTTGTACAAAGATAGCAGCATTAGCTCGAACTCAAAAATTCTTAGCCAAGCTAGAATGACTTCAATCTTTTTTTTTTTTTAATTTTTTTTAACAGCCACACTATATCATTAATTTCAAGGCAATTGCATTCGTTTACAAATTCCTATGGAATCTATTACAGCCTTATCTAAAGCCCTATCTATTACAAGTTCCTATGGAGTTTCACAATTTTCGAACCTATTACAACGAATGATATTTGCTTCTACAAGTTGATGATGCAATCTTTCATAGACGTCTTTGCGCCATCTGGTAGTTTGCTTGCCATAGACATCCTTGTGCCATCTGGTAGTCAGGACCTCCCCTTCAAGGGAAGCCCTAACACACCCGCCCGATATCACTCGGCCAGAAGGCCTTTGGTACTTCAATCAGTTAATATACTACATTAAACTGAAGAGAAATTGTTTTTAAAACAACTACTATGGCCTACTGCTACTATTGAAATTACCCAAACCAACTTAATCTTTCTTATCTCCTTCATCCTGACCTTCTGCTGTGGGATCAATCTGTTCTTCCATCGTAATATCTGGCGCCTTGGAGCTTACCTCACGTGCATCAAATGCCTCATAAATGATAGTGGGTGTCAGTGGTTATGAATTTTTTTTTCCTTTTTCTTTTTTACTTTCTATATTCACTCAATTCAAAAATTTGGGGGAAATTGTTTGGAATGAAAATTTGAGCTATATACTGACACCTTGACGTCTTGACTTATTTCGACATCTTGAGTTGACGTCCTGAGTTGAGATCCTGAGCTGACGTTCTGAATACAGTTAACATATCCCTATTTTTTATGATCACAATATTTTGCGTGTGACCAAATGAAGACCAAGTCAATCCGAGGTCCTTATCAACAACAAACATTCCATAGTCCGTGATCTGCAACAAACTAAAGATATCCCAGATTTTTAGGGATTTATTAGCTAGGTTTGTTACTATTTTTGGGTATAAAAGAGAGACCCAACACATGTATTTGGAAGCCTAATGTACGTTCAGGTCTGCACCAGACCTGACATTGCATTTGTTGTTGGGATGCTTGGGAGATATCAGAGTAACCCATGAATTGACCACTGGAAAGCTGCTAAGAAAGTGATGAGATACCTTCAAGGAACGAAGGATTATATGCTTATGTATAGGCAGACCGATAATTTGGAGGTGATTGGCTACTCCGATTCAGACTTCGCTGGTTGTATTGATTCTCGCAAATCAACATCTGCGTACATCTTTATGTTAGCCAGTAGAGCTATATCTTGGAGAAGCGTAAAGCAGTCTTTGACTGCTATTTCCACTATAGAGGCCGAGTTCGTGTCGTGTTTTGAGGCTACCTCACATGGGGTGTGGTTGAAGAGTTTCATTCCAGGGCTTAGAATCATTGATTCCGTTTCTAGGCCATTAAGATTGTATTGTGACAACTCAGCTACTGTTTTCATGGCTAAGAACAACAAAAGTGGTAGTCGAAGTAAACACATCGACATTAAGTACTTAGCCATCAGAGAACGTGTTAAGGAAAACAAAGTGGTCATTGAGCACGTTAGCACTGAGTTGATGATTGCCGATCCTTTAACTAAAGGCATGCCACCAAAGTATTTTAAGGATCATGTAGCTAGAATGGGACTTGGTTCCATGATGTAAATATTCATTGTACGTACGTTTGTTATTTCAGTGAAACTCTTGTTCAATCAATATTTTCTCATTCTGTTTGTGCACATACATATTTATTTTGAGAAAATATTATTAAGTTTGGACCTTGAATAAACATTGAGTTTATTCATTAAGTTTTATGAGCTAGTATTTGAGAGACTAAATGTATTGTGATACATGGAAGATAATACTCGTTCTTAGAGGACCTATCGCCATGATTCATGCATTTTGTTTCTCGTTAAGATGAATGGTGGTGTTTGTGGACCAAGTGGGAGAATGTTAGTTTTATCTCAGATAGTGGTCCACATTGAGGGAGTAACCGCCGGCAACCGCTCCATATCCGCCCACCACTCTTCCCACTTCATGATCATGGGAAAACCACCCACTACTCTTTGATGGAAAGATCCTATAAATTACATCCCTTGGAGGTCCCTAAACTCACTCATTCTCATTCAGAAAATACACACCATCAAGTATAGAGAGAGTAAGAGTTTAGAAGACATCCAGTTCTTCTCCGTTCTTGAGTTCCGTCTTGTCTTCGATTTCGATCGGCGCAATGGCTGGAGGTAACTCGATCAATCCTTCCACTGCATTTACATAGCATGTTTTCTTGATGTTCTGAGCATACTATTGTGTTTAATTTCCAACATACCTCACGTGCATCAAATGCCTCATAAATGATATAGTGGGTGTCAGCGATTATGATTTTTTTTTTACTTTCTATATTCACTCAATTCAAAAATTTGGGGGAAATTGTTTGGAATGAAAATTTAAGCTATATACTGACACCTTGACGTCTTGACTTATTTCGACATCTTGAGTTGACGTCCTGAGTTGACATTCTGAATACAGTTAACATATCCATATTTTTTATGATCACAATATTTTGCGTTTGACCAAATGAAGACCAAGTCAATCCGAGGTCCTTATCAACAACAAACATTCCATAGTCAGTGATCTGCAACAAACTAAAGATATCCTAGATTTTTAGGGATTTATTAGCTAGGTTTGTTATTATTTTTGGGTATAAAAGTGATGTACCACAAGGAAACAAAGAAATCAACCCAGGAGTAAAGATTCGTTCGGATCAAGACAAGGACCCACCCGGATCTATCTTGGCGCGGCCGTGCAAGGTTCAAGACTCAGCCGTGAAGAAATTGGGGAAAAGAAGGAGAGGCTCGACTGATTTGGCACGACCGTGCTCGGCAATCCGCCCAGAAAATTAATTGTTTTCAGAACTCCTTTTTGGTTCATTATTTTTGTATTTTTGGTATTGTTTTATGAGTCCTTTTTAGATTAGGGTTTTTATTATGTCTAGCCTGTAAATACTCTTTTCTTTCATTGTATTGAGGACATTGTGATTTTGATATTTATTAAAGTTTTCTTTCCAGACTCGCCCGGATCTATTTATGCTCGGCCGTGTAACGTCCGTGCCCAATTTGGCGGAAACGACGGCAGAACTCGAACTGTTTCACACGATCGTGCTGGAAGAGACGCACGACCGTGCCCGGCTTGAATATAGTTGTGATCCGACCGCGCCTGTTAATGAGGTCCGACCGCTCCAGAATACACACCCGACCGGACCATCTGTAAATGTCCGACCGCACCCCGTTAAGCACCCGCCCGGACCAGGAGTATTTTGGCCATTGCATCGCGACGTCCCAGATTATTTGAATATTGGCAAAGCATGTGTTTATTCTACATATTTATTCAAGTGGAATGATCGACTTCAAATTTCACGAATGAACTCGTGGACGAGTTCTTTTGAAGCGGGGGTGAATGATGCAAACCGGGAATATAATTATATTAACTATTATAATTATATTTGTATTTTATTATTAATTAGGTTGTAATTAGTATTTTAATTATTATTTTCGTTATTATTTTTAGTAGGATAATTTTATAGGTTTCTAGGATAGATTCTGAGGAGATTTTATAGTTTTTAAGTCCTATTAGGTTACTATATAGTTTAGGAGTAATTTTAGAAGGTTTTAACTTCTTTTTCAAGTTTTATGGGCACTATAAAATATGCCTCATATTGTAATCCAAAAATTAGAGTTGATTTTGATATTTATTAAAGTTTACTTCTTGCATCTTTGTGGGTTTAATCCCTTGAACCATTATTGGTTTGTTTGAAGGTGGATTCCTTCGGAAGGTGGATTTCTTCGTATTTCAAGGGCTTCATCGTTATTATTGTTGTTCTTGCCAAACCCTAATTCGTGGATTCGAATTGGATCAATTAATTCGTTGATTCGGTTAATTGCTATCCTTTTATTTTATTGTTATTCCGCTGCAACATCTCAATACATCAGTTGGTATCAGAAAAAGGTTGGTCCAAGGAAGAAGATGACCAATACTCAGGGAATCGACAACAACGATCGGGACAATCTTGGGGAATTGACGGCGGTGCTAGATCGATTCCAACAGGCTTTGGAGCAATGCGAGGCAGACCGTGTAGAACGCGAGGCCGAACGGGCAGCACGCGAAGAACAACGCGAAGCTGCAATGGCAGCATGCGACGAGCGGCGCGAAGCAGCCCAGACTGAACGGGATCGAATGTTGGCAGAGGCTTTGCGCGCTTTACAAGTGGGTATTGGAAATATTGGGCAACGAGCAGAACACCGGGATGAGCGTGTCGATCTTGACGCTCCCAACCGTCATGGTCAACCAGCCGGCAGACATCAGCATAACTTGGGTGGAGGAGGTAATTTTAATTATGAGCACAACCCTAAAATTAAAGCTGATTTGCCATTTTTTTCGGGTGAATTGGATATGGTTGAATTTACTGATTGGCTTGGGGAGGTTGAAAAATATTTTGCTTTGATGAATATCCCTACTGAACGCCAAGTGACCTATACTGCTTATAAATTGAGGGGTGGTGCATCTGTTTGGTGGAGGCAGTTACGCCTTCAAAATATTCGTAATAATAGACCCATGATTACTGAGTGGCCTTTGATGAAACAAGCCCTTAGCAACGATTTTTACCCGCTAATGTTGAACAACAAATGTATCGCAAATTTTTGGACTGTCGTCAGGGTAATAAACCTGTTCGTGACTATACACATGAGTTTCATTCTTGGTCTGCCCGTAACGATTTGAATGAATCGGATGGTCAATTAACTGCTAGATATATTGCTGGGCTTCAAATTGATATTCAAAAACAGGTTGAGTTGACACAAGCTCACTTTTTGGATGAGGCCATTGATCGGGCTTCGACAGTTGAGCGTCAGCTTGCGGTTTCTGGGAGCTCAGTTGCTAGTTCCTCTGTTGGTACTGCAGTTATGGCTAAGGGGACGGCACATGGTATGGGTTCTAAGTCCGTTGCCGCAGAACAGGTAACTCCTTCTGTTCCGGTGAAAAAGCCAGTTACTCCTGCTACTGGTGGTCAACCGAAAGACAATCCTTATGCCAAAAATTTTGGCACCAAGTGTTTTAAATGTGGGAAGACAGGACATATTTCTAGTGGTTGTCCTCTTCGCAAGAATATCAATATGGTGACTCGGGATGATGATGATGATGGTGATTGCGAGGAGGTTGTTTATGATACGAATGAGGAAATGGATGACGAAGGCGAGCACACCGCGTGTGTGGTGCGTAAATTGCCTTCTCCCGCGGTGAAGATTTATCCTTCATGTCATAATATTTTTCTTACCAAGGGTAAGGTCAATAATTTGGCGGTCCGTGTTATTATCGATAGTGGCAGCAGCGAGAACTTGGTGGCACGGGGATTGGTGAATAAGCTCAAGCTTGAGGTCCGTCGACACCCATCTCCGTATGTTGTTGGGTGGATCAATGCTACTGGCTCGGTGAAGGTAACACATCAATGTATCATTCCTTTTTCAATTGGCAAATATACGGATGTGATTAAATGTGATGTTGTGGATATGAGTGCTTGTCAGTTATTGCTTGGTCGGCTGTGGCATTTTGATGTTAGTTCCATGCATTGTGGGCGTACTAATGTGATCCGTTTGGTTAAGCATGGGCGTCGGTTTGTTTTGTATCCATTGAATGACAAGGAGGGTCGTGGGTGCAAAGGCAACGAAAAACATATTAGTTCTCTTTGTATTTCTAAACATTTTGTTTCAGGTTCTTTGCCTTCGCAGTTGATCAAGGGTAAAACAAAGCGGTTGTTCGATAAAGGGATGTCCGTGCATGCCGTTACAATTTCCATGCCTCAAGCAAAATTGGTACATGATTCGGGGACGAATCGTTTTAAAGAGGAGGTGTATGATGTACCACAAGGAAACAAAGAAATCAACCCAGGAGTAAAGATCCGTCCGGATCAAGACAAGGACCCGCCCGGATCTATCTTGGCGCGGCCGTGCAAGGTTCAAGACTCGGCCGTGCATAAATTGGGGAAAAGAAGGAGAGGCTCGAATGATTTGGCACGACCGTGCCAGATTTAGGGCACGGCCGTGCTCAACAATCCGCCCAGAAAATTAATTGTTTTCAGAACTCCTTTTTGGTTCATTATATGGGTATTTTTGGTATTGTTTTATGAGTCCTTTTTAGATTAGGATTTTTATTATGTCTAGCCTTTAAATACTCTTTTCTTTCATTGTATTGAGGACATTGTGATTTTGATATTTATTAAAGTTTGCTTCTTGCATCTTTGTGGGTTTAATCCCTTGAACCATTATTGGTTTGTTTGAAGGTGGATTCCTTCGGAAGGTGGATTCCTTCGTATTTCAAGAGCTTCATCGTTATTGTTGTTGTTCTTGTCAAACCCTAATTCGTGGATTCGAATTGGGTCAATTAATTCGTTGATTCGGTTAATTGCTATCCTTTTATTTTATTGTTATTCCGCTGCAACATCTCATTACATCAAAAAGAGAGACACAACACATGTATTTGCACACACTCACACTCTCTGTAGCTCTCTATATATATTTCAGAAATTGAAACTCTCTCAATATTGGTGAATTCTTTGGTCAAGCCAGGTCTTCCAAAACCTCCCGTTTTTTTTTTGCCGGAGAACGATGGTTTTTCAAGGGTTTTCCTCGTTAACATCATGCGTCTACATATTGAATTCTGAAGTTTATATTCCATTTGTACCCTACCTTCAAAAGTTGTTCAATTGTAAAAAATTGTCCAAACAAGTGCACGTGTAAATTTAGCCGAAATCCATCGGATCCCATGGTAAAATTAACTATTCCTCCTTCCCGAAATTACTACTCCCTCCGTCCCATTTGAAGCTTCACTTATTACCCAAATGGATGTCCCGTTGATTGCTTCACCTTTCCTAAAATAGCTATAAATTTAAGTCTCACTTGTCATCCCCACTCACTTTTTCCTTTCACATACATAAATTGTGGTCCCCACTTGTCATACCCACTCACTTCTTCACAACCCATTTCCCACTCATCACTTTTCTTAATTTTTATGCACTCTCAAAAATGGTGAAGCTTCTACCGGAACAGAGGGAGTATAAAATATAATTTTGATAATTTGATTTATTTTTAAAGGTTCATTTCAGCGGAGTACACCATGGAGAAATGACAAGGGTAATGCTAGATTTACAAAATAAATTTAAAAAATGAAGGATGCAAGATGTGGTAGCGATATTTCATTGCCTACATCGATAGTGGACTCGACACACTATAATTAAAAACACCTACAATTATGACACCTTATTTTGTAGCCCATCATCTTTTGTAACTTTATTATTTCCCAAATGACAATTAAGTGGACTGCTATTTTCTGCACAGCCCATGTTCCGAAGTCCAGCCCATAGAGCTTTTTGAATTCAATCCTCTACCTTAAATCAACCTTTACCTATAGGCCCAACTTCATAGATGATAAATTCTGAGGAATGATCCATCCACCATGCTAAAAATTATTCTCAAATTTCAAATGAATGTCACGTTATTGGGAAAAAGAACACTTATTAATAAAAAAGTTTAAATTATTAATTAAATAATTAAAATTAAATCAAATTATTTTTCTAAGTTAATTAATTCAATTTTAACAAATAAAAAACAAAATAAGGCTTACTTCTCGATAGAGAGAGTACTTACTAAAATCTCCCTTGCTATCGATCATATCTTAAAGTACACTCATTTGGAACATTAATTTGTCTAAATTACCATGTACTATTTGCTATCGATCATATCTTAAAGTACACTCATTTTGGAACATTAATTCGTCTAAGCTACCATGTACTGTGGATTCTGGAGATGGGCATTTCGGGCCCAAACCGGGGACAGCCATGGGCCAGCCAGTCCGTGGACCGTCAAACCCGCAGAAAGAACTCGGCCTTTAGCCCATGTATTAAGCGGACAACCGAACCTCACTATTTGTAAACGGACCGGGTTTAAGCCTGCGGTTTTGAAAAACCCGTTTGAAAACTTTTTTTTTTTTGAATTTCATCCAAAATACCCTTATTTCACTATTAAAATTGAGTATATATAATGTTTTAATAATTTTATTCATTAAATGAAGTATGTTTAATAATTTAACAATTTTATTCATTAAAATTCTAAACTTATTTCACTATTTTAATTTACTTTAACAATATACTAATATTGTTAGGCCATTTATATTTTTACTAAATTATAAATTAAATTGTAATGTCTTTAATATTCTTTTAAATATTTTTTTGTATTTTTCGGTATTTTCTTAAATAAAAAAAAAAATCCGTTAAAATCCATTGAAATAAAATCTAAGGGTTTAAAGGAGGGCCGGGCTAAGGACTTACAAGAGGGCCGGACCGAGTTCAGCCCGTGAGCTCATACATCACGGGCGGGTTGAAGGCCGTTTACTAACAGGTTTAATCAAAGGGCCGGGCCGGGCTACCCTTATATATTTATATATGCCCATTTCTAGTGGATTCCCTTGAGCTAACACCATGTTAGTTGTCCATTTAGTACCAAGTGTCGCATTTTTTTAACTTAAAGATCAAATAATTTTGCATCTCATAAATAATCAGAGCATATAAAGAAATTCAATTTCATTAATTTAAACATGATCTGGAGTACATTATAATCAAACAATAAGGTAGTTGTTAGTATTGATCCCTCTATTTTAGGAACAATTCGTTCCGATGATTAGGTCGTTGAAGAATCCAAACTAGTAGTCCTACCGATAGAACTCAAAGTCGAATCATTGTCACTTTCGTCGTCGCTTGGGGAGAACATATTAGTATTGAGGGCAGTATATACCATTAAAATCAGTGAAACCAAAACTGAAATAAGAGATAGAACAAGCATGAGCAAGTGAGCTATGCTGCTCTTCACTTCCTGTGCATATTCTGTTGAAGCTAATGCCAGTGCTGTTAATGGGAATGAATATGCCCACTGTTTGGGGATAAAATTCAGGCATCATCTTGAAGACTTCAACTTGTTTCGACATCCTGCATCCTGACATCAACAACTTGATTATACACGCACGTTTATTTTGCAGGTAAAGTTCTCCCTATTTTTTAGGCAACGATCACACAAGAGAGCACGATCAAAGGAGGCGTGACCTAGTTAAAGACTTAGTCAACAGAGGAGACTTAATTATCAAATCAAATCCAACTCAACGGCTTGGGACAACCTTCAACTAACTATCCGAAAATCATGGCTTAATTGGCTAGTTTGTGGTTTCTTCCTCTAGTATAAATAATACACCATTTATGTAACGCACACGCGCACAATCACTGCTTTCTCAGCTCTTATTCTTAGTCATCTCATTGTACTTCCATCATCACTAATAATATTCCATCTTTGAGGTTTTATGCCGGCGAACAAATTGTTCAAGGGCCTTCCTCGTTAAATACCGTGTTCATATTGATCTTGAATTATTTTGCAATTCTATTCCATTGTACCTAATTTTCATTCCTCGAAGTTGAATTACAAAATTTGACCAAAACACCCACCATACTAAATTGAACTTCTTCATTGATTTCTTGAATAAGCTTGGCCTACTTACCTGAAAAATTAAACATTCCCACTATGTCAGTCGAATAAAACAAAAATATTTTCTTTTCCAAAAAAAATATAATTAATACACCATTTATGTAACGCACACGCGCACAATCACTGCTTTCTCAGCTCTTATTCTTAGTCATCTCATTGTACTTCCATCATCACTAATAATATTCCATCTTTGAGGTTTTATGCCGGCGAACAAATTGTTCAAGGGCCTTCCTCGTTAAATACCGTGTTCATATTGATCTTGAATTATTTTGCAATTCTATTCCATTGTACTCAATTTTCATTCCTCGAAGTTGAATTAAAAAATTTGACCAAAACACCCACAATACTACATTGAACTTCTTCATTGATTTCTTGAATAAGCTTGGCCTACTTACCTGAAAAATTAAACATTCCCACTATGTCAGTCGAATAAAACAAAAATATTTTCTTTTCCAAAAAAAATATAATTAAAATATGAAAACTAGGAAAGTTCTTATTCCCTCTGTCCGTAAATGAGTGTCCATTTTCAAGAAATTTTTGTCCCTAAATGAGTATCTTTTTTTAACATAACTTTCTCCCTAAACGTTTTTTTTAGTATTTTTTTGTCACCGGTTTCTTTATACGTGCAAAATTAAAGGTTTGGAAAGGAGATTACAAGATTATATATGAATCGTTTTTACCAAATTGTTCACAAAGTTGAGATTTTCAGTGTCCCTTAAAATGAAATTTGGACACTCATTTAAGGATAGAGGTGTTAGGATTAATGCCTTTGAAATTGGAGATGCCTAATTTAAATGGATTAAATTAACAAGTTCGTAATTCAGAGAGAAGGAGACTATAATGAGACGGAAGGAGTTTAGGCCAAGGCTTTAAGCCAAAGCCATATGAACTGGGAGTACATAGATGTTTAAGCGGAAGCCTTAAGTGACTGCCATACTCCACCCGTCCCATCCGAATTAGGATTTTTGAGTTGGATACGGGGGTTAAGGAAAAAGTGTTAGTGGAGTAGGTGTTGTGAGTAGGGATGGCCAACGCAGGTTCCGGTTCGCCATTTATGTGAACATTAACCGGCCCTTGGTTACACCGGTTCCGGTTACCACAATCCGGTTCCGGTCCCCCCTTTAAAATTATTGAAAACAAGGGATTTTCGGTCCGGTTCCGGTCCGGTCCGGTTCGCCATTTATGTGAACCGTAACCGGCCCGGATGAATGGCGGTTCCGGTTACTCCGGTTCCGGTTTATTCGCCGGCTTGCTCCGGTTCCGTGCTTTTCCGGTCCGGTTTTCCGGTTCCGGTTCGGTTTGGCCATCCCTAGTTGTGAGTATGAAAAGTAAAGTAGGAGAGAGAAAGTAGGGTAGAGAATAATGAGTGGAAAGTTGTTGTGAGTGTGAATGTGGGTCCCATTAAATTAAAAAAAACTATTTTTGAGTTGTCCTAATTCAAATGGAACACCCAAAATGAAAATTTGTCATAATTCGAGTGGGACGGAGAGAGTATTCATGAAGTTGACGTTAAGTAGTTGTCAAGAAAGTGGGCCAAGCGATTGGGCCTCTTGACTTGGTCTATGAACGTGGTCTTTAAACAAGGCAAACAAGAATAAGAGTATTTGGGCTTTTTTGTTTGCAGTCTTTTGTTTGGAGAAGGATAGTTAGTGTCCTTATAGAATACAGCAAGTATTAGGAGCCTTTTCTCTACGTAATTGTTAGGGAATTCGGATGAGTATATTATACTCCCTCCGTCCTAATTTAATTGAGTTACTCAATTTGCTCGGTTTTACACAGAATAGAATAGAAAGATCAATAATTCTATATTTAGGGTTTGCACAGTTAGAAATTTTGTGATCAAAATTCGTGCAAAGTAGATTAGTGTGATCTTGTGTAATTGTTTCTCCAGTGATAATAATATTCTCTCCTCTCTCCTGGACGTAGTCAAGTTTGTGAACCGCGTAAATCCGTGTTCTTGTGATTGTTTTATTTTCTCATCAAGTCTTGTTCAATTGCTCTAACAAGAGGTAGTACAAAAATGGAGGGTTGTGAACAACTTCTTGTCCTCCTTTGTCAAAAACAGTGAAAATGACATGTTTGGTTTGGAAGGAAAGATGATTGTCAAATAGCAATGCCGGGGGTACAAAATAAGCTTACAAAAGGAGGTGGCGATATTTTATTAGTTTCATCGATAATGGACCAGCAACACTCTACTTAAAAACACCAATAAAATCATTACACCTAAGATTTTGTGAGCAAGATTTTGTGATTTTTTTGTGCCCTAGTATTATTCTTGTCCAAACTACATCATTTTACTCTACTACTAAAGAAACAAATAATATATGCTTTGTTTACCAGAAATATTCAATTTTATTGTCCAAATCATAACATCTTTTAATGTCTATATTGTCCAAATCATAACATCTTTTAATGTCTATTGTCCAAATCATAACATCTTTTAATATCTGCGGGTTTGAAAAACCCGTCTGGCCCGTTTGAAAAGTTTTTTTTTTTTTTTTTTTTTTTTTTTTTGCAAAATACCCTTATTTCTAAAATGGAGCATTTATAATGTTTTAATAATTTTATTTATTAAATTGAGTAAGTTTAATAATTTAACAATTTTATTCATTAAAATTCTAAACTTATTTCACTATTATAATTTACATTAAGAATATACTAATATTATTAGGCCATTTATATTTTCGCTAAATTATAAATTAAATTGATTAGTCTTTAATGTTTTTTAAAATGTTTTTTTGATTTTTTTTTTGTATTTTCTCATTTTTTTTATAAAGTAAAACCCATTAGATAAAACCTAAGGGTTTAAGGGCGGGCCGAGCTAGGAACTTACAACAAGGCCGGACCCGGGTCAGCCTGCGGGCTCACACATTACGGTCGAGTTTAAGCCCATTTACCCTCGGGTATAATCAAACAAGGACCAGGCCGGGCTACCTTCTTGCCCATTTCCAACGGATCCCCTTGAGCTTACACCATTAGTTGTCCATTTAGTATCAAGTGTCGCGTTTTTTAACTCAAAATCAAATAATTTTGCATCACAAGAATAATCAGAGCATAAAGAAATTCAATTTCATTAATTTAAACATGATCTGGAGTACATTATAATCAAACAATAAGGTAGTTGTTAGCATTGATCCCTTTATTTTAGGAACAATTCGTTCCGATGATCAGGTTGTTGAAGAATCCAAACTAGTAGTCCTACCGATAGAACTCAAAGTCGAATCATTGTCACTTTCGTCGTCGCTTGGGGAGAACATATTAGTATTGAGGGCAGTATATACCATTAAAACCAGTGAGACCAAAACTGAAATAAGTGAAAGAACAAGCATGAGCAAATGAGCAATGCTGCTCTTCACTTCCTGTGCATATTCTGTTGAAGCTAATGCCAGTGCTGTTAAAGGAAATGAATATGCCCACCATACTACATTGAACTTCTTCATTGATTTCTTGAATAAGCTTGGCCTACTTACCTGAAAAATTAAATATTCCCACTGTGTCAGTCCAATAAAACAAAAATATTTTTTTTTTCAAAAAAAATATAGTTAAAATATTAAAGCTAGGAAATTTCGTACAAAAATGGACGGCTGTGAACAAATTCTTGTCCTCCTTCGTCAAACACAATGAAAATGACATGTTTGGTTTGGAAGGAAAAATGATTGTCCAAACTACATCATTTTTTGTCTACTACTCAAGAAACAAATAATATATGCTTTGTTTACCAGAAATATTCAATTTTAAATTGTCCAAATCATAACATCTTTTAATGTCTATGTTGTCCAAATAAGAATTTGAAAGCTTGGGGTATGAACCACTGCTCCCACCTGTATACACCCCATTTCGAACGATCATTTATGATTACACGTCTTCATCAAATCATAAAGGCGAGACCAATGAGGAGTGTAATCATAAATGATTATTCAGAATAGGGTGTCTACACCACTTAATGGAATATGCTTTGTTGAGATCAGGGGCGGACCTACCCTTTAGGGATGGGGGCAATTGCCCCCTTTGTTAAAAAAAAAAGAAAAAAGTACTAGTGCAATTTTTTTTTTTAAATTATGGTATTAGTGCAATATTTTAGACTTTGCCCCCTTTATATAAAAAAGTAAATGCACTAACATTTATGGGTAAATATAAAGTCACAAAAAAATGCCACAAAAGGTGGCTTACAAAATGAGGTGTCAAAATTTTATTGGTGTTTTTTATTAGAGTGTGCCGGGTCCACAATCGATGTAACCAATAAAATATCGCCACCTCACTTTGTATCCATTATTTTGTAAACTTCTTTTGTGCCCTTAGCAGTGCTCAACATTTATTTTTGCCCCCTTTAAATGTGGTATGCAAATTTACCCCCTTATGAAACATTTCTGGGTCCGCCACTGGTTGAGTCCACATCTTCCACTTTACGAGATGAATGACCGATATAAACTGAGTGTTTAATGGAACCCAAGTATTGTTCAATTCATATTGGCCCTCAATCTCGAGTGCGGTATTTTTGAATTGGCACCGGACGTTGCCCGGACCGACTCTTGCCAAGGCATAGAGGAGTTAAAGTTCCCAACTGAGCAAATCTCGGCCATTGAGAACAGCGAATAGCATCAGATATGTGGAAGCAACAATTCCATGTCTAAAAGAAAAGGAAGATATAACTACTCCTACCGTCCCAATTTAAACTTCAAAAAAAATTTGGGTTCAAGAATTAAGAAAAAAGTTGATGTGTTGTGAGTGTAGATGGTTTGATAGGAGAGAGAAAGTGAGGTAGGTGATAGTTAGTGGGTAATGGTTGTAAGTATGACATGTGAGGCCTACAAATAAAGAAGTATAAAAAACTTTCTTTTTAGGTTTTAATGTTTAAAATGGGACACCCAAAATGGATATTTTTGAAGTTTAAAATGGGACGGAGAGAGTAGATGCTAAATAAAATAGTTAAATATTTCAAAAAAAAATAAAAAAAAAATGCATAGGAAATCTAAGATGTTGCAATTAAAAAATTGGTTCAACTTCAAAAACAGAAAAGTCTTTAGCAACAATAGAAAAGAACGAACTTTTAATTCTTTCCTTCTAACCTTTTAAGACTAGGTTGTCACTTTGACCATAAAGAAATTCTAAGCTGTAGAACACAAATGCTTTGCTAGATATCACTACATAAAAAAAATTAACCAAAAAGCTCTTGCTCAAGCGGTATCTAGTGTTAGCTTCTCATACGGAGGTCACGAGTTCAAATCCTGTTAGGAAGATTTGTGTTGGCCTATTTATAAGCCAAGTTATAGCTTTAAAGCATTGATTAATAAAAAAAACCAACTAAAAAAAATCACTACATAAAATTAATTTCTTTAAACACCATGAAAAGGATATTCAAGATTTTGCAAAAAGTTTTTAGGCAAAGAATCCAACTTGAACACTCCTACTAACTTAGGTAGTCACTTTCAAACTCCAGCCATTTTATACTAAAAATAACTTTTAACAAATTTTCAAATTTTTATGTATTTTTTTTAAAACTTTAATTTTAGTTATTTGGACACTTACCAAGGACAAGAAGAGAAAGAGTGATAGAAAGAAGAGCATCTTGGATGAACTATCAAAGTTCCCAGTAATGGAGTCCCAAGCTAAGCTTGCCATACTTGGTGCTGCAAAAAACAAGAACAAAACGGGCCGGAGTATCGCCGGAAGGCAACTATTTCCCGGCAGTCTTTGATAAAGTGTCACAAAAAGTACCAAATAATGCACCATCCCCAAAGAAAACATTATCACAGCACACTCTCTCCACCCCATTTGGGCTGCAGCCCTAGCCCCAACCAAGTTCCCAATCACCGATAACTGGCTAGCCGGATTAGCCACGGTCGATAAAAACCGCTTCCCTTTAGTGAACCACTGTCCATAAATCTTAACATCAAGAACAAATATGGGTAGAACAAATGCCCACCAAAGTACAACATAGTAAATAGTCTTTGGACTAAGAAATGGTGAAGATTGAAGCAAAAGAAGCCATGAAATCCAAGGGGCAAAAAAGTAATTTACACCAATATGTGATTAACCGGCCCTTGGTTACACCGGTTCCGGTTACCACAATCCGGTTCCGGTCCCCCCTTTAATATTATTGAAAACAAGGGATTTTCGGTCCGGTTCCGGTCCGGTCCGGTTCGCCATTTATGTGAACCGTAACCGGCCCGGATGAATGGCGGTTCCGGTTACTCCGGTTCCGGTTTATTCGCCGGTTTGCTCCGGTTCCGTGCTTTTCCGGTCCGGTTTTCCGGTTCCGGTTCGGTTTGGCCATCCCTAGTTGTGAGTATGAAAAGTAAAGTAGGAGAGAGAAAGTAGGGTAGAGAATAATGAGTGGAAAGTTGTTGTGAGTGTGAATGTGGGTCCCATTAAATTAAAAAAAACTATTTTTGAGTTGTCCTAATTCAAATGGAACACCAAAAATGAAAATTTGTCATAATTCGAGTGGGACGGAGAGAGTATTCATGAAGTTGACGTTAAGTAGTTGTTAAGAAAGTGGGCCAAGCGATTGGGCCTCTTGACTTGGTCTATGAACGTGGTCTTTAAACAAGGCAAACAAGAATAAGAGTATTTGGGCTTTTTTGTTTGCAGTCTTTTGTTTGGAGAAGGATACTTAGTGTCCTTATAGAATACAGCAAGTATTAGGAGCCTTTTCTCTACGTAATTGTTAGGGAATTCGGATGAGTATATTATACTCCCTCCGTCCTAATTTAATTGAGTTACTCAATTTGCTCGGTTTTACACAGAATAGAAAGATCAATAATTCTATATTTAGGGTTTGCACAGTTAGAAATTTTGTGATCAAAATTCGTGCAAAGTAGATTAGTGTGATCTTGTGTAATTGTTTCTCCAGTGATAACAATATTCTCTCCCCTCTCCTGGACGTAGTCAAGTTTGTGAACCGCGTAAATCCGTGTTCTTGTGATTGTTTTATTTTCTCATCAAGTCTTGTTCAATTGCTCTAACAACAAGAGGTAGTACAAAAATGGAGGGTTGTGAACAACTTCTTGTCCTCCTTTGTCAAAAACAGTGAAAATGACATGTTTGGTTTGGAAGGAAAGATGATTGTCAAATAGCAATGCTAGGGGTACAAAATAAGCTTACAAAAAGAGGTGGCGATATTTTATTAGTTTCATCGATAATGGACCAGCAACACTCTACTTAAAAACACCAATAAAATCATTACACCTAGGATTTTGTGAGCAAGATTTTGTGATTTTTTTGTGCCCTAGTATTATTCTTGTCCAAACTACATCATTTTACTCTACTACTAAAGAAACAAATAATATATGCTTTGTTTACCAGAAATATTCAATTTTATTGTCCAAATCATAACATCTTTTAATGTCTATATTGTCCAAATCATAACATCTTTTAATGTCTATTGTCCAAATCATAACATCTTTTAATATCTGCGGGTTTGAAAAACCCGTCTGGCCCGTTTGAAAAGTTTTTTTTTTTTTTTTTTTTTTTTTTTGCAAAATACCCTTATTTCTAAAATGGAGCATTTATAATGTTTTAATAATTTTATTTATTAAATTGAGTAAGTTTAATAATTTAACAATTTTATTCATTAAAATTCTAAACTTATTTCACTATTATAATTTACATTAAGAATATACTAATATTATTAGGCCATTTATATTTTCGCTAAATTATAAATTAAATTGATTAGTCTTTAATGTTTTTTAAAATGTTTTTTTGATTTTTTTTTTGTATTTTCTAATTTTTTTTTATAAAGTAAAACCCATTAGATAAAACCTAAGGGTTTAAGGGCGGGCCGAGCTAGGAACTTACAACAAGGCCGGACCCGGGTCAGCCTGCGGGCTCACACATTCCGGTCGAGTTTAAGCCCGTTTACCCTCGGGTATAATCAAACAAGGACCAAGCCGGGCTACCTTCTTGCCCATTTCCAACGGATCCCCTTGAGCTTACACCATTAGTTGTCCATTTAGTATCAAGTGTCGCGTTTTTTAACTCAAAATCAAATTTTTAACTCAAAATCAAATAATTTTGCATCACAAGAATAATCAGAGCATAAAGAAATTCAATTTCATTAATTTAAACATGATCTGGAGTACATTATAATCAAACAATAAGGTAGTTGTTAGCATTGATCCCTTTATTTTAGGAACAATTCGCTCCGATGATCAGGTTGTTGAAGAATCCAAACTAGTAGTCCTACCGATAGAACTCAAAGTCGAATCATTGTCACTTTCGTCGTCGCTTGGGGAGAACATATTAGTATTGAGGGCAGTATATACCATTAAAATCAGTGAAAACCAAAACTGAAATAAGAGATAGAACAAGCATGAGCAAGTGAGCTATGCTGCTCTTCACTTCCTGTGCATATTCTGTTGAAGCTAATGCCAGTGCTGTTAATGGGAATGAATATGCCCACCATACTACATTGAACTTCTTCATTGATTTCTTGAATAAGCTTGGCCTACTTACCTGAAAAATTAAACATTCCCACTATGTCAGTCCAATAAAACAAAAATATTTTTTTTTCCAAAAAAAAAAATATACTCCCTCCGTCCCACTATAAGGTTCTTAGTTTGACTTTGCACGGAGATTAAGAAAAAATAAATGTTGTGAGTGTGAAAAGTAAAGTAAGAGAGAGAAAGTGGGAAGATAGTTTTTGTTGTGAGAATGACAAGTGGGTCCCGTTTCTATTTTAGGTAATAAAGTAATGTAAGAACCTTAAATTGAGACTGACTAAAAAGGAAAGTAAGAACCTTAAATCAGGACAGAGGGAGTAATTAAAATATTAAAGCTAGGAAAGTTCTTACAAAAATGGAGGGTTGTGAACAAATTCTTGTCCTCCTTTGTCAAACACAATGAAAATGACATGTTTGGTTTGGAAGGAAAGATGATTGTCCAAACTACATCATTTTGGTCTACTACTCAAGAAACAAATAGTATCTGCTTTGTTTACGAGAAATATTCCATTTTATTGTCCAAATCATAACATATTTTAATGTCTATGTTGTCCAAATAAGAATTTGAAAGCTTGGGGTATGAACCACTGATCCCACCTGTATACACCCCATTTCGAACGATCATTTATGATTACACGTCTTCATCAAATCATAAAGGCGAGACCAATGGGTAGTGTAATCATAAATGATTATTCAGAATAGGGTGTCTACACCAATTTAATGGAATATGCTTGGTTGAGATCAAGAGCGGACCTACCCTTAGGGATGGGGCAATTGCCCCCTTTGTTAAAAAAAAAAGTACTAGTGCAATTTTTTTTAAAAAAATTATAGTATTAGTGCAATATTTTAGACTTTGCCCCCTTTATGTAAAAAAGTAAATGCACTAACATTTATTTTTGCCCCCTTTAAATGTGTTATGCAAATTGTCCCCCTTGTGAAACATTCCTGGGTCCGCCACTAGTTGAGATTTGACCGCATCTTCCACTTTACGAGATGAATGACCGATATAAACTGAGTGTTTAAAGGAACCCACGTATTGTTCAATTCATATTGGCCCTCAATCTCGCGTGCGGTATTTTTGAATTGGCACCAGACGTTGCCCGGACTGACTCTTGCCGAGACATAGAGGAGTTAAAGTTCCCAACTGAGCAAATCTCGGCCATTGAGAACAGCGAATAGCATCAGATATGTGGAAGCAACAATTCCATGTCTAAAAGAAAGGAAGATATAACTATATGCTAAAAAAAAAAAATTGCATAGGAAATCTAAGATGTTGCAATTTAAAATTTGGTTCAACTTCAAAAACAGAAAAGTCTTTAGCGACAATAGAAAAGAACAAATTCACTTTTAATTCTTTCCTTCTAACATTTAAGACTAGGTTGACCATAAAGAAATTCTAAGCTGTAGAACACAAATGCTTTGCTAGACATCACTACATAAAATAATTTCTTTAAACACCATGAAAAGATATTCAAGATTTTGCAAAAAGTTTTTAGGCAAAGAATCCAACTTGAACACTCCTACTAATTTAGGTAGTCACTTTCAAACTCCAGCCATTTTATACTGAAAATGACTTTAACAAATTTTCAAATTTTTATATATATATTTTTTTAAACTTTAATTTTAGTTAAATGGACACTTACCAAGGACAAGAAGAGAAAGAGTGATAGAAAGAAGAGCATCTTGGATGAATTATCAAAGTTCCCAGTAATGGAGTCCCAAGCTAAGCTTGCCATACTTGGTGCTGCAAAAAACAAGAACAAAACGGGCCGGAGCATCGCCGGAAGGCAACTATTTCCCGGCAGTCTTTGATAAAGTGTCACAAAAAGTACCAAATAATGCACCATCCCAAAGAAAACATTATCACAGCACACTCTCTCCACCCCATTTGGGCTGCAGCCCTAGCCCCAACCAAGTTCCCAATCACCGATAACTGGCTAGCCGGATTAGCCACGGTCGATAAAAACCGCTTCCCTTTAGTGAACCACTGTCCATAAATCTTAACATCAAGAACAAATATGGGTAGAACAAATGCCCACCAAAGTACAACATAGTAAATAGTCTTTGGACTAAGAAATGGTGAAGATTGAAGCAAAAGAAGCCATGAAATCCAAGGGGCAAAAAAGTAATTTACACCAATATGGTTCAAGTACTCATTTTTAACCATGTTGGATAGTAAGATACATCTAAGAATGTACAATAAAGAGAGTGAGACTAGAGTGAACAAAGACAGTGACCAAAGGAGAATAAAAGCTGTGGAGGGCAACATTCCGAGCATGCGTCGATACGCGTGCGCGTTTTCGGGTGGATCGGCAAGGGTTTTCCAGAGAAGGGTCTGACAACAAAGAGAGAGACTGATTCTGAAGTAGCCTGCATGGCACCTAGTCAAGATTGGGTAAACCACACCCTTAACTACGATGGAAATGTGATTATCACCGTCGGTTTTGATGATTGATGCATCGATCGTGAGCTCGATGTGGGGTTGAGATTGTTTCTCTTGCATTGCTGTGATCATATTAAGGTTGTAATGTGGTGGCTGGCTAGGGTTGTAAGAATGGGATACATAGAAGTGGTTATCAATGGGATAATATGGGGGGTATATATAGAAGTTCTTGATGTGATAAGTGGATTTTTTTTTCTTTGTATTGAGTCGGGTCTTTTGAATTTTCTTGGGGATAAAGGCGGCTGATCACTCGGCTGGGCTGTACTTTTGGACTGTGTGGACTCTGAGTCATGACACTTTTTGAGCTGTTTAGAGATAAAGTTTGTGTCTGTTAGAGCTCGGCTCTTCAGCTTATCAGACTTGACTTGGCTTTGGTTGATTGAGACTTGAGAAATGAAATACTCTCTCCGACCCAACTTAAACATTAAAAAACTTTTTGGTTCAAGAATTAAGGAAAAATGTGATGTATTGTGAGAGTAGATAGTTTGGTAAGAGAGAGAAAGTGCGGTAGAGAATAGTTAGTGGGTAATTGTTATAAGTATGTCATGTGGGACCCACAAATAGAGAAATATAAAGAACTTTCCTTTTTAAGTTTTGAAATTTAAAACGGAACACCAAAATGATTTTTTTTGAAGTTTAAAGTGGGATGAGGGAGGAGACACCATTTTGCAGCCAATAACCAAATCCAACATACAAGAAGAAAAAGAGAAGTTATTGGTTCTCCATTTCCCCCCAAACAAGAAAAAAGGAAAGAGTCCACCATTGTTAAGTGTTAGATGTGAATGAGGCAAAGTTGGAGACACATATTCGAGGTCTAATCCATATTTTCAGAGCAAATACTCTTTTTGGCTTGTCTCCGGTAGAGCGGTGCGTTTAAAATAGATTGAAAAGGAATCAGTTCTTTGCTAATTAAGCGTCTCAATGAAAAAAAATTAAGTGGAACTTTTTAAAAATCTTAGCCCACACGCTCCAAATAATAGCGTCCAATAAGAAGCTTTATTTTGAAAATTCTCTATTTTTAAAACTATGCACCAGATAAGCCTTTTATTTGACATTTTATGGATGACACAAATGAATTTGACTAAATTTTAATGACAGTCTAATCATCCGAATAAAATTCGTAATTAATAAATAATTTAATTATTTATTAATAACAATTTCTAAAATTTTACTGAAATTATTTGATTGGTAGTAGTAGCTAATGGTTCACAGTTATTGAGATTGGTATTATTGTAATATTTTGCAAACATGTGAACGGTTGAATTACAAGTGGAACATAGAGTGGCACACAAAAGTGGTACAGAAAATCTCGACTCTCTTTTTTCCTGAGACAAAAGTTTTTTTTTTTTTTTTTTATCTTCTGAAGCCATTACATAATCATTCCATTGTGTAATGTTAGCTTTTGAGGCCATTAAGGATAGGACAACGCTTTAAATATGGACCATATGTAACTTGTACAGTTTTAGGGACCTAGTTTGAGAATGCCATAAGATCAATGATAATAACGACCATTCGGTTTTAATCCATATGAAATGACCAATTACATTTTTTTCGAACGAAAATGACCAATTACATTAAATACAATATATAGAGACCATTTAATATCTCAATTTTCGTTCATAAAGTATGATAAAATTCGTCACCATTAAAATGTTCACGCAATCTTATTTTCCACCCACAATCGAACTTCACTTCAAAAAGTTTGTCACATTTTATTATAATGTTCAAGCAATCTTATTTTGCACCCACAACCGAACTTTACTTTAAAGAGTTAGTCACATTTTATCATCTAGCTAGCACTAATGGTCGTTATAAATTGTTACTCCCTACGACTCAGTTTAAAGTTCTTAGTTTGACTTTACACGTTAATTAAAAAATCAAGGCAAAGTTGGCTCAACAATAGTATTGTGGAGATAATATACTTGTCCTTTCATAAAGCGAGTGGGTTAAAAGTAGATAGGTAAGTGATGGTTTTTTTTTTTTTTTTTGTAATATACTCCATCCGTCTCACTCGAATTAGGACAAATTTCCATTTTGGGTGTCCCATTCGAATTAGGACAACACAAAATGGAAGTGTTTTACGTAATGTGACCCACATTCACACTCACAACAACTTTTCACTCATTATTCTTTACCCCACTTTCCGTCTCATACTTCACTTTTCATACTCACAACACCTACTCAACTAACACTTTTTCCTTAATCCCCGTGCCCAACCCAAAAATCCTAATTCGGGTGGGATGGAGGGAGTATGAACTTTACGAGTACAAAATTATCCATAACACTGTTCATACTTTTCCATTTAAAGAGTAAAGCAACTAAAAACTTTTAAACTGGAACATACTAAAAAAAAAAGTAAAAACTTTAAACTGACACGGAGGAGTATAATTGCAATTTAGATTGTCGTCCACATAAAGTGGGAGTGGTATATTTGGTATATAGTACATGGGACGATCAGTTAAAATCATTTGTATTTGGACACATATGGGCTATGGCACATTAATTTCAATGGACCGCCAACGCCACTATATTCTTCTCAGAACCAACTTGCGTTGCGTCCAACAAGTTGGTTACACAAGTTGTAAAAATTAGCCTTCCTCATTCTATCATCTTTTTATTTTAGGTTGTGATGACGCCATGGGAATCTGGGGTCACGGAGATAGAACTCCAATTTAGCTGTCTCTTGATCCTGATCACAACACAGACAAGAACACCGTTAAGACCAAGGCCGGGTTGGAATCCGGCTTAGGCCCTCGGGTGTGAGAGTAAGATCTCTGAGGAAAACCTAAGTGGAAGGTTCAATGAAGACCTTTGTGTGTGTGAATCGGATAGAGCACGTACCTGGCCCTTGGGGGCGGATAGGAGTATTTATATGAGTAGAAGAAGGAGGTAGGTTCAAGGTACTAACCGCCCTGGTACCGGATAGACACGCGGCAGGTCCTCATTGGTTCGGCCAGGGGAGTGGCTGAGAACGTGGCGTGTTGTCAGGGAATCATGGTTCCACCACCAACCGTTATGGTATGTCAGGTACGAACAGACGTCAGTTGTACGTTTGTGATAGCTGGATACTGCGGGCTCTGGGTAGGAGGTTGAGTGATCAACACGGGACCCTTAGGATAGCGGGAGGCAGAGCCATCTTGGTCATGGTCATCAGGAAGCCCGGGGTTCTCGGGCTTGCTCGCTTGCGGGCTTATCCGGTTCGGTGTAGTCGAACTCGCTTGTACTGGCTTTGAACCGGGTCCGGTCCGGTCTGTGATGCTCGGTCTCATCAGTGGCCCCTAACTCCGAGGGTCAGCTTATTTATGAGCGGCGCGAGGAGTTACATTTCCATGGCTCGGTCCGGGCAAACTGTAGTAAATACGGGCACGGAATATCATGGGACGGGAGTCTCACGATGGTGGTTGACGATAGGACAGTGGGCCCCTCGAGTCAGGCTAGTGACGTAGCTGTCAGGTCCTTGATATGACAAGGAGCACGCTCATTAAATGCGAACCGTCATTGGAATTCGAAAAAACCTGATTCCCGCCTCTTCATTTTCCGGGTGTATGCCGGGTCGTTCCGGATCTTGGACAAAACCCGACCCATTCTGGGGGTATAAATAACCCTAGTTGGCTTATTCAAAAACCTTCGGCACTTTTAATCTTTGGTTATTGCTTTCGGAAGAATCACTGCTGATAACGACGACGATTTGCTTCTTCTATTTCCTTAACTCGATCAATTAACAGGTAGTGCTTCCCATTTTTATTTTCGTCGCTTGACTTCTGATTGCTAACTTTCCGACTTTGGTCCTTTCCACCGTTCATCGGGGTAGAATCTTAAAACGCGTGTCTTCAAAACTTCTAACATCACGAACCAAGTTTTTAACTTTTAACCACCGAGTTTTCGATTTCTAACCGGTTGACTTGCCTCTTTCTTAGGAATCATGGGTCCGTCTTTGATTTTATAAAGTTTTGTTGAAAAGACCGCTGACTGTGGTTATGGATGAATTGGACCTGGGGAGAATGCTTCGTCCGGACCTTTTTGGTTGTTGTCGACGAACGGGAGGGATTTACCGGTACCTGATAAATGCCTGGAAAAGGCTTTCCTTGGAGGCTTTCAGGACCATAGGGATAGTATATGATTGGGACTCTTGGATCCTACCCCTGCTGTGGGAGACAGGTCCCTCGGTCCATTTTGATTCGGGGATAATGAGGGTCCTAGGGGCGAGGAACAGTTAGGGTTTTTTGTGAAAGCGGTTTTAACTCGATTCCCCGATAATGTAGATATGGCCGGTAATGCTAGAAGGTTGGTGAGGTTAGGTGGAGACCGCGTGTCTGCGAGCGGATCTGATGCTCAGTCTTGGTTGGATACCCCTCTGGATGACGAATTGCCCGTTCAGGGCCATGACCGCGACATTTCTATGGATGCTGGGGTGATTGAGGTAACCAGCAGCGGGGATGCTTCAGAGCGGGCTGATGATGGCGATGAATTCTTATTGAATGAACCTGCCCATGATGTCGAGGGAGGTGGTTCTTCAGACACTCGATCGGACTCACGCGGGCAACTGGAGAGGTTGGCCCCTGATACTGCCCGCAAGGTCAACTTGCTCCGCTCCCCTGTTAGGATCGTAGATTCCTTTCCTGAGGGCCTTGATAACAGGAGGACCAGTCAAGCAGGTGCGTCTTTCTCTGGTGCGAGTCTGAGGGACGAGAGCGAGGAGGATGCCGACGATGAGTATTTATCGCAGTTTCGTGTCGACTCCAAAGTCTATCTTGTCCATGGTCTTATTGAATATGAGTCTCTTATGGGCGGTAAATCAATGACTCCTCCCTTGATCCGGGCCGAGAACCTTGCCTGCATATTCTATCCGGTTCAGTTCAAAAATGGGCTGCGCCTTCCTTTAGACCCATTTATTTGTGAATTTCTTGTGTTCACCCATGGCCTTCCTATGGACTTGACCCCTAATGCCATTCGTTATCTGGTGTCCTTTATAGTCGTAATTCGTGTGCTGGGGTACGAGCCCTCTTTGTCCGCGCTCTATATTTATTTTACCCATCAAGTTACTGCGGGCTGCTTGAGCTTGAAGACCAAACCGCGGTCTGAGAAAATATTTTCTGCTGCTACCAACAAGTTCGATCAATGGCAAAGATACCCTTTCGTTATTCAGAATCGGTTAGACTGGCCATTCCCTCGCCCTGACAATCTAGCACCGATCTCGATGTCCCGCCAAAATTTTCCCGATCCGGAAGAAGGCCGAGATCTGAGCGCGGCGATGGAGGCTTATCTTGCTCGGTTTACGAAGAGGGTTACCCTGGATGATCAGTCGGTGGTGGAGACTCCTCAAGTTTACGATGTCTCAGCGATTATTAGCGATGAAGAGCTTCTGACCTTCGCCGGGGTGGCCCCGAGGCGCGCTTCTGGCCCCGAGCCTAGGGTTATCATGGCCCCTTTGTTGCGAGACCTTGATTGGAAAGTTCATCAATCATTTGCTTTCCTTTCTGATTGCTCTGCTTGTAATTCGGGGGAGACGTGTCCAGACCCTGGTTTACTCGGTCTCTTTCATTGTACCCTTTCATACTATTTTTCCCCTTTTTTTCGCTCTGTTTCATCTATCTGACTGCTGCTCTTGTTCGCAGATCCGACTGACACGATGCCTCCCAAGACCGCAGCAGAAATTAAGATCGCGGCGAGGAAAGCCGCAGCTCTTGAAAAACAAAGGAGAGCCGATGCTATGAAAAAGATGGAGGCTCCCGGCGTCAAGATCCCTGTTACGAACAAGGTTGATAAATCCGGAGCGGTGGTTTCTCAGCCGCAATTGACCCGGAATCTGCCTCCGAATCCCCGTCAGAGCGCTGGCCGCGGTAAAACTGTGATTGGAACCGGCCACTCTTCTCAGGCTCCTGGCATAGGTCTATCTGCTCCCGAGCCAACAAAGAAACGATCCGCCATCGGGGATCCAACGTCCCCTCAGAGGGATAAATATCAAAAGGTCGGCTCTTCCTCTGGCGACTTTACGGTTTTATCTCATTCGAGAAGGACCATGTGCTCCAATCTATATCCGGTGGAGTCGATTGAGGATAGAGAGCGCGCCCGGGAGTTCGGGCTCAAGATAGCCAAGGCCCCGGAGGTTTATGGGGTGGATCTCCATAGTCGCCGAAGTGCTAATGCTTATGTTGGCGACGAGCTGATGCACCGCCTCTATTTTCCTGATTATCAACAGAAGGTTTTGGCTGCTTCGAATCCCATCGCCGCCGCGGGCAATGTGGGCCTGTGTTTGACCGAGGTTCGTCTTTGACTCGGACTATATATCGTGCTTCTTTCTGACCCGTAGCGTAATCATATTTGTTATTTGCAGATTGCCAACGAGGTTATCTATCTGCGTACTCAACATGAGGCTGATGCCACCGTGATCGCGGCGAGGAACACTGAGCTGATGGCGGAAAGGGAGGAGATCCATAAATTTACCAAGGCTGTGGAGAGCGCTGGCAAGGAGCTGAAGAGGAAAGACGCGGAGGTCATTAGCGCGGCCAAGGAGGTGTCTAAATTGAGCAGTGATCTGACAGCTGCTCGAGAAGCCAAAGAACGGGCTGAGGCCGAGAAGGCGAGTGTTGATGCTCCCAATGCTGAGCTCCTGAGGTCTTTAGAAGCGGAGAAGAAGAAATCCGAGGAGCTGTCCAACAGAGTGGATGAGCTGGACGGTAAACTTCTTGATCAAATGCGCTATGAAAATGAGCGAGAGCGGGTCTTGGAGGAGGAGAGGGGCAAGGCGGTTGCTGAATTCAAAGAGTCCGCTGAGTACTCTGAGAAAATATCCATCGCGGGCAATGAGCAGTATGAGCAGGCGGTGCACACTATTGCCCGGAATCTTGCGGCCACAGGAAAATACACTGCTCAGGAGATCACTATTATTTGTTCTATCGTGGCCACGGATCCGGAATGCTTTAATGGTCATTCCTTAGTGCCCTTTGCCGATCATCAGCTTGAGGCCCTGCCCGAGTCGGTTCAGAATGCTTTGCCTCCGGTTTTCACCTGTAACCGTTCAACCCTTTATCAAAATGATAGATGATTTACGGTTTACAGGTGATGAATCCGCCTTGTCTCTGGCCGCAGCTCTGGAGAAGGTCTTTGGCCCCAACGGCCCCTTCGTCGAAGGTATTGTTCTCCCTTTTTCAACTTTTGCCTTCGCTCTAGCCGAAGCCTCTGAAGCTCTGGCTCGTTCTGCAGCTGACCATAATGCCTCTGATTCTGTTCCAGAAGTGGAAGTCAATCCTCCTCCGGCCAGTTGAAGATCAGACCGGGCTGCGTCCTGGGACCTTTTGTATTAGTCCTAGATTTCATGAACTTGAACATTTGATTCTATTTTGACCTGATTTTGTTATGTATCTATTTGTTCTTCTTTTGATCCCCATATCTCCCTGACATTTACTTCCGTTGTACTTTATTGCCCCTTTTTACTGGTTGCCTTGGAATTGCCAAGCATTTATTTTTTTCCTTGATCACTTTGTTTGGTATTTCTTCTTTGTTTTTCAAGGCTATGGCCCCAGGCTGTTGTGGGGCCCCTTTTGCCTGATTATTGTAAATGTGCCTTGAACTTTCTATGTCTGGTATTCATGATTATTTCCCTCGGCGGGCTTATGGTCTAGCTCGGGGGCGTATGACCGTGCATCGTGCATGAAGATTCATGCAACGGTATTTTCCTTGACGGGCTTACGGTTTAGCTCGAGGGCGTATGACCGCGCATCGTGCATGAAGATTCATGCAACGGTATTTCCCTTGACGGGCTTACGGTCTAGCTCATGTGCGTATGACCGCGCATCGTGCATGAGGATTCATGCAACGGTATTTCCCTTGACGGGCTTACGGTCTAGCTCGTGGGCGTATGACCGCGCATCGTGCATGAGGATTCATGCAACGGTATTTTAGGCGCGGGGCCTTGGTGGTTTGGCACTTTGTCATATCTTGCTGAATACATGCTTTTCTTTTCGGTATCTATCTATGATCTTTCGTTTCAATAGGACAAACATAATATTATTGATCTTTCGTCTTTTTTCCCGCTCATAGAGCCGTACATCAAAATTACAATGCAGAAAATAGAAAACAGGCGGATTTCTAATAAAAAGGGGGAATGCAATCTTTAAGGGTAGTACTTCTTCAAGTGGTCGCTGTGCCAAGCGTTCTTTAAGTCATTCCCTTCTTTGGTGAGGAGTCTGTAAGTACCTTCCTTGATTATGCGGGCTATCTGATATGGCCCCTCCCAATTGGGCACGGGCTTGTTGTATCCGGGCTGTCTTCCCGTGACTTCGACTTTCCTTAATACCCAGTCCCCTATGGTGAATGACCTCTTGTTTACTCTCTTTTCATGATGAACCTTTGCTTTTTGTTTGTAATTGACTTGCCCGTGCTTGCAACCGTTTTTCTTCAAAAGAGTCTAAGTCGTTTCTTCGGGCTTCCTCATTCTTTGTTTCATCAAAATGGGCCACCCTGTAGGTGGGCAAAGCTGCCTCCACGGGCACGACTGCGTCCGACCCATATGTCAAAGAGAAGGGGGTTTCTCTAGTTGAGTTTCTCGTGGTGGTGCGGACAACCCACAGGGCAGTACTGAGCTCCTCCATCCAACGCCCGCTTCTTCCCTTCAGGTTCTTGTGTAATGCGGTCATGAGCAGTTTATTAGCGGCCTCGTCCTGCCCATTCCCCTGCGGTCTTGCTACTGAGGACTGTCGGTGCTCTACATTTAGTCTTCTACATTCCACCGTAAACTTGCTTTGAAATTAAGGTCCATGATCGGAAACGATAGCCCGCGGCAAACCAAAACGACAGTATATATGGTCGTGGACAAATTTGATGATGTTTGTTTCGGTGGTACTGGCCAGGGCCTTTGCTTCTACCCATTTTGTGAAGTAATCTACTGCTACCACTACCATTTGTGCTCCTCCGGGCGCTTTGGGGTAAGGCCCAATCAGATCAATCCCCCACATATCGAATGCCCAAGTTGGGACGACCAAGCTTTGCTCCGTGGATGGCTGTCTCGGAATGTTGGCGAACCTCTGGCATTGATCACATTTGCGGACATATTCCTCTGCATCTCTTTTCATTGTCGGCCAGTAATACCCGAGGAATCTGATTTTATCGGATAGTGTCCGGGCTCCGGGGTGCCCTCCACATACGCCCTCATGAACTTCTTATAACAAGTTGGTGATGGTCTCGGATTTCACACACCTCAGTAGGGGTTTGGTAAAAGACCTTCGATAAAGCACGTCGTCAATGACCGTGTATCTAGCGGCCTGTCTCCTCAAAACTTTTGCTCGATCCGGATCGTTGGGAAGGATTTCCTTTTCGATGTATTCCTTAATCTCGTCCACCCAATCCTTCTCGGGCTCCCCTATTTGGTGGATCTCTGTCCTGTCAATGGTCGGGCGCTCCATAAATTCTATCCAGTAGTCCACACTAAGCTTTGCAATGTCTTCGTTAGTGATTCTTGAAAGCAAGTCCGCCTCGGAATTTTTGGCCCGGTTAACTTGGGTTAGCTCGTGGTACTCGAATTCCTTTAACAGGTTTGCTGCGGGTTCCTTGTATTTGAGCAACACCGGGTGATTTGTCTCATATTCCCCTTTGACCTGATTTACCACTAGCTGTGATTCGCTCTTCACGATCAACTTGGATACCTTCATGTCCCGGGCTAATTCTAAGCCCGCTATCAATGCCTCGTACTCGGCTTGGTTGTTGGAGACCGCGAACTTAAACCTCAAAGTTCGTTTAAACCTTTGACCTTCTGGGGCGATCAATAGGATTTCGGCGCCACTAACAGTTTTTCCCGAGGACCCGTCAACACTTAACGACCAACAATTCTCCGGTCATTCCCCGTCATCTATGGCCTTCTTTCCCCGCTTTTTCTTTGCTTTAGTGGGCTGGATTTTGTCCGCTTCGCTTTCCTTTGCTTCAAACGTGGTTTCTGCCACAAAGTCCACCAGTGCTTGTGCTTTGATGGTCTTTCGCGGGGAGTAAGTAATCTAAAACTCAGTCAGCTCTATAGACCATGACAGCATTCTCCCCGAGGATTCGGGCTTATGGAGCACTTTCTTCAGCGGGGTATCCGAATAGACCGTGATAGGGTGGGCGATGAAGTATGCCCGCAGCTTTCGGGCGGCTATAAGCAGGGCGAAAGCCAGCTTTTCGATGTTCAAGTAGCGTCCTTCTACTGCGGATAGTGCCTTGGAGACATAATACACGGGCTTTTGAAGGTCGCCTTCTTCCCTTACCAAAACCGCAGCCACTGCGTGATCTGTTGCGGCCAGGAAAACATAGAGTTCTTCACCCAAAACAGGGTTGCTCAACAGCGGCGGCTTTCCCAGGTAGGCTTTTATTTGCTCAAAAGCATTCCGGCAGTCCTCGTTCCATTTAAAACCTTCCTTTCTTCCTCCTTTTAAAGTGTTAAAGAAAGGTAGACATTTTTCTGCTGACTTGGCGATGAACCTCCCTAGGGCCGTGATGCGGCCATTCAGCTTCTGTACTTCCTTAACACATCTGGGGGGCTGCATATTTATCAACGCCATGATTTTCTCCGGGTTTGCCTCTATCCCTCTCTGGTTCACCATGAAGCCCAAAAACTTTCCTTCCTTTACTCCAAAGGCACATTTGGATGGGTTAAGTTTCATATTGTTTCTTCGGAGGCTGGTGAAGGTTTCTGCTACATCAATATCATGAGAGGTTTCCTTGGTCTTGATAACCATATCATCGATGTATGCTTCCAGGTTTCGGCCCAACTGATCGTCGAAGACGATTCCCACCATTCTTTGATATGCACCGCCCGCGTTCTTGAGACCGAAAGGCATGTTGTTAAAAGTGTAAGTTTTGCCCGCACCGTAAAAGGCGCAGGACGGACATCAGCCTCCTTCATTTTGATTTGATGGTAGCCCGAGTATGCATCTATAAAGCTCAGTACCCTATGCCCGGCGATAGAGTCTACCAACTGGTCGATCCGGGGGAGGGGATAACAGTCTTTGGGACAGGCCTTATTTAGATCCGTAAAATCTACGCACATCCTTCATTTCCCATTTGCTTTGGTCACCATTACTACGTTGGCTAACCACATCGGGTATTTGATCGGGCTTATGATCTTCGCTTTCAGCAATTTATCCACCTCGACCTTGATCGCGACCTTCTTCTCCGGGGAAAAATATCTCTCTTTTTGAAGTATCCTGGTGAATGTGGGATCGATATTTAGTTCGTGCTCGATCACCTCTCTGCTTATCCCCTCCATATCTTCTACGGTCCAGGCGAACACGTCCAGACTTCCTCTCAACAATTCTATCAGAACCTTACTTTCCTCCGCGGGGATCTCTAGCCCGACCTTTATTGTCTGCTCGGGGTATGCCGGATTTATAACCACATCTTCCAAAGCATCATTGGGGCGAATATCTGTAACTTCTCGGTCATGCAGCGAATCAATTGCAATATTAATGTGCTCGGTTTCCGCGGCTATACGGCGGGCTCTCCTACTCTGCTTGAATTCTGCCCTTGTTAAGTGGAAAGACAACGTCCCGATCATGGCCACGTCGACGACCTCCTTTTCACTTGCCTTGGCCTTTTTTGCCTCCCTCGGGCTTCCCAGCTTTTGCTTCGCTGCGCTTTCCTTCCTCTTCCTCTCTATTACTTTGAGGAAGAGCTCGGGTTTATTCTCAATACACGCGGTCCCCGCAGGGGTGCTGAACTTGATTTTTTGGTGAGGGATCGAGGCCACTATTCCAAGGGAATCTTGTGCGGTTACGCCCAGTATCGCGTTGTATTGGGATTTCAGATCGATCACCATAAACGTAACGCGGGCTGTTTTCTCAAATGGCCTTTCCCCGATGGTTACTTTGAAGTCAATTGTCCCCTTGGCATAGACTGTGTGGTTTGTGAACCCTTCTAACAAACCTGCGTATGGAGTCAAGTGCTCCTCGGACATTCCCATTTCTTCCAGGCAGTGGAAGTACAATATATCCCGCGAAGCCCCGGTATCAATGAGGACTCTTCCAATGTCCGCCCTTCCTATAGCCATTTTGATCGTTAATGGTTGTGTTGAATGGAAAAGGGTGGATTCCAATTCACTCCTTTTGAAACCGATCATTTCCTCCTGCTCGGGCGGGTAAGTGGGTATCAAGAATACTTTTTCCAGTCGTCTGATCTGGATGGAAAGCTGGGTGTTGCTTGGGGCTTCCTCTCCTATGTACTGAATGTCATAACGTCCTTCCCCGTCTACATCATTGTCTCTGATGTATTGAATATTTCCCCACGGGGTTTCACCTTTACTGCTGGACCCCGTGATCCATTTCTTCAACTCCCCGGCCTCCACCTTTTGTTGTATTATTTTCTTTAACTGGAAACAGTCATCCGTAGTATACCCGTGGCTTTCATGGTATCCACACCATTTCTTTTTGTTCACCTCGTAAGGCTTCCTCTCTAGTAGAGGTGGAGGAGGCAAGGCCTCTGCCCGCAAGATCTCAGTTCTTGGTGCGATCAAAGGGGTCAAAGCACTGTCATCGCCTCTTTTAAAATTGGGCATGCCCCTTGGTCTACCTCTACCTCGGCCACCATTGTTTCCCGTATAGCCTGAGTGATGACGGGGATCATGAGCGGGCTCGATTCTTTCCCTTACGCTCCTGCGGGAGTCAGCCATAAATGCGGGTTCTACTCCGGCCATAGCAATGGCCCTGTTATACATCTCTTCTTCCCCCTCGGGTTTTCGGCAAGCAAACTCCTGCCTCAAAGTGTGGGATGTTAATCCCCCTAGGAAGCATAGTTCGATGTCGTTCTTTGTTAAATCCACTATCTGCTCGGTCATTTTTCGGAACCGAGTGATGTATGCTTTCGTGTTCTCCCCGGGGTATTGCTTAACGCCGTACAGGTCCGACTTTGGTCTTGCGGCCTCCCCAGAGCTCGCGAACGATTTCAAGAATGAAGTCCGCAATTGCTCATAGCTGCAGATAGAGCGCGGTTTATGGGCTAATAACCATCCCAACGCCTTCCCTTTAAAGGTGGAGGCTGTAAGTACCCCAATCTGAAACCGACCTATCTTAGAGGTAACCTTAGCACCGTTTCAGGGATAAGATAATAGGCCAGGACCTCCCTAGGATAAGCTATAAATTCCAGGACTACTCTCGTATAAAATTGGAAAAATCCAGAAGCTCGCCAGGCTGAGCCGTACAGATGCTTTGGGTACTAGAGGGGCCTAGCCGTACGACTGGTTTGGGCTCCCTCAGTCCCTATAAATAGAACCCCTTGCTGATCATTTCAGAGGGGGGGGGGGGAACATTAGAACTAAGGTTACTCTGTCGAATTCACCTCAGAATAGTGTGAGTAAGAGTGAACAAAGAGTGAAAGAGAGAAAGGAAGATTGGCCTAAGCCAAGATAGGTAAAGCCACCTTCTCCCCCTCCCTTCTCTTCATCTAAGAACTCTATTTATCTTTGATCTTGTCATTTATTGTTGATCTTTACATTCTTGCAAGTCTTGTCCATTCAAGCAATATACATATATCTATTATTATTTATATTTCCTAGTCCAAGTCATGAGATGATCAAAGGTGCCCTCCATACTTTGTGTGGAAGAGGTTCAAACCTAGTTTGATCATGGCTTGTTGATTGTTCATTTACATTCTTGTCATGGATGATGCTCTTGTTGTTCACTTTGCTCATTTTAAGCTATGATGATCATGATGAGGATAAAGTCTCAATCTTTATCCTCATCACCTTGATCTAGCCCAAGATTCCTAAGTTTGGGTAATAAAGATCCAGTCTTTATGGTTTTTTCTTGTCCCTAAAGGATTAATCTTGCCTAGAAGAGCCATTTTGATGGTAAAGTTTCAATCTTTACTCATCAAATGGTCACTATGGCTCAAAAGGGCATATTGGCCACCTTTTTCATGTTTCTCCCATGATTGCCTTTGATCATGCCCAAACTCTTGTTTTGGGAGGTTCTTTGATGATCAAATGGCATATGAATGAGTTGTTAATGTTGTTTCGTGTTGGAATAACAAACTGGAATCAGAACAGTTTGGTCCAGTTCAAGTAGAATGCTCTGTTTCTGCCTGGAACTGGAATGTTGCTTGAACAAACTGTAAAATCCCAGGAGCGGTCTCTCCATCCGTACGGCTACTTTGGCCGTATGGGGAGATTGACCATTTTTCCCTTCTGTCTTCTGTTTTCTTGTCAAACAAACCCTTTTTCAGTTGAAAAGATAAATAAAAAGTTAAAACAAGGATTTTCCGTTAAAACACACACACACACACACATGCACTTTTGTTAACTAACAAGGGAGACTCGGATTTGTCCGAGGCAACTTGGGAGGACCTAAAAACTCTTCCCAAGTTGTAACCTGATCTCCGAACCTTTGAACTCAAACCTTTGTCATTTTGTTGGGTTTAAAATTAACAAAATGTGGCGACTCCGTTAAATTGGTCCGGTTCCCGCGTTTGGTATTTCGCCCTTGAAACGTGCTCGTGTTTTTTGGGGCGGGATCCTTACAGTGGCGACTCCGCTGGGGATTAGAGTGCTTTCAGACTTCTTTCTAGAAGGTTCGGGGGCATTCTTGTGTGGGTCAAACTCCCGTTCCCGTTAGTTGACTTCTTGCATATTTGTGTGTGTTTGATGTTTTTGTTTTAACTGTTTTGAGTACATACGTTCTGGAAATACAATAAACTGGGGCTTGATGATCAGAAGTTGGAGAAACTGAGAAAAATCTTCACCCTCTTGCTTTAGCCGTACGGCTACTTTGGGTAGGGGCCAGAATGTTACCAATTAACAGTTTGGTGCAGGGCTGCAACATTCTGGGTGCCCCTCTGCTTCTACTTGTCCAGGTTCCAAATTTACAGTCTTACTTGTGCACATTACCTTCATTCTTTTGGCCAAAACTTGATTTTAAAAGGTGATAAAACTTGGTTATGCATGATCTTTTGTCAATAAAATAGTTTCCAAAACCTCATCATGCATAATCCTTTTTGTAAGGATTTTTCTTGAGTCTTCTTGTTGTGCACAGATTGCTTTGTATAAAAGGGTTTCAATGTAAAATATTTCTTTTGCAAAAGTTTGATTCAAAATTCTTTGTTGTGCACAACTTGGTACATGTACAAGTTTTGATCTTTGTTTGTTCATATTCCTTGATTTGTTGTGTGTATAAATTGTTTAATCCATGCTTGTTCATACTTTTTAATATCTTGCTTATGCCATGCTCATCATATCGAAAAACGGATTGAAAATCTCTATTTTGACTCAAAAGGGAACATAGAATGGCTTCACACTACGCGCACTTGACCTTGCACGTTCTAAATGCCCTTTTAACCCGGGATGGATGCCACGATGCAGCTCGTTGGGCGCTCTTGTTCCCTTCGATGCGCGCACGGGTCCATTCCACCTTCCCTTCCGACCCGAGTCAACCACACTTGTCCGTGACACACAAATACCGTGACCTTGGTTGGTTTTTGGTCTAGCTCACGTTGCCACATCCATAACGCGTATCCAAAGTTAATTGTGGCCAAGTTAACACCCGAGTTGTGACTCCTTGATGAAATGCAAGCGTGGCCTAACCAGCCTTTAACTCGTGCGTTAATGATGACCGCAATTAGCGAAGGTCATGTGCTAAGGATAGGGTGACACCGTGTCGTTAAGCCCTAATGTACGAGTTATTTTAATCATCCTTAAGGCCATGGTCAAGGACTGAGACGCCTCATTCAAAATGAGGTCATGTCGGAATATCGATGCAGCCTTCAGTGTAGCCTTCGGAAAAAGTCTCGATTCCGACTGGGGCTTAATCATGATTAGGAAGACCCGCGCATTGGGAACCTTGCGACGCACTAGACCCTAGGTTCGTTTCTTTTGGTCGGTGGAAGCCGCTTGCCCTATAGGACCCTCGCTCGGGATAGTCCGTCTATGGGAACGTGCAAGACAGGTGAAAAACGAGGGGTCTATAGGCGTAGACTGATCCAGGGTTTAGATTAGTTGCGAAAAAGAAGAGAAATCTTTTCCAACCATTTAGGAATAAAAATGTGTTTTAAGTAAACTTGAATGATTTATTAATTGCGCGTTGCATGAGCTTGCTCCGTTTTTGCTTCCTGTCTTTGATACATTGCATTGTTTCGCTAACCAGTGTCACCCCCGTTAAGTATTTGGAAGGATCCATGTTATCCTTCAAGTCCTCCGTCAAGTCCCGTTAAGTCTTTGGACGGACCCCAGTTGTCCTCCAAGACCTCCGCTTGTGAATTCGTTAAGTCTTTGGACGGACCCCCGTTGTCCTCCAAGACCTCCGCTTGTGATTTCGTTAAGTCTTTGTACGGACCTCCGTTGTCCTCCAAGACCTCCGCTTGTGATTTTGTTAAGTCTTTGGACGGACCCCCGTTGTCCTCCAAGACCTCCGCTTGTGACTTCGTTAAGTCTTTGGACGGACCCCCGTTGTCCTCCAAGACCTCCCCTTGTGACTTCGTTAAGTCTTTGGATGGACCCCCGTTGTCCTCCAAGACCTCCGCTTGTGATTTCGTTAAGTCTTTGGACGGACCCCGTTGTCCTCCAAGACCTCCGTTGTGGGATTTCGTTAAGTCTTTGGACGGACCCCGTTATCCTCCAAGACCTCCGTTGTGGGATTTCGTTAAGTCTTTGGACGGACCCCCGTTGTCCTCCAAAACCTCCGTTATGTGATTTCGTTAAGTCTTTGGACGGACCCCCGTTGTCCTCCAAGACCTCCGTTATGTGATTTCGTTAAGTCTTTGGGCGGACCCTCGTTGTCCTCCGAGACCCCGTTAACATTCCCTTCAAGACCTTAGGCGCTGTCCTCTAGGTCCCCGCTAAACCACTAGGAATAGTCCCCTAGGAAGTCAAGTCTTTGGACGGACCCCCGTTGTCCTACAAGACCTCCGTTATGTGATTTCGTTATCTCTTTGGACGGACCCCCGTTGTCCTCCAAGACCTCCGTTATGTGATTTCGTTAAGTCTTTGGACGGACCCCCGTCGTCTCCGTTGTGTGATTTCATTAAGTCTTTGGGCGGACCCTCGTTGTCCTCCGAGACCCCGTTAAGATTCCCGTCAAGACCTTAGGCGCTGTCCTCTAGGTCCCCGCTAAACCCCTAGGAATAGTCCCCTAGGAAGTCAGGTCTTTGAATGGATCCCCCGTTGCCATTCAAGAAGTCTGTTACAACCTTGTAAGTAGACCCCCGTTTGAATCTCGGATGGATTTAAGATCCCATTTGACCATGTCCACCTTTTTACCCCATAGGTCTAAGCCTAGCGGTCATTCCCCATCACTAGCATGAGCATTCACTCAGTGTTTACCCAAGCCTAAAGCTACCTTTTGTCTTCCCCGTAGCTCAGATGAAGTGGAAGAGAGCATCATGTCGCCGCCTGGTGCGTGTGGAGTCAGAAAGTTCCCTGGTCACTACAACCTCTCCGATCCAGTACCTCAGAAAGATCACTTCAGTGGACAGTAGCTTGAGAAATGACGCCGCGGATAATTCGGATGGCCTAACGAACGAAGAATTGTTCCAAGCTTCAGAAACCCCCGGGGCTGAGAAAGAAGTCATCACAGATAGCCACAGAGAAACGCAAACTCCGTTTGATGAGTCGACAAGGCAAAGAGGTGTTACAGCTCTGTTTCAAATTGATGGGCCATTCACCAAGGTGACCAACCATAATGAAAGGGTGGAAGCTACCCGACCCCCGGATTGTAACCAAAGATTTCCCCCTCCATCTCATCAAAATACCGAGACCTCCATTTCTTCGCCCCAACACGTCGTCGTCCACAACGAGCCTCTCACTCAAATCTTCCTCACTCCGCCTCATCCCAAATCCAACATCCCCCATAAGACACCTCCTATAAAACCCCAAACACAACCCACTCAAAAGGCCCGCAAACCACTGTTCACACCAGTTACGCCTCAAGCATCATACTCACAACACCTTCCCAATCGTGTCCCTTCTCGATTCAATGCCATCAACCAAGTCATCAGAGATCAGTCACTGTTTAAACCATATATGGATACCCGACCAGGCATCACTAACTTGCCTCCACCAGATTTTCCGATGAGATTCCGGGGTGGCCCGTATCATTTCTATAATCCAAGACCTTTTGGACCACAAGTGCCTTGCATGCCTCAAATGTATATTCCTGCAAGTAACCAAGGTTATGGGTATTCCTACACCCATGCACTTCCACATAATCCTCATGTTGGACCTCAGTCGGGTACGTTGTTGGGAAAAAGAAGGCAAATGGAAGCTAATTTTGAAAGGACACTCGATGGGCACCCCTTTGCATTGAGTAGCGGTGATTCTCATCCCCACCACGCTCCGGTCAACAATGAAAGAAAAGACAAAGGCCGAGCCAAGCTCCGTTTCACAAAGTTTGAGGATTTCGGAATGCCCATAAGCAAACTGTTTGAAGGACTGGTCAAACAAGGCCTCATGCGGCCCCTCGAAGATTTCCGGCCAAAGAATCTTGAAAAACGTAGCGACAAGACCAAAAGGTGTGCCTTTCACAACTACCACGGCCATGATACCAATGATTGCACCGCCATAAGATGCATCATCTCGAAACTAATTGAGAAGGGGAAGCTTGGACGCCCCCACACCCCCGACACAGCCAATGACCCGAGCGTCAACATGCTCAAATCTGTGACTTCCCCGATGATCGATAAATGGAGTGGTGTCCACCCCAAGGAAAAAGAGCCCATGGTTGACAGAGTTGTCAATCCCATAGTGGGAGAGCCTGTTTTGGAAAAATTGACAAAATCAGTGTCCCAAATGGTGGTTCCTAAAATCAGCAAAGCCAAAACGACGGAAGGCGTTTGGAAAAGATCAGTGGCACAAAAAATGTCTGAAGGGCCGAATGCCCCGGGTTGGGAAATGAATTGTGTTTCGGTTGCCACAGCAAACGACGGAGTTCCGAAACCTCTCCTATCAACCTCCCCTTAGAAGGAGTCTGTTTTCATCCTTAGGAAGAGCCAGTTGCTTTTAGGGCGTATGATAAGTCTTTAGGAAAAGTCGGTTAAGATGACTGTCAGGTTTGGTTAAAGTCTTGACTCCCCGGTTGATGCCATGTGGTGACCATTTTGGGTCCATTGTCAGTTCTCTTAATAAGATTATTATTGCCATTTTTGCCTTGTCAAAAGCTTACAAAAAAAAATGTGTGTGAGTCTTTCACTCAAAACAAAGGTGTGTCTTCCAAAAAATAAATAAAAAAATAAAAAAATAAAATAAAAAAATAAAAAATAAAAAAATGGAGATCAAGTTTTCTTAAAATAAAAGATCAAGTTTTTCCTAAAAAGCTAATCCAATAATGAAGCATTTTTCTCAAATCATGGTTATAATTTCACCTTGAGGTTTAATATGCTAAAAGTCCTTCGCGGTTCTGTCCACTGGAAGCATTGACCAAGGATCCCACATCCGAATTGGTGTTCGAAACAACCGTCCACATGAGCAATGAGATCAAACAATTGGGACACCGTCTACAAGAAGAAGCCCAAGCTTCGGAAGGCCAAAGGCGGTTACATCACAGGGAAATCCATACTCTCACCGAATGCAATGCACGGAGATTACGTACCTTGAAAGGGAATCACCAAAAGGCTTGGCCAACAGGCAAGCTCCCAACTCGCCCTCATGAGTAGATGACCCCGGCAATTGCAACGCCAAGCCAAGTGGAGGCCTCGCGACATCTTTCCCGACGACATGGAACCCGAGTTCCCCGTGGAAGACATGGAATATGCCGCCGACAACCCCTCCAACAACTGTGGAAGAAAATGTATCATCGTGCTTCATGGGAACCCATCCTTTAAAAAAAAAAATGTGAGTCTTCCAGCCTCGTAGGTTCTAGAAAGAAAAAAAAAGGAGTCCATTCTGGACCGTGTCTTTTTTATTTTTACAGAGTTCCGCACTTGGACATGTATGTACAAAGTTATCTAAATAAAAGAGTCATTTTCCTTCTCTTCTCTGTAGACTTGAGACATTATTTGCAATATATGTTTACTCTTGAAATTGCCTTGCTTGTTATTATCAATTGATTGCTACGTCCCCAAAATGACGAATTGACTTCTAAGCATACTAGTCAATGACGACTCATTAAGGATGAATGGACCTAACACAAATGAAAAGTGTCAAATGCAAACAATTAATCTTGATATGAATAAATGTTATGATCAATTGGCATGAAGAAACCATCAATGGCAAGACTTCCCTTATACATTACCCCGATACATAACCCGATACACAACCCGATACACCTTTCCTATACAAATCCTTGATGAGCATCAAAGGCATCCCGAGACAATGAAAAGGCGAGGATGTTGTTGCTCAACCACCAAGATTCAACCACGATCGCGCGTGCGCAACCAAGCAAAGTACTTCCCAGATCTTCAAAAGTCAAAGTAAGAAGTGGCAGAATTCCACCAAGGGGCTACAAATGAGCCAATGTCCAAGATAGCAAGTTGGGGCTAATGTTTCCCCTCTCTCTAAAAAAAATGATAAGATAGAAAGAAATGGATAATGGAAAAAAGGAAAGCAAATGAATATTGGCAAAGAGGAATTTTACCTCAAAAGCTCACCAAGTTCACTGCAAAAGTCCACCTCAAAGAACATCCCGAGGAGTTCACCGCAAAGAAAAGCGATCTACATCAGCAAAGCAACAATACCCCTCGAAAGGACACCAACCCCAGCAAAAGAAGGCCCCACGGCCGAACTACGACGACCTGAGTTCCTCGTGGTGAGGGGAACGTAGGCAACCTTCGGGTCCGGTCACAGCATGAAATGAATCCATCAAACCTCGATCCTCCCAAAATGACCCGGTTCTCTTCCCTTGGTCCCATCAATGACCAATTTCCCAGATAATGACCAATCTCCCCATAAACACCTTTTGATCTTGCCATTGATCGAATCTTAATCTTAATTGATCACAACATTTATACATGTTAAGGCTAATTGCTTGTTATAATCTTGACTTAATAATAAACATGGTCCATTCCAGCAATCATTTGATGATATTAACTAGGGCAAGTTTCAAATGTCTCAACAAGTCTTCTTCTCTCTACATCTTAGGAAAGAGCTAAACACTTGTATTCTATCGAGCAAGGGCTTCCTCCCGTTCCATGATAATACATTGTTCACCAAAATAAAGGGACTCTCTCCCGCCTAAATAAAGGCCCTTGCATGTCTCCTCCAAAAGATATATTAAGTCCTCGTTCTATCAAGTCGGCTGGATCACTTATATGAAAAAAAAAAAAAAAAAGAAAGGCACCAAAAAAGTAGCCCGCTAGGTTGAAAACCCGTAAGGGCGGCCTAGGCAAAAAACATGGTGTGCCATAAAAGACGCAAAAGAGATGCCCGCTAGGTTGAAAACTCGAAAGGGCGGCCTAGGCAAAAGAAAGAGTGCGTTATGGGTTCCTAACGTCATCAAAGGCCGCGAGACGACAACGGGTCCACGCCAACATCAAAAGTCGGAGGACGACATTGGGGCTACCTCCACAAGGACATGGGGCTACTCCGAGACATTCAATGACATGGGGGCTATGCCACCATCAACAGCAACAAGGACATGGGGCTACCCCGACACATTCAATGACATTGGGGCTACATCGCCATCAATAGGAACAAGGACATGGGGCTACCCCGACATCGACAACAAGAGGTTTCTCTACTCCCGACCGCTCCTAAGAAATGGACAAAGCTCAAAAGGACTTTATGCATATAAACCTCGCGGTTAAGTTAAAACCAAAATTTGACTAAACATGTTTCGTTAAAAGATTTGCCTTCAAAAGTAAGCATTTTCAAATTTGGCCATTTGGCATCATTTATCAAAGACAATGTTTCAAGCAAAATGCTTTTGATCTCCCCTCAAAATGATTTTTCCAAAGTCTTGGACCCTTTTTGTCTACAATGAGTCTTGAAGGTCACCCCTAGGCTCTTTCCCGGTATCAAGAAAATGTGTCAACCATCCCGCAGTGTAGGCTTGACCAAATCTTCGTCCCCCGAGTGACCCTTTAGGTTAAAAAACCTTCGTCCCCAGAGTGACCCCTTTAGATTAAAACCTTGACTCAGAATAGTCATTATAGGCTAGAGCCTTTATCCCGGCAGTCCTTAGTGGGACGTAAGACCAGTTTGCCTTGTTAAACTCCCCAAAGGTGGAGTTGACTCGAATGTTTTGACCCGGCAGTCCGAGTGGACGTAAGACCCTCCTTTTAGTCAACCATCTCATAGTCAGAGTTGACAAAAACCCCGATTTTGACCAAAAGATGGAATGATGAAAAAGTTGACAAACCCTTTAGGTTGACCAAATGAGAGTCAAGCCCCTGTGAGATAAAGCCTAGGTCCCTAGAGTGACCCCATGTGAGAAAATATTTAGGTCCTTTGAGTGACCCCTTTTGAGACAAGTCTAGGTCCCTTGAGTGACCCCTTGTGAGATAAAGTTTAAATCCCCCGAGTGACCCTTTCAAAGATAAAAATTAGGCCGTCCTCGACGTAAGCCCATTAGCTATGACTTAGAATAGTCGTTATAGGCTAGAGCCTTTGTCCCGGCAGTCCTTAGAGGGACGTAAGACCAGTTTTCCCGTCAATCTCCCCAAAGATGGAGTTGACCCCGGTCAAGCTATGACTTAGAATAGTCGTTATAGGCTAAGAGCCTTTGTCCCGGCAGTCCTTAGAGGGACGTAAGACCAGTTTTCCCGTCAATCTCCCCAAAGATGGAGTTGACCCCGGTCAAGCTATGACTTAGAATAGTCGTTATAGGCTAAGAGCCTTTGTCCCGGCAGTCCTTAGAGGGACGTAAGACTAGTTTTCCCGTCAATCTCCCCAAAGATGGAGTTGACCCCGGTCAAGCTATGACTTAGAATAGTCGTTATAGGCTAAGAGCCTTTGTACCGGCAGTCCTTAAAGGGACGTAAGACCATTTTTCCCATCAATCTCCCCGAAGATGGAGTTGACCCCGGTCAAGCTTGGACTCAGAATAGTCACCATAGGCCATCCCCGACGTAAGCCCAGTAAAAATATGTCCCGTGTAAGTCAACCCTCTCCTATAGAGTCAAGTTGACCGTATCCCCAGCAAGTCAACCCTCTCCCATAGAGCCAAGTTGACCATGTCTCGCCTCTGACCCCTAGAGTCATGCCTCCTTGCGGATCTAAATAACCCCGCGTACCTCCGAACTACGTTAGGCTTGATTCCCCGCAAACGGGATACGTAGGAATCCTATACCACTAGGTCCAGCCATTCAACCAAAATCGGTTAAAGCCGTCGTCCCGTCAGATTTGGGATGCTTATTTCTATCGACAACCCCGCTCCTTCGAAGCGACGTTGCCGTACGGATGGTTTGGGCACCCTCAGTCCCTATAAATAGAACCCCTTGCTGATCATTTCATGGGGGGGGGGAGAAACATTAGAACTAAGGTTACTCTGTCGAATTCACCTCAGAATAGTGTGAGTAAGAGTGAACAAAGAGTGAAAGAGAGAAAGGAAGATTAGCCTAAGCCAAGATAGGTAAAGCCACCTTGTCCCCCTCCCTTCTCTTCATCTAAGAACTCTATTTATCTTTGATCTTGTCATTTATTGTTGATCTTTACATTCTTGCAAGTCTTGTCCATTCAAGCAATATACATATATCTATTATTATTTATATTTCCTAGTCCAAGCCATGAGATGATCAAAGGTGCCCTCCATACTTTGTGTGGAAGAGGTTCAAACCTAGTTTGATCATGGATTGTTGATTGTTCATTTACATTCTTGTCATGGATGATGCTCTTGTTGTTCACTTTGCTCATTTTAAGCTATGATGATCATGATGAGGATAAAGTCTCAATCTTTATCCTCATCACCTTGATCTAGCCCAAGATTCCCAAGTTTGGGTAATAAAGATCCAATCTTTATGGTTTGTTCTTGTCCCTAAAGGATTAATCTTGCCTAGAAGAGCCATTTTGATGGTAAAGTTTCAATCTTTACTCATCAAATGGTCACTATGGCTCAAAAGGGCATATTGGCCACCTTTTTCATGTTTCTCCCATGATTGCCTTTGATCATGCCCAAAATATTGTTTTGGGAGGTTATTTGATGATCAAATGGCATAGGAATGAGTTGTTAATGTTGTTTCGTGTTGGAATAACAAACTGGAATCAGAACAGTTTGGTCCAGTTCAAGAAGAATGCTCTGTTTCTGCCTGGAACTGGACTGTTGCTTGAACAAACTGTAAAATCCCAGGAGTGGTCTCTCCATCCGTACGGCTACTTTGGCCGTATGGGGAGATTGACCATTTTTCCCTTCTGTCTTCTGTTTTCTTGTCAAACAAACCCCTTTTCAGTTGAAAAGATAAATAAAAAGTTAAAACAAGGATTTTCCGTTAAAACACACACACACATGCACTTTTGTTAACTAACAAGGGAGACTCGGCTTTGTCCGAGGCAACTTGGGAGGACGTAAAAACTCTTCCCAAGTTGTAACCTGATCTCCGAACCTTTGAACTCAAACCTTTGTCATTTTGTTGGGTTTAAAATTAACAAAATGTGGCGACTCCGTTAAATTGGTCCGGTTCCCGCGTTTGGTATTTCGCCCTTGAAACGTGCTCGTGTTTTTTGGGGCGGGATCCTTACAGAGGCGAGGGCCTTGCACTTCACGGCCTCATCTGTTGAAAACAGAGCCATCTGCCCTTCAAATCGCCCGACATGGCTTTTTGAATTTGATGAGCCATCGTACGCGTCAAGCGTGGGTACCTTTCCTCTTTGTATTGGGGAATCATTGATCCATGATGCGAAAGCGTCCATGGGTCCAACGCACTTTGTTACGTTTTGCTTGGACTCTCATAGCTCCGCGATCATTCTTTGGAACTTTTGATCCATTATGTCCCCCGTTTTAGCCCTTTTTACTGTTTCTGTAGTTTTATCGCCGTTTTTAACAACTTCCTTCCCTTTAAATTGGCCTTTAGGCTTTCTGGGCTGTGATTCTCCTTCCTCACTTTCCCCCTCTTCCTCTCCCCTTTCATCGTCATCGTCCACAAAGATTGTCCGCCTTTTTTCTCCTACAACCCTGCTGGCTCTGCTTTTAGAACTTGTCAGATCATGGGTTTTTGATTTTTCAGGGGGGCTTCCAGCATTGGCTTCGGCATTAAACAGCTCCTCCAGGGCTAGATTCAACTGTAGCCCTTCCGCTACCAGATTCTGCCTGTCTGTCAGGATCTGGATTTTCTTTTGGATTTGATCAGGAGTGAGGGGAGTGACGGGAGTTTTTTGAGTCTTGAGAGCTTTAGAGGTTTCTATACGATCTCTTAGGTCCGCCTCTCTCCTTGCCCTTTAGGAGGGGGTATAGGAGTTCCCGCTAAGAGTCTTATTTCCCAATCTGGCGAAGACTGATCCCTGGGGCGCTTGTCCCGAAGGGCTAGCATTTGGGTTCACGATTTCTTTCCCAGTCATTGTGAAGATTTTGTATGTCGAGAATCAACAGAAAGGACGGAATACCCTTTTAGAACCGTGAAAGACGGAAGAGCTAGATGAGGATTTGAAATGAATTAGATTGGAAAAGCAAACGAAGCAAGAAGATTGCACTGGGAAGATGTTCGATTCCCGGCAATGGAACCACTGATGACGCCCTGGGAATCTGGGGTCACGGAGATAGAACTCCAATTTAGCTGTCTCTTGATCCTGATTACAACACAGACAAGAACACCGTTAAGACCAAGGCCGGGTTGGAATCCGGCTTAGGCCCTCGGGTGTGAGAGTAAGATCTCTGAGGAAAACCTAAGTGGAAGGTTCAATGAAGACCTTTGTGTGTGTGAATCGGATAGAGCACGTACCTGGCCCTTGGGGGCGGATAGGAGTATTTATATGAGTAGAAGAAGGAGGTAGGTTAAAGGTACTAACCGCCCTGGTACCGGATAGACACGCGGCAGGTCCTCATTGGTTCGGCCAGGGGAGTGGCTGAGAACGTGGCGTGTTGTCAGGGAATCATGGTTCCACCACTAACCGTTATGGTATGTCAGGTACGAACAGGTAACGTCAGTTGTACGTTTGTGCAGCTGGATACTGCGGGCTCCGGGCAGGAGGTTGAGTGATCAACATGGGACCCTTAGTATAGCGGGAGGCAGAGCCATCTTGGTCATGGTCATCAGGAAGCCCGGGGTTCTCGGGCTTGCTCGCTTGCGGGCTTATCCGGTTCGGTGTAGTCGAACTCGCTTGTACTGACTTTGAACCGGGTCCGGTCCGGTCTGTGATGCTCGGTCTCATCAGGTTGAATTGAATGTTTACAGAGTAATGAATTATATTTTTTTAAAGTGAGTATTTGAAATATTTCACTTTCACTCGAAATCAAGATATTGGGGTTGGACTTGTCAATCGAGTCATAACTTTTCGCGCTAAGTATTTTGTTTCAACAAAAATGGTTACTTATTTGTACATTTTTGTAACAAGGTAAAATTGCCATTAATTGTTTTTTTTTTTTAATTTTTAAATTGCGATGTTGAATGGGCAGGTGAAGGAAAACTTGGTATTGGTATGGACATACCCAGTTCACGGCTCATGAACCATCGGTTCACAGCTCATAAACCGTCGGTTTATGGTTCGTCAAAATATAAAACTGTTTATGAACCGTGAACTCACGGTTCAACAGTTAACGGTCCGGTTTATCGATTTATTTGGTTCATCTTCTTAAAAAAAGAAAAAAACATTTTTTGAGCAGTTTTTAAGCTTTTTTTTTTTTTTTCGGGATTTACATTGTAAGTTATTTTACTTTACATAAATATTAAAAAAATTAAAATTACATACTCTTAAAGAAGTAACTGGAAACAACAAAAATTAATAATAGTAGTTATGGAAACAACAAAAATTAATCATCATTATCATTATTATTTAATAATAGTATTTAATAATAAAAATATGAATTTTTTCTATATTAAAGAAGTAACTGGAAGGTGCTTCTTTAAGTTTTTTTACCTTTTTATTATTATTATGTAAGATCATAAAAATAATAAAAATTATGATGATATTATTTTAAATATTATCACATTCATTATTATTTTTCATTCTTATTAATTTATTGTTAAATATATTATTAAAAATTATTAATTAACTAAAATAATAATAATAATAATTAAATATGTTTTTTGTTGTTATAACTATTATTAATGTTATTATATCTAATAATATCACAATTAAATTATTTTACATGTGAAAATCTCGAGAAAAACTTGTTTTACACTCGCTTTAGTGTAAAACTTGTTTTCATCTCTTAATGTAAAACAAAATCTCTTAATGTAAAAATCTCTTAATGTAAAACAGGTTTTACACATCTCTTAGTGTAAAACAATTTTTTCATAAGACTGACTCATTTTACATTGCAAAACGCTTTTTTTATTTTTAATACATCATTAATTGAAAGGAAAGTTAATTTTTGTTAATTATTGTGATTTTGATTTATGATATCTATTTAAACCAGCTATCTAAAAGACGCTCGTCTAGGCCGTCTAGGCGCTAGGCGTTCATGAAACGCCTAGGTCTCCCCTAGAATATTATAACTATGTCTGAATTCTCGGCCCCGTCTAAGCCCGCCTAGGCGTTAGGCCCAGCTGTGGCGCCTAGCGACCGCCTAGCGCTTTTTAGAACATTGATTTAAACTAGTGAGAAGAATCAACAATATGAAGGTATGATACGGGATATTTAAGAATATTTTTCATTGGCCATGACTAGAAGTCCTGGATAGTCCATACCGTGTTCCTATCATTACTTAAATTGTTAAAGAGATTTAATTTAATTGGCACTTTGTAATTTTTTGCATAAAAAATAAAATAAATTTACTTTCAAATATCACTTTTGTACTAAATTAATTCATTCATTATATAAAAACCAATAGAAAAACATTTATAAAATCTTTTATAGAGTATAAAAGATTCGTATTCATCATTTAGAAATTATTAGGATAGGATGCTCCCATTCTGCCTTCCATAATATTTTTATAAAAAATTCAGGATATCTATACTCTCTCCGTCTCGTAACTATTTGGATAAAATATGTTTCGCACGAGAATTAATGGATGAATAGTAGTGGGTGGTTGTTGTGAGTGTGAAAAGTGAAGTAGCAGAGATAACATGGGTCAAGGAATAATATGTTGATTGGTGTTGTGGGTATAAAAGTAAAGTATGAGAGAGAATGCGTGAGAGGAATAGTAAATATTCTTTACCATTTTAGGAAAGTATAACTTATTAATAAGACTCCCAAAATGAAAATTTGTTCATATAGTTATGGGACGGAGGGAGCAATTGCCATACTTGTACGTAGCTCTAGCTGGTTTTGATGTACAAAGAAGTGATCAAAAAGTTATCAGCTTTTATAATTTGTCATTCAAAATATATGAATCTAAATTATACTATCATGCATAATGCTTGATTTCAAATCAGATAGAAAAATTAAGATTAAACCGTCAAATTTAATGCATTTTGCGAGCCAAATCAAAATATGCAAAGTTGGGTATATTCCATATCTAATACTTCTTCCGTCCCAGAGTATATGTCTACCCTCTCAGGGACGGACCCACGTTGATACGAGTGGGTGTGACGACACCCACTAAATTTTTAAGAATATTTTTATTTTGTTTACCTTCAGTTACATGTTATATATAACCGCACGCGAATTTTATTTGATGTTTGAGGCAGCTTGATGGTTAGGATGTCAGCACTCTCTCCGTTTGACGTGTGTTCAACTCCCACTGGCAACAAATTTTTAATCCTCTAATAAATGAACCTTTTGCAAAGTTTTTATTGAGTTCTTTTAGTATCACTTTAATTATCATAGACAATATTTTTTTAATGTTAAGTTTTTTTTTTTGCCTCTATTGTGATAAATGGGGTTTCTTTTTTCTACAAACATGTTATACTAATGTCAAAAAGATAATCCTTAACCATCATTTTAACTGACATTAATAGCATTTTTTTCTTTTTCATGATATAAGCTTTCTGATGAGAAAAATCCCACTGTAATAAAAACCTTGCAAGTGTACAAGTGCCAAAGCAGCATTATACAAAAGTAAGGGTCGAACCACAGAGACTTGTGAATAAACAAGTTGATTTAATTTATGTAGAAGTAACCAAGGGGGGTTTTGATTTGATTATTTAAACTAAATTTAACTACTAAGCAATGAAAACTAAATTAATAGGCAAAATAACGCAAAGATTGAATTCAATATTTGACAACGAGATTCACGGATTCGGTTTCACAATACATTCACTTTATGCTATTTTTACTAATAAAGACATCAATATCATTCTAGGGTTCATTCACAAAATCAAGAGTTGGGACGGTTTGGTGTGCGATTTGCAACTCAAATATTCTTCTTTTATTACACTTCCAGTTACGTATATATAATAATCAAAGAAATCATGAAGATCAAAAGAATATATGAACCTAGATCCGTTTGATTTCAGTTACGTCCTCAATTGGACCTAAGAGGTAAAACAATGGTCAATATATTAATGCCCGAGTTACTGTAGCAATAAATACCCACAAATTCTAGGGCCAAAAGTATCTTAACATAAATCTGAAACCCTAGAAAGAATTACGAATATTTTACCACTCTAGAATAATATTGAATTATGAATTAAGAACTATAGCATAAAGATCATGTATTGTTACTACCAATCCACAAATCACAAGAGAATTAGCTACTCATACTCATAATGACTATCACAAGAAAAGAATTAAAATTCATAAACCTGGATATTACGCTTGAGTAAATAAAACCTTCAATCTTGTTACAATCTTCAAAACCTAGAAATAAAGCATAAGAAAAACTAAAGGCTGTAGTCTAATATATATACTAGAGAGAAACTAGGGCCAAAAATAAGGAAAATAGGGTAAAAACCCGCTTTGGAGAGGAATCCCGAAAATCAGTGCGGAGGAGTGGGCGACCGCCTAGAACTGGTGTTGGTTGATCCGCCTTTAAACAAGAGTGGGCGACCGCCCATATATGAAGTGGGCGACCGCCCAAGTGCCTGGAGCTGTATTTCTTCATTTTTCTTCTTTTCTTCACTTCCTTGACTAGGTTGACCACTGTTGACCTTTGACTTTGACTTTGACTCGAGCAATTCTTGGTCTTCAACACTTTAAATCTCTAAGACTTTGCAATACATCAACATTACACTAAAAAGTGTCTCAAAACACACATAATCTCACAAAGTTCCTCAAACACAAATAGACCAAAATTACATCAAAACTATTCTAGATTACATCAGAAAGTCAATAAGTAGTACAAAAATGTAGAGATAATACATGTATAAACCGATCCATCAAATTCTCTCACGCTTAGACCATTACTCGTCCCAGAGTAATATTCCTAACCCCACATCTAAGCACCAGTCTATTAAGCGTAGCATGGAGGAAAATGACACCTAATCTCCTCTACATCTCCCTTCCAACAAAGTCAAGAACAAAACCACTCAGAGTGTAAAGGACTCCGCTCCTTATAACTCCCAAGACAAACACAAGACAATGGCCCTGATCGATATCACACCAATGATAGGAACACAAATAAACATATCCGATTAGGGCCTACTCATAAAAGCTAGGGGAACTAAAATGTCCTAGGTTTCCCCCAAGCTTCTCTTTCACTACAACATCCCTCAAACAGAAATCAAAGCTAGGGTGAAATTCCTAACAATGATTTACCTCATAATAAGCTCCAACGCCCCATTATGACTCCCAAAACAAAAATATGAGACTTTTCTATCCTAACTTCTCTAACCAAGACTCCTTCTCCACATGAATCCTACCCGGATCTCCGAACCTCCCTTACGACGCCACGCCGGTGAAAACATATAAACCACTAATTTCCTCACCTTTTGACTAGGTGCCCTTTCAGGTTTTCACCTAGCCTCTCTTTTCTTTTCTTTTTTTTTTCTTTTTTTTTTCCTTTTTTTTTCAATAATAATAAAACTGAAAACAAACTAAGAACATTCTAATGATGATATTACAACTCCCAAAAACGAATACCACATACCCCCACACTTAAAACATGCATTGCCCCCAATGCAGAAACACTAAAAACAACTAGGGTAGGGGTACCTCCAACCACTACTGAGGCGGACGAATGAAATGGTCCCACAGACCACTGGAACTATCGGAAAATCTCACTGGAATTGAGAAAGATGACATGAGAAGTTAGCTCTTGAACACCTTTGATGAAATCCCAACTCACAAGTGCAAAACCCCTGCAAAAAAAAAAAAAAACATCTGATTTCAGCTTTGCTCTTCGAATTTCAACTTTCACCCAACTTACAACTTGGGGTGTATTTGGGGAGATTTTGATGATGAGAGGAAGACATTTTTGCTCGAGTGGACGGCCACCTAAGAAGGGAGTGCGCGACCGCCCAGAAGGTCAGTCTCCAGTCCGCCTTTTTTTTTTTTTTTTTTAACTAGCCGCCTCAAAAAAACTCCATTGGTTGGGTCCAAAACGCTGAACATAACCACGATCAAACATAACAAGAGTAATATCCTTATGATAAATAAAAATGACTCAAAAAAAAAAAATCTTTTTGGAGGGTGATTCTATTTACACTCCCTTATAAACCCACAAACTCGGAGAGATCCATGAAGGATGACACACAAAACAATAAAAAACAATAATTAAAACATAACTCATTGGGTTGCCTCCCAATTAGCGCATTTGTTTAACGTCGTTAGCCCGACAGTGGCCCCATTTTTATTTGGGGTGAAGATTGGCCACATTGACTCTGGCTTTTGCTTTTCTGCCTTTTGCCCGCCTTAATTGTTTTTTTGCATTAATGCCCATAATTGCCCACACATAAAATCCCTTTTTAATTAATTCTGGGAGAACCCATAGGATCTTTGGGGTTCCCTTGTGCTGTTTCTTTTTCACTTTTGTGCTCTTTTCCTCTTTACTAGTACCTGTAGAACACGAAAAAGCAGGAATGGTACAAGATTTTATATGAGGCGCCGACTTCTCATTGAAGTGGCCTAGGGGGTGAAACGGTCCATCACTAGAATGGTGTTCGTCGGACTTATGGGATATGGCCATGACATGAACATCCGCATTATCCCTAGTTTTCTCACCGCCATTCAACACGCTCTCCACTTTCCCACTATCACTCTCATGCCCTACGTGCTCATGTATGTACTCACCTACCTCATCCATAAAATTACATGAGTCCTCATCAGTCAAAGGATCTTTCATAATGTCATGCACAGGGATCTCTATATGTTCATTAGCCACACACATTGACAATGTCCCATTCCCCATATTAATTATGGTGTTGGTGGTCGCCATGAATGGTCACCCAAGCATTATGGGAGATTCACGGTGATTGCTAACATTATTAACAGTTTCAAGAACAATGAAATCTACAGGGATAATCAACTTACCTACTTGAATTAAAATTCATAAACCTGGATATTACGCTTGAGTAAATAAAACCTTCAATCTTGTTACAATCTTCAAAACCTAGAAATAAAGCATAAGAAAAACTAAAGGCTGTAGTATAATATATATACTAGAGAGAAATTAGGGCCAAAAATAAGGAAAATTGGGTAAAAACCCGCTTTGGAGAGGAATCCCGAAAATCAGTGCGGAGGAGTGGGCGACCGCCCAGAACTGGTGTGGGTGACCGCCTAAAGCATCAGTTGGTTGATCCGCCTTTAAACAAAAGTGGGCGACCGCCCATATATGAAGTGGGCGACCGCCCAAGTGCCTGGAGCTGTATTTCTTCATTTTTCTTCTTTTCTTCACTTCCTTGAGTAGGTTGACCACTGTTGACCTTTGACTTTGACTCGAGAAATTCTTGGTCTTCAACACTTTAAATCTCTAAGACTTCGCAATACATCAACATTACACTAAAAAGTGTCTCAAAACACACATAATCTCACAAAGTTCCTCAAACACAAATAGACCAAAATTACATCAAAACTATTCTAGATTACATCAAAAAGTCAATAAGTAGTACGAAAATGTAGAGATAATACATGTATAAACCGATCCATCACTTTCTTTTTCCAAGTAAACTACTACAATAAGAAGATAATAGTGGGTTGAAATTAGCAAATGCTTAAACAAAATTTATGTTATAACAGTTGTTCTTTGTTTTTATGTTAGATTTGTCGATTATGAACTATTAGTTAAAATTTGTGACCAAGCTAATTTTTTTTGGCACCCACTGAATGAAATTCCTGGGTCCGTCCCTGCACCCTCTCATTTACACGAAGATTAAAAAATAGTGGAAGTGATGCAAGTGTTAATAGTATAAAGTAAAGTAGGAGAGATAATAGTCTGAGAGAATAATAAGTTGATTGATATTGTGAGTATAAAAGTGATAGGCTAAATCGCACACCTACAAATTAAACCTGGACTAGGTTCTAAAAATATAGCTAGGGCAAGTCCAGAGTCGATCCACGAAGAACGGTTACTTGTTTACGTAATAGTCACTTAACCAGATTTGGGGAATAAATTTAATTATTAAATCCTAAAAACAGAAATTAAACTAATTATTAGCAAAAACAATAATTAAAGAATACTTTAGATTTGTTTCCGTCCCCACCTTTTTAATCAATTATCATCGATATCTCTTTTCACTTTTTACCCTATTCACTGATCACGAGATCTATTTCAATCTCTGTTTCTTCTTTCAGAATAGTTACTAGCAGTTGCACACTCACTAGAAACCCTTAATTAATAAATTAATCTAACTGGCACAGTCTAGATCGCAAAATTAATTGATTCAAGATTTAAGAAACTAAGATCAAGAACACTTTCTATTTATTAAAATAGATAATTGCTTAATTTTACCCTAATCACAATTTACCATGGCACATGCATAAATCATGAAATTGCTACAGTGAAAACCCTAATTCTGGCACAGAACGGAGAATTCTAGCAAAGATCCAATCACAAAGATAAATAAATTGATCAGGTTTATAAACCCTAGTAACGGATCTAGAATTAAGAACAAGCAAAATTATGAACAGGAATTAAAAGATGAAAAGAAAAATACATCAAATCGATAAAAAGGGATTCAAGAAATCAAACCCAAGGCTTGGATTTAGTTCCTCATATGGAGCTTTGAAATCTCCATGGAAAGAAAAATAAAACCCTAAATCTAAAATCAATGTTGAAGTCCCCAATCAAAAACAAGAAAGAAAACCTAGTTTTTAAAATATCCTACAGAAAGTCTAAAAGGATAAGGAAATATATATTAAAAAAAAAAAAAATTAATGGAAAACTGGCTGCCAGAAAATCCACAAAACACATCACGCGCTTCCGGGCTCCCGACTCGGGCCATACTCCTCACACGTACTGACTAAACTTCTTGCTGGCTGTGGATGGTCTTTGCTTTTATTTCTTTTCTTCACCAAAGACCCACTACTTCTTCCGTTCCGTTTGACTTTCTTTTGCATATTTTAGGATATCTTTAACTCATAAATAAATTACATTCGGGTAAAAATATAAAATCATTAAAATACTCCCGAATTATTAATAAACCCCAAAAATACATTTTAGCCGAAAATTACATTAAACTAATCTAAATACATCAAAATCATTATTTAATCTCATAGAAACATAGGAAATAAAGGTATAAAACCCGTCCCATCAAATTCCCCCACGCTTAGACCTTTACTCGTCCCTGAGTAAAATCCTAACTCTCCTCTAAACACCGGTCTAATAGCGTAGAATGGAGAAAAATGATTCCTAGTCTCCTCTAACCCACCAATCAATCATCAAATAAATGAAATCGAAGAGTAGAAACTCCGTCTCCTTATAACTCCTCAAAGAAATAACATAATGACATTAGCTTGATACCAACACCATAATAAACGGTATCCAAACTATATGTCCACTCAGAAGCCAAGGGGAACTAAAACTGTCCTAATTTTCCCCCACGCTTATCTCACACTACAATCTCCCTCATAAAACAAAGTTTTTGTATGTGATTTGTAATTAAACACACAACTTACCTCGTAACAAAACACCAACACCCCCTTATATCTCCAAGAAAAGAACGAGGATTTCTAACCTAAACTCCACTAATCCAAACCTCCTACTTCAATAGTGTATATCCTACCCAAAACTCCAAACCTCCCTTATGTCTTCTCTCCGGTGGATGTGTGATAATTTATTACTCAAACCTCACCTTTTGCCTAAGCGCCCTTTCGGGTTTTCACTTAGCCACTCATTTTTTTCCAATTTTTTTTTTCTTTTTTTTTCTTTTTTTTTATGCACACCCTGGTTTTTGCCTAGACTGCCCTTTCGGGTTTTCAATCTAGCGGGCTTCTTTTCTTGTGCGGGTTTTTTTTTTTTTTTTTTTTTTTTTAAAAAAAACTAACTAACTAGAAATAAAATGCGTACTATACAAATACAAACCCTTCCTCCACGCTTAAACTACACAGTGTCCTCAGTGTGTAAAAGTGAATAAAAATAAGGACAGTTGAAACGTAAGGGAGTAAATGGTACCTCATTAGTGCACACTCCACCCCGTTTGAGCTCGAATTGTCTTCATGAATCCTTTCTTCTTTTTGTTCATCGTGCTCAAACCTCCATGCTTCTCTATCGAACCACTAACCATCATCACTTCTTCCTCACCTCCAAATGCATGCTTTCGGTGCTCAGAAAGATTCTTCATCTTTCTTGATCCATGTTTTACCGCAGGAATCTCCAAACCAATCTTTATATCATCATCCCCACTGCAAATAGTGGACACATCCTCTACCTTTGGCTCAACTGTATCCATGAAACATAAACCGCGAACATCCTCAGGGTCTTTCTTGGAGTCAAATATATTGAACTCCATCAAATCCCCATCAAACTCCATGGTCAAAGAACCGTTGGAAACATCCAACTTAGTATGAGCCGTAGACATAAATGGTCTCCCCAACAGAATGGGAGCCTTAAGATCCGTATCCATCTCCAAAACATAAAAATCAGCAGGGAATATGAATTTACCAATGCGGACCAAAACATCCTCAACCTTCCCCTTAGGATATGCATTAGATCTATCCGCCAACTGGATCACAACCCTAGTATCATGTAACGGTCCCAACTTGAGTTTTTCAAACAATGCATAAGGCATGACATTGATTGAAGCACCCAAGTCAAGCATCGCCATATGCTCAGAATCATCACCCAAAGACACAGGAATAACAAACATACCCGGATCACTACACTTCTTGGGCATCTTCTCATGATAGAGTGCAGACACATGCTCTTTCATCTTCACCTTTTTCTGACTCCTCGCCTTCTGATCCCTCTTCAATGTATACAGCGCTTTAAGGAATTTGGCATATCTCGGGACAGTCTGCAACAAGTCTAAAAATGGGATGTTCACCTCAATCCTCTTGAAAGTGTCAAAGATAGCCTTGTCAGGCTCATGTTCTCGCGACCTTTTCCATGCCTTAGGAAATGGAACATCCGGCTCAAAAACTGTGGGCTCTGGTGTAGCTTTCTTTTCCTCCTCCGGGGTTTTCTCAGTAGGCACAACCTCCTCAACCTCAGTCACTGGCTCCTCCGGTACAACGTCCTTCCCAATCTCCTTACCACTGCGCAAAGTCATGGCACATGCACTCTGCTTAGGGTTCGGTTCTGATCTAGAATGTACCTTCTCTGCCTCTCTAGCCTCTAATCTCCCAACCGCATCAGCTATTTGCCCAATCTGGCTCTCTAGATTACCAATACTCACATCGGTCTTCTGTTGATACTGTTGGAAATTGCAATTCATCATGCTCACCGACTGTGCTAAGGAATGAATCATGTCATCTGTAGACTGTCTCGGAGGGGTACTCTGATACTGCTGCTGTTGCCCATATGGTGGTCTGTACTGATTATACTGATTAGTCTGATACTGTTGACTCTGTGGTGGACCCATCAACAATTGTCTCATCATCCCCTTAAGGTCCTCAACATCAGTCTCAAGCTTATTTGTCACACCACTACTAGAATTCACAGCACTGACCTGTCTGAAGCTCGATCTCCGGCCATGTGTCCGAGTGCTCTTAGCCAACTCATCTATAATCTCATTAGCCTCCTCAGTCGTCTTGTTGAGTATACTGCCCCCACAACAAGAATCCACCAACCGCTTATCCATGACTGTCAACCCTCCATAGAAATATACTATCAGCTGATCATCATCAAACCCATGATACGGGCAACTCCTGCACAACTTATGGAACCTGTTATAGTACTCGTATAGAGTCTCATCTATCTTCTGCTCCATGTTGCTAATGTCCCGCTTCATCACATTGATCTGATCTGGAGGAAAAAACTCATCAAGAAATACCTCCTTCATCTGCTGCCATGTGGTAATGCTGTTAGGCGGGAGATGATAGTACCACGCACTAGCATCATCTTTCAGAGTGAAAGAAAATGCTCTGAGTAATAAGTTCTCTAAAGGAAGTGTAGCCGGCTTCATGCTTTGACATACCAGCACAAACTGGGACACATGCTGATTCGGATTCTCTCCAGGCATCCCAGTGAAGTGTGGTAACTGGCTCAACAGCCCCGGCTTCAACTCAAAAGTGACTCCGGCAGGTAAGACAGGGAATTGGACGGCATGTGGTTGCTCATTCCAATTCGGGGCAGTCCTTTGCCTCAATGTCTGATCTGCCATTTTCTATCTAACTCAAGAATTCCAAGCAGATTGTCAGTAGAACGGGTGTAGACCAAAAAAGGTGCCACACTAAAAACAAAAAGGAAACTAAATAACTAAACTAACTAAAAATAAATACAAATAAAATGAAAAGAAAAAGAACAAGAATTAAAATAAGAACGTAAACAAATAAACACCGTTCCCCGGCAGCGGCGCCAAAATTTGATAGGCTAAATCGCACACCTACAAATTAAACCTGGACTAGGTTCTAAAAATATAGCTAGGGCATGTCCAGAGTCGATCCACGAAGAACGGTTACTTGTTTACGTAATAGTCACTTAACCAGATTTGGGGAATAAATTTAATTATTAAATCCTAAAAACAGAAATTAAACTAATTATTAGCAAAAACAATAATTAAAGAATACTTTAGATTTGTTTCCGTCCCCACCTTTTTAATCCATTATCATCGATATCTCTTTTCACTTTTTACCCTATTCACTGATCACGAGATCTATTTCAATCTCTGTTTCTTCTTTCAGAATAGTTACTAGCAGTGGCACACTCACTAGAAACCCTTAATTAATAAATTAATCTAACTGGCACAGTCTAGATCGCAAAATTAATTGATTCAAGATTTAAGAAACTAAGATCAAGAACACTTTCTATTTATTAAAATAGATAATTGCTTAATTTTACCCTAATCACAATTTACCATGGCACATGCATAAATCATGAAATTGCTACAGTGAAAACCCTAATTCTGGCACAGAACGGAGAATTCTAGCAAAGATCCAATCACAAAGATAAATAAATTGATCAGGTTTATAAACCCTAGTAACGGATCTAGAATTAAGAACAAGCAAAATTATGAACAGGAATTAAAAGATGAAAAGAAAAATACCTCAAATCGATAAAAAGGGATTCAAGAAATCAAACCCAAAGCTTGGATTTAGTTCCTCATATGGAGCTTTGAAATCTCCATGGAAAGAAAAATAAAACCCTAAATCTAAAATTAATGTTGAAGTCCCCAATCAAAAACAAGAAAGAAAACCTAGTTTTTAAAATATCCTACAGAAAGTCTAAAAGGATAAGGAAATATATATTAAAAAAAAAAAAAATTAATGGAAAACTGGCTGCCAGCAAATCCACAAAACACATCACGCGCTTCCGGGCTCCCGACTCGGGCCATACTCCTCACACGTACTGACTAAACTTCTTGCTGGCTGTGGATGGTCTTTGCTTTTATTTCTTTTCTTCACCAAAGACCCACTACTTCTTCCGTTCCGTTTGACTTTCTTTTGCATATTTTAGGATATCTTTAACTCATAAATAAATTACATTCGGGTAAAAATATAAAATCATTAAAATGCTCCCGAATTATTAATAAACCCCCAAAATACATTTTAGCCGAAAATTACATTAAACTAATCTAAATACATCAAAATCATTATTTAATCTCATAGAAACATAGGAAATAAAGGTATAAAACCCGTCCCATCAAATTCCCCCACGCTTAGACCTTTACTCGTCCCTGAGTAAAATCCTAACTCTCCTCTAAACACCGGTCTAATAGCGTAGCATGGAGAAAAATGATTCCTAGTCTCCTCTAACCCACCAATCAATCATCAAATAAATGAAATCGAAGAGTAGAAACTCCGTTTCCTTATAACTCCTCAAAGAAATAACATAATGACATTAGCTTGATACCAACACCATAATAAACGGTATCCAAACTATATGTCCACTCAGAAGCCAAGGGGAACTAAAACTGTCCTAATTTTCCCCCACGCTTATCTCACACTACAATCTCCCTCATAAAACAAAGTTTTTGTATGTGATTTGTAATTAAACACACAACTTACCTCGTAACAAAACACCAACACCCCCTTATATCTCCAAGAAAAGAACGAGGATTTCTAACCTAAACTCCACTAATCCAAACCTCCTACTCCAATAGTGTATATCCTACCCAAAACTCCAAACCTCCCTTATGTCTTCTCTCCGGTGGATGTGTGATAATTTATTACTCAAACCTCACCTTTTGCCTAAGCGCCCTTTCGGGTTTTCACTTAGCCACTCATTTTTTTCCAATTTTTTTTTTCTTTTTTTTTTCTTTTTTTTTATGCACACCCTGGTTTTTGCCTAGACTGCCCTTTCGGGTTTTCAATCTAGCGGGCTTCTTTTCTTGTGCGGGTTTTTTTTTTTTTTTTTTTTTTTTAAAAAAACTAACTAACTAGAAATAAAATGCGTACTATACAAATACAAACCCTTCCTCCACGCTTAAACTACACAGTGTCCTCAGTGTGTAAAAGTGAATAAAAATAAGGACAGTTGAAACGTAAGGGAGTAAATGGTACCTCATTAGTGCACACTCCACCCCGTTTGAGCTCGAATTGTCTTCATGAATCCTTTCTTCTTTTTGTTCATCGTGCTCAAACCTCCATGCTTCTCTATCGAACCACTAACCATCATCACTTCTTCCTCACCTCCAAATGCATGCTTTCGGTGCTCAGAAAGATTCTTCATCTTTCTTGATCCATGTTTTACCGCAGGAATCTCCAAACCAATCTTTATATCATCATCCCCACTGCAAATAGTGGACACATCCTCTACCTTTGGCTCAACTGTATCCATGAAACATAAACCGCGAACATCCTCAGGGTCTTTCTTGGAGTCAAATATATTGAACTCCATCAAATCCCCATCAAACTCCATGGTCAAAGAACCGTTGGAAACATCCAACTTAGTATGAGCCGTAGACATAAATGGTCTCCCCAACAGAATGGGAGCCTTAAGATCCGTATCCATCTCCAAAACATAAAAATCAGCAGGGAATATGAATTTACCAATGCGGACCAAAACATCCTCAACCTTCCCCTTAGGATATGCATTAGATCTATCCGCCAACTGGATCACAACCCTAGTATCATGTAACGGTCCCAACTTGAGTTTTTCAAACAATGCATAAGGCATGACATTGATTGAAGCACCCAAGTCAAGCATCGCCATATGCTCAGAATCATCACCCAAAGACACAGGAATAACAAACATACCCGGATCACTACACTTCTTGGGCATCTTCTCATGATAGAGTGCAGACACATGCTCTTTCATCTTCACCTTTTTCTGACTCCTCGCCTTCTGATCCCTCTTCAATGTACACAGCGCTTTAAGGAATTTGGCATATCTCGGGACAGTCTGCAACAAGTCTAAAAATGGGATGTTCACCTCAATCCTCTTGAAAGTGTCAAAGATAGCCTTGTCAGGCTCATGTTCTCGCGACCTTTTCCATGCCTTAGGAAATGGAACATCCGGCTCAAAAACTGTGGGCTCTGGTGTAGCTTTCTTTTCCTCCTCCGGGGTTTTCTCAGTAGGCACAACCTCCTCAACCTCAGTCACTGGCTCCTCCGGTACAACGTCCTTCCCAATCTCCTTACCACTGCGCAAAGTCATGGCACATGCACTCTGCTTAGGGTTCGGTTCTGATCTAGAATGTACCTTCTCTGCCTCTCTAGCCTCTAATCTCCCAACCGCATCAGCTATTTGCCCAATCTGGCTCTCTAGATTACCAATACTCACATCGGTCTTCTGTTGATACTGTTGGAAATTGCAATTCATCATGCTCACCGACTGTGCTAAGGAATGAATCATGTCATCTGTAGACTGTCTCGGAGGGGTACTCTGATACTGCTGCTGTTGCCCATATGGTGGTCTGTACTGATTATACTGATTAGTCTGATACTGTTGACTCTGTGGTGGACCCATCAACAATTGTCTCATCATCCCCTTAAGGTCCTCAACATCAGTCTCAAGCTTATTTGTCACACCACTACTAGAATTCACAGCACTGACCTGTCTGAAGCTCGATCTCCGGCCATGTGTCCGAGTGCTCTTAGCCAACTCATCTATAATCTCATTAGCCTCCTCAGTCGTCTTGTTGAGTATACTGCCCCCACAACAAGAATCCACCAACCGCTTATCCATGACTGTCAACCCTCCATAGAAATATACTATCAGCTGATCATCATCAAACCCATGATACGGGCAACTCCTGCACAACTTATGGAACCTGTTATAGTACTCGTATAGAGTCTCATCTATCTTCTGCTCCATGTTGCTAATGTCCCGCTTCATCACATTGATCTGATCTGGAGGAAAAAACTCATCAAGAAATACCTCCTTCATCTGCTGCCATGTGGTAATGCTGTTAGGCGGGAGATGATAGTACCACGCACTAGCATCATCTTTCAGAGTGAAAGAAAATGCTCTGAGTAATAAGTTCTCTAAAGGAAGTGTAGCCGGCTTCATGCTTTGACATACCAGCACAAACTGGGACACATGCTGATTCGGATTCTCTCCAGGCATCCCAGTGAAGTGTGGTAACTGGCTCAACAGCCCCGGCTTCAACTCAAAAGTGACTCCGGCAGGTAAGACAGGGAATTGGACGGCATGTGGTTGCTCATTCCAATTCGGGGCAGTCCTTTGCCTCAATGTCTGATCTGCCATTTTCTATCTAACTCAAGAATTCCAAGCAGATTGTCAGTAGAACGGGTGTGGACCAAAAAAGGTGCCACACTAAAAACAAAAAGGAAACTAAATAACTAAACTAACTAAAAATAAATACAAATAAAATGAAAAGAAAAAGAACAAGAATTAAAATAAGAACGTAAACAGATAAACACCGTTCCCCGGCAGCGGCGCCAAAATTTGATAGGCTAAATCGCACACCTACAAATTAAACCTGGACTAGGTTATAAAAATATAGCTAGGGCAAGTCCAGAATCGATCCACGAAGAACGGTTACTTGTTTACGTAATAGTCACTTAACCAGATTTGGGGAATAAATTTAATTATTAAATCCTAAAAACAGAAATTAAACTAATTATTAGCAAAAACAATAATTAAAGAATACTTTAGATTTGTTTCCGTCCCCACCTTTTTAATCAATTATCATCGATATCTCTTTTCACTTTTTACCCTATTCACTGATCACGAGATCTATTTCAATCTCTGTTTCTTCTTTCAGAATAGTTACTAGCAGTGGCACACTCACTAGAAACCCTTAATTAATAAATTAATCTAACTGGCACAGTCTAGATCGCAAAATTAATTGATTCAAGATTTAAGAAACTAAGATCAAGAACACTTTCTATTTATTAAAATAGATAATTGCTTAATTTTACCCTAATCACAATTTACCATGGCACATGCATAAATCATGAAATTGCTACAGTGAAAACCCTAATTCTGACACAGAACGGAGAATTCTAGCAAAGATCCAATCACAAAGATAAATAAATTGATCAGGTTTATAAACCCTAGTAACGGATCTAGAATTAAGAACAAGCAAAATTATGAACAGGAATTAAAAGATGAAAAGAAAAATACCTCAAATCGATAAAAAGGGATTCAAGAAATCAAACCCAAAGCTTGGATTTAGTTCCTCATATGGAGCTTTGAAATCTCCATGGAAAGAAAAATAAAACCCTAAATCTAAAATTAATGTTGAAGTCCCCAATCAAAAACAAGAAAGAAAACCTAGTTTTTAAAATATCCTACAGAAAGTCTAAAAGGATAAGGAAATATATATTAAAAAAAAATAAAAATTAATGGAAAACTGGCTGCCAGCAAATCCACAAAACACATCACGCGCTTCCGGGCTCCCGACTTGGGCCATACTCCTCACACGTACTGACTAAACTTCTTGCTGGCTGTGGATGGTCTTTGCTTTTATTTCTTTTCTTCACCAAAGACCCACTACTTCTTCCGTTCCGTTTGACTTTCTTTTGCATATTTTAGGATATCTTTAACTCATAAATAAATTACATTCGGGTAAAAATATAAAATCATTAAAATACTCCCGAATTATTAATAAACCCCAAAAATATATTTTAGCCGAAAATTACATTAAACTAATCTAAATACATCAAAATCATTATTTAATCTCATAGAAACATAGGAAATAAAGGTATAAAACCCGTCCCATCAAAAAGTAAGTAGAAGAGAGAATAAGTGTGAAGAATAGTAAAGACTCTTTGCCATTTAAGGAAGTTGACATATACTCAGGTACAGATTAAAAAGAAAAGGTGGATATATATTCTGAGACGAAGGGGTCTATAAAGAACTATACATGGACCGGTATACATTTGACCCTTTACTTCTATAAGGTGACTTCACGTGCTTGACCCTTAACATTCTCTCCGGTCTCGCTGCTCTACCTTGACCCCCTACTTCTACAAGGTGACTTCATGCACATTCTCGACCCTTAATCTTCTCTCCAAAGAACATAGCATGTGAGGGGGCGTGTTAGACAATACTATATTCCAACATCTAATAAAGAACTAAACATGGACCTCACGTGAGGGGGCATGTTAGACAATATATTTAACATCTAATAAAGAACTAAACATGAACCTCATGGACTGGTATATTAACTTGAGATCTACTCTCTTTATAACCAATTAATTTTAAAATAAATTTTTTAATATAGTTATTATCAGTTCAGTCTAACTAAAAGAAATGTGCGCTTAGGTTTGGTGGGATATAGTGGTAAGTGTCTGCCGCATCTAAAGTGGGGAACTGCATGACCAATGCAAGCTTTGTTTGATAGTGTCGTTAATATTTTTCTTGGGTACCAGATTTGATTGTTAGTCAACATTTCCTACCCTGGGGCTTTAAAATTGTGTGATATTAGTGTCCTCTTCCCCTTTCCATTGAGGAGAGATCCATCAAGAATCATATATTTGCCCATTAATAAGGACCCAATGTTGGGGTATCAACCCAAGTCCCACATCGGCAATTGAAAGAATTGCCTAGTATAAGAAAGAGTCCACCCACTCCATTAGTATGAGGCCTTTTGGGAGATGACCCAAAAACAAATCCGTGCGGGCTGGGCCCAAAGCGGACAATATCATACTAGTGTGGAGTGGTGGGGGTGGTCGCGGTCCCAACAACTGGTATCAGAGCCCAGGTTGGTGGATGGGCCCGACGCGATGTGGACCGCGTGTGTGAGATATGTGGGATTTCCTGTGGTGTGACCTCGCGAGTGGAGCACAGTGTGTGCCTTGTGTCAAAAGTCTTCTCGATATTGGTGATCGGGCGGCATGTCCCGCAGGTGGTGAATAGCGGCGGTGCAAGTTTCACTAGAGGTACTTGAGTTGAGGGGACCACCCCCACCACTCCACACTAGTATGATATTGTCCACTTTGGGCCCAGCCCGCACGGATTTGTTTTTGGGTCATCTCCCAAAAGGCCTCATACTAATGGAGTGGGTGGACTCTTTCTTATACTAGGCAATTCTTCTTTCAATTGCCGATGTGGGACTTGAGTTGATACCCCAACAAACCTCCCCTCAAACCAAGGACCACCTCCAGCGAAGTTTTACTTGTACCGCCGCTATTCACCACATGCGGGACACGCCGCCCGATCACCAATATCGAGAAGACTTTTGACACAAGGCACACACTGTGCTCCACTCGCGAGGTCACACCACATCTTAAGTACTTCATGAACTCTTGGCATGTGAAACGGACCTTGCGGAAAGTAGAACATAAAAAGAGTATTAGGATTGCAACCCGGCCACCTAACCGTCCCAATTCTTAAAATAGTGAATGAACCCTTGAATTGTAATTGGTGTTTTATATTATTAACATAGCGTAGAAGAGATGATTGTGACTCTATATTCCGCTATCCTATCATTATATTCTAGTTAATGTTGATCATTTATCATTTATTTTATTGTTTTTAAAATAGTTAATAGCATTGGTAAAAGGTTCCGGACAGAAGTAGCAAGATTTGTGGGGGACGATCAATGGAGTTTGAAGATCATGGTTACAAGATGGTTATGGTGGACCACGTTTGTGGTGTTTGGGATTTACCCTTATGTGAACTCGCTGATGGAGCCTTGTGTCGAAAGTCTTCTTGATATGATGATCAAGAGGCGTGTCCTGCTAGTGGAGAGCAGCGGTACAAGTTTTGAGGAAACACAAGAGGTGTTGAAGATGACCGATGACGATGAGACAGAAAGTGGAGATCATGGAAGATGCAAGATTGAAGATGACAACGATGCGGTAGAATTTTAGTCAAGGGGAGGTTTGTTGGGGTATCAACCCAAGTCCCACATCGGCAATTGAAAAAAGAATTGCCTAGTATAAGAAAGAGTCCACCCACTTCATTATTATGAGGCCTTTTGGGAGATGACCCAAAAACAAATCCGTGCGGGCTGGGCCCAAAGCGGACAATATCATACTAATGTGGAGTGGTGGAGGTGGTCGCGGTCCCAACACCCAAAACACTAGCTGCAGCTTGCAATTCCTTGCTTTTGATAATGATAAAGATCCACCGGATCCCTCTCCTACTTAGACTTATGTTCTTCCCTTGTTTATCTTGTAAATATCTAGTTATATTTAGAATTTATTCAATGTAATCAAATACTTAGAATAGGGCTCTTGTTCATGTATATATACTCATTATTATCAATAAGAGTCGAGACTTTCTACACACATTTTTTGTATCTATCATGGTATACAGAGCTCACGATCAAAAACCCTAAATTTCTTTTTCGCCGCCGCCGCCCACCATGGCCACCCCCGATCTCACTCTCATTCCCAACTCTGCCGAGCCCACCAGACCCCTTATTGCTGTCTACCTCAATCATGTTCTCAAACTCACCAACACAAACTACATAGCCCAGAAGCTTCAAATCGAAGCAACCTTAATCGGCCTGGATCTTCATCACTTCATCAACAACAACCACCCAATTTCCCCTGAAACCATTCTTCTCGCCACAACCACTGCCCCTGCAGCCGACAAGTAGCCTGCCCCTCCAGCTCCACCACCACAGCCCGTTCCCAACCCCTCATATACCACTTGGTTTCGTCAAGACAAGCTCCTCCTTGGTGCCCTAGCCGGCTCTCTATCACCGTCTCTCGTTCCCCTAATATCCCTCTGTCCCACAACACTTGTTGCATGGAACACACTAGCCAAAACCTTTGCCAACCCCTCCAAAGGGCACATCAAACATATCAAAGACCACATTCGCAACATTACGAAGGGTACCCGATCCATAACCGACTACATGCAAGACATCCAAACCTGTCCCGCTCAACTAACCTCTCGGCCGTCCCATAGACCCCGATGACCTTATTGACAAAATCCTCCACCAAATCAATGACCCTGACTATGACAGTGTTATCTCCGCTGCCAATGGTGCCGTCGTGATGACCACTTACTTTCCCAATGCTACGCCTTTCGTCATGTCTACCCTAATGCCCAATTCCCCAACCCTCCTCCCAACCGCCCCAACAACAATAGACCAGCCCCAACACCACAACCCAGTGCTCACACAGCCACTACCACCCACCATCCGAAACCCTCTTGGCTCTTCGACGGTGGAGCTACTCACCATGTAACCAACGACCTCAACAATCTTGCACTCCATTCACCATATGATGGGACTGAAGAACTACTTATTGGTGATGGATCTGGCCTCCCTATCACTCACACTGGTTCCACCTCTATCATTACTCCCTCTTCTAAATTCTCACTTAATCATGTACTTTGTGTTCCTTCTGTGTCTCGAAACATTCTGTCAGTTTCCAAATTTTGCCTTGATAATAATTGTTCTGTCACCTTCTTACTGTCCTCCTTTCTTGTGAAGGACCTTCGTACGGGAGTCACACTTCTGGAAGGCAGTTCTAGTTCGGGCATCTATGAATGGACTCCTCCCTTTCCCGCTGCTCACTCTGTCTCCACTTCCGCTGTTACCACGTGACATCATCGCTTAGGACATCCGTCTTAGTTTATTTTACGTCATCTTAGCAGTAGTTTCAATTTACAAATTCCTAGTTGTTCTAGCTTTCATTGTAATTCTTGTGACTGCAATAAAAGCCATAAATTACCAATTTCTGAAAATTCAATTAATTCTAGTGGTCCTCTTGATGTCTTATACAGTCATGTGTGGTCGTCTCCTGTTACCTCTTATGATGGTTTTAAATATTACATCATCTTTTTTTTTTTTTTTTATCATTTTTCCAAATACATTTGGCTTTATCCGTTAAAACACAAAAATGATGCCACTTCCGTCTTCTCCGAATTCAAATCTCGAGTGGAAAAATTCTTCAACCGCTCCATCATCACCATCTTTAGTGATAACGGTGGTGAATATATTGGACTCCGTCCTCTTCTCATTTCCCATGGCATCACTCATCTTACCTCTCCTCCCCACACACCAGAACACAATGGGTATTCTGAAAGACGCCATCGACATATTGTTGAAACTGGTCTTTCCCTTCTCACTCACTCTCATATGTCCTTCACCTACTGGCCTCTCACCTTTGTCACTGCCAGCTACCTTATTAACCGCATGCCCTGTAACGCCCATCCTTAATCTCGTTAAATTCTTGACTTGCTTGTTAAATTCTTGACTAGCATATTTATATGCTATTTTATTTGAGTTAATTATTTAATTACTTTAGAAAATTAAGGTGGTTAAATGTCAAAGTTAAAAGTTTAGGGGCCTTTTTGTCAAAGTTAGAACTTGAGGGGCCTAGTTGCAATTCTTTGAAAGTGGCATGTATATCAAGTGGGTTTGCTTCTCAGAAGCATATTCCCAAAATTACTTCTTCTCGTACTTTCTCTGTTCTAAAGTTAGGAGTAGAAATTTCTTCTATTCTCGACTCCTCGAGCTTAATTATCCCTTTGTTCGTGATTCCGGTCCCGGATAAATATTCGTGGCGTTGAATAGAGCGTTTCCTGCCGAACAGAAATTAATTTGGGTCAACTTAATTTTTGACTAGGTAAGTTATTAGCTCCCCCTTACTTGTAATAACATGCATATATGTTATTCCCGCTACTTGTTCTTGTTAAAATTGTGTTTTGAGCAATTTTTGTGATACTTGTAAATTTGGGACAAAGGGAGTATTCGTATGAAAAGCAAAACTTGAAAAGTTTGAACCTGTAATGAATTAGACTTGAAAAAAATATAGAAAAGTTACTCCTATTCGTGAGACGGTAAAATAGTAACTTGATTTAAATATTATTAGAAAAATTGTACCATTATTTGTGATACGGGGAAATGAATGAAAGTATCCCTAGATGGGTATATTAGTATAAAATAAAATTGTACTTATACTTTTGGGGACGGTGAAATATTAAATTGGAATAAAAGGAAATTGTCCTATTATTTATGGGACGGTAAAAGAAATGAATTGAGCCTGAAATAATGTTTTGGGTATTGCCTAAGAGTTAATAGAAAGTTACTCCTACGCTTGGGACGGGAAATTTCTTAACCTGGGAAAGAAATAAAAATTTCGCATTTTGGTACCTTGTGCGACCGCACAAAAATCTTTGGGCGACCGCCCATCTTTCTGAAAGGTTTTTCAAAGGAATTGACCTGCTTGTGTGCGACCGCACAGGACATTTTAGGCGACCGCACAGTTACCTGAAAAACAAAATGTTGTTTAAAGTTTGTATAAGTTGGAAGTAACTCTAGTTAAGGTATATAACCTTAGTATAAGATGTCCTAGCAAGTGTTGTGACACCTTAGGGGCATCAGAACTTGGTCTTAAACATGAATACTCATTTAATTAAAATGAGAACTTAGTCTTGTACATGGACACTTATAGAACTCAAATGAGAACTTAAGTATAAGAGTAACAACTCTTTTATATGTCTTGAAAGTGCTATGAACAAGTACTTATGTGTTATGCTTGTCTTGGAATTAATGTTTGTGCACCGTGAGAGCACCAAATTAATGTCTTGAACTCGAATATCCTATGTAGGGGATTATGAACTTGTAAGTATGAGTGGTATAGCTCATTTACTTAATTTGAACTTGAAGTAGTCTTGGTCTAGGTTTAGGGTACTACCCTAGATGGCCTAGATGAGTGTTGTAGAACACTCTAGTACTGAAAAATAGTCCCTTTGTGAACAAATAAAATGTGGACTTGAATCATAATTAAATAATAACCTGAGTATAAGAGTAGAAACTCTTTTATGTGTCTTGAAGTTAAGGTTGTGTACCTTAGGGGCACCAACTAATGTCTTGAGCTTGAATGTCCTAAGAAAAGGATTTGGAAAATAGTACGTGAAAGATGTATAATTCATCTACCTAGCTTGAACTCGAAGTATAAGATGTTTAACTCTTGTACATGTTTAACCATCCAAAGAAATGGATTGAGAACTTGGATATAAGATGATAAGATCTTGTATATGTATTGAATGTCCTGAATGTCCTGAATGTCTTGAATGTCTTAAGATGAGACAGTAACTTGAAGTATAAGACAATAAAATCTCGTACATGACTTGAACATCCAAATAATTGGATTAAGACTTGAATATAAGATTATAAAATCTTGTACGTGCCTTGACACCAATATAGGTGTATGGTAATAAACTTGAAAGAGTCTTGATGTGTATATGCGAATCTTGCATATATTTACTTGATAGAATGTGGCTTCTTGATTGATTGGTACATGGTATGAATAACCAAGGAATTGGGTTATGGAACTAGATAGAGAATGATTAACTCTACTACATACTTAAACTTGATACGTGTATATTGGAAGTGCTATAAATAAGCACTAAAGTGTAAATGATTTAGTCTTTAATCGTGTATATACTCAATGAAGTATATAAAATATAAAGAAGATATCTTGTCTTGAAATGGTTCCTAAAGAAAATAGGGACTAGTGTAATATGAAGATAATTCATATAATTGTGAATACTACGATTTAAATTAATAAGAATGATTTCAGAACACAATATGTGTTAGAAAATGTATTCGATTACTAACGATACATATATGTGAAGTATGACTGTGTCTAGGTACAAGGTGACCTATTCTACTACGTGTTTAGGGTCTAACGTATTGGGCTCTATTTGATAGTAAGGGTATCGTGATAGACACCTTAATGTGTTAAACGTGACATAAATATGTACGTGCAAACTTGGCATGTGACTAAATGATATACCCTACTACGTGATTGAGGTCTGTTATTAATAGACCCTAACTTGGATTGATCGTGTTACATGGACACTTACGTGCCATAGTTGAACTTGATTGGTATTCGCAATAATTGAGTACGTGTACTTGTATTCTCGTGAGCACATGATACATGATTACATGGTGCATATTCTCGTGAGCACATGATACATAATTACATGGTGCATATTCTCGTGAGCACATGATACATAATTACATGGTGCATATTCTCGTGAGCACATGATACATGATTACATGGTGCATAAAGAATAGTCCACTAATAAGGGACTGAGTTCTGTTCTCGTAGTTCAAGTAAACATCTACTTGTGCATTCTTGTGTGAGTCCAGCTGGTTCTCCTTGCTTGTTCGAAAATATATAGGTTCACGCTTGTCGCGAGAGCTGGGGTTTAAGTGACAATCGGGTCCCTATGTATTTCCGCCTGACCCCTTACTACCGGCCATAGTAAGGGCATACCTTCCTTGGTTGGAGCAATAAGCCTGACCTAAGTGAATGCTAACTCCTGTCCTATTCACCTCATGGATCTTGTTCTTGTGGATGACACTGGTTACCAGGTCTTCTTATATACTGCACAGCAGTCTCTTGTTCCTGTTCTTGGTTGTCCTCAGCTAGAAAAGCATCGACAACAAATGGTATTCTTGGGAGGAATAAGGAAGGATTCAGGTACAATGCGTGATAGGCCTATGTGCATCTTGGTGAGCTGGTCTAGCCTCTCACTCTACTTGACTACTTGTTACATGAACCTTTCTTGAGCTTGATTACTTGTTGAGTTGGCTTAGCCTCTCCTATACTTGTTCCTTGATGATACTTGATATATGATTACTTGAGTATCTATTTGAATTGCATGATAACATGACATATAGTTGCATGTTAATAGCTTACTGAGATTTATCTCACCCTTTATTTGTTTAATTGTTCCCCCTAGGAAAGCAGGGGATAGTACGCAGTGAGGCTCGACTTAGCTGGGAACTTACTCAGCAGGATATTCTTGTTCGAAGTTAGTGTCCTTTTATATTTTGGTAAGGACGATCTTATATGAGTTAATAAACTCTGGGCTTGTATTGGGGTAGTATTTGTTGTCCCTAGACAGTTCTTGATGCCAGCTTATTTGCTAGGCATGTCTTCCGCTGTATGTAACCATTTTGGTTTTAATTTTCTTGGTCTAGAACTCGTGTGAGCTATCTTAGCTCCCTACTCTTGAGTATATATATCATGTCAGTTTTGTTTTTAACAGGTATTGTTCCTGTTTCCCGTTAGTTTCTTGTTTCTTGTTAGTTACGCGCACCAGGTTCGAGATTCTATTAGGGAATCCCGGGACTTGGGGCGTGTCATGCCCACCCCCACCCTCAACCTCAAATCACCTTACTTGACCCTTCTCGGCCAACCCCCTAACTACCAAAAACTCCACAGCTTTGGCTGTCTTTGCTACCCATGGCTTCGTCCCTACACAAAACACAAACTTGAACCTCGTTCTTCTTCTTGTGTGTTCGTTGGTTACTCTCCCACCCAAAGCGCCTATTACTGTCTTGATCCAAAAACTCACAAAATCTATGTCTCTCGACACGTGAAATTTGTTGAGACCGAGTTTCCCTTTTCGCACATAAACTCCGATCCCTACCGTCCTCCTACCCTCACTGAGTGGTATTCATTCTCTCTTCCTGTTATTATCCCCTCTCCAGTCTCCACCTCCTCAACATCCCCCACTACAAACCCACCTCCCTCCCTTGCCGAACACCTCAATGAACCAGCCACCCCCCACCTCGGCCGTAGCAGTAACCCCACCCGTCTCATCCTCTGTTCCCTCGTCTCCAACACCTACACCCTCTCCCGAACATCATCCCACAAACCGACCTATCACTAGACTCCAGAACAACATCACCAAACCCATAAACAAGCTTAACCTTCATGTTTCTCTCCCACAATCCACTACTGAACCCACCACTGTTACCCAAGCACTTAAACTTCCTGTCTGGCGTGATGCTATGCAAGCTGAGTTCCGATGCCCTTACCCGTAATCATACATGGGATCTTGTACCATCGGACTCATCTCTAAATCTTATGGGTTGTAAATGGATCTTTCGCACTAAATACAAACCTGATCGCCACAAAGCTCGCCTGGTTGCAAAAGGGTTTCATCAACGTCCAGGCCTAGACTATTCTGAAACATTCAGCCCAGCTGTCAAGCCTGCCACCATTCGCACTGTTTTATCTCTGGCTATCACAAACAACTGGCCACTACGACAGGTTGACATCAACAATGCCTTTCTCTAAGGCTCCCTCACCGATGATGTCTTTATGGCTCAACTACCAGGGTTTGTCAGACCCACTCATCCCACACATGTCTGTAAGCTACGTCAAGCTATTTATGGCTTGAAAAAAGCTCCTCGTGCGTGGTACACTGAACTCCGGAACTACCTACTGTCTGTTGGTTTTCACAACTGTGTTTCAGACTCTTCTCTATTTACTCTAAGATACTCTCAAGACTGAATTTTCCTGCTTGTGTATGTTGATGATATAGTTATCACATGTGTAGACACCCCGCCTTGGACCTCTCATGTCCCGATTGCATACACATTTCTTTGTCTTCCTCTTTTTTGTTAAATTTTGTTACTTTTCGTTAACTTTCGTTACTTTCCGTTAAGTTCTCGACTTACTTCGTTAGTCTTGAATTTGACTAAGTGACAAAGTCAACCTTGAGTCTTTGTTTCACTTGTTTTTCGTTGACTTTCGTGGTGTTCGTTAAGTTTCTGACTGATCTCGTTAGTTTTGGGACTTAACTGCATAACGGGATTAACTTTTGGGCCGAAATGTGGATTTCCTGAAGATGGGAGGAGTGCGCCTCCGCCCTCCTTTATGGGATGCTCGCGCCTCCCATAGGGGGGCGGGAGGTGCGCGCTTCCCACCTCCAGAATCCCAGATTTTGCCTAATTTCCCTCATTTTCTGATTTGTAACCCCCAAAGCCATTATGGCTTGGCTTGATCCGGGGAAGGGCCATCTTTGTGACCACAAAGACCTTACCTAACACCTATAAAAACCCCTCAAATCCATCATTGGAAGGGGACTTTTCTTTTCACTCTCTTAACAAAAGGAGGAAGAATTCTTGAATAAAAAACACTTTAAAACACATAAAATCCATTTTCAAAGAGTGGTCACTATAGACAATTTGGTTCTTCCCCATTCAAGCACAAGGTACAATATTCATTCTCTTATAAACTTTTAATCTTATCTTTATTTTCTCTCCTTGTTAAAATCTTTTTATTACACTCTTCATCTTTAATGTGTATGCAATCTCCATAAAAGGGATACAACCAAAAGGCCACTTCACTATTAAAGTTTGGCCAAGGTTACATCCCAACATTCCAAATTCCACTTTAATTTTCATTTCATTTCTTCATGTAATTGTTTGGCATAATTGTTACATGTAATCTTTTAGCATAAATTAATAAATAAAAACAATTCTCTTTTATTTCCTTTCAATTTTCCCCTTTCTTTCCATTGTAATTGTTAGCACTTCTTACATTAATAATTGAAGGACTTTTCTTTTTAGTATTAGAACACCAAAAGTAGCAAGACCCGCGTAAGCGGGGTGGAGTGGGTGTTTAAGTACTTCCCACTCCTTCACCTAACCCCCGAACCCCTCATCTCAAGAATCTTTGGTTTCGTAATCCATAAAAAAGGCTATTTTCTTAGGTTTTCTCGCGTTCCTCTAAAACGTGGGTGGCGACTTTTAAAATCAATTAGACATCCTAGGTAATTCACCGCTCTAGCCAAGCCGTAGTTTCCCGGGGTATCTACAACAGGTTCTAACTCTTCCCTTGTTGATAACTTTATCTCCTCATTTGCTTCACGGTTCTCCCTCAAAGATCTCGATTCCCTGTCTTACTTTCTTGGCATTGAAGTCATTCCTCACTCTCACGGTCTTTTTCTGAGTCAACAAAAGTATATCATTGATTTACTCTCACGCACCAATTTGCCAGTCAAAGATACTACTACATCTACATCTGTCCCTAAATGAGTGTCCAAATTTCATTTTAAGGGACATCTGAAATCTCAACTCTTTGTACAATTTGGAGGCAAAAATTCATATATAATCTTGTAATCTCATTTCCAAACATTTAGTTTTGCACGTATAAAGAGACCGGTGAAAAATTTTTCGAAAAAAAAACATTTAGGGACAAAGTTATGTTAAAGAAAGACACTCATTTTGGGACAAAGATTTTTTTGAAAATGGACACTCATTTACGGACAGAGGGAGTAATTCGTTTCGTTTGTTGGCATGAAAACGTTTTTCTTATTTCTCGGTTTGTTAAACACTAGAAAATGGTGAAAATAGTTTTCCCATTTTTTTAAGTAAAAGAACTTACGTACTTCTCCTTTGTAAGTCATTTACCGGAAAATGTTAACACCATCACTTACACCCAACTCCTTAAACAACCTCACACTACCTACTCCACCTCCACCCCCAACCCACAACCTTATCTTACCTTCCCTCCTCGCCACCGCCCCACCCCCCCCCCCCAAAAAAAAAAAAAAAAAAAAAAAACTTTTTACTCATATTAAAATTATTCACTAACACCCCCCCCCCCAACCCTCACCCCGCCCACTATCCCCCCACCACCTCAAACCCCACCCACCTCCACCTCCACCACACATTGAACCTACCACCTCCCCGTCAATTTTTTGTCATATGAAAATATTTTCGTAAAGATATTTTTCTTACAGTTACCAAAGAAGCGAAATCATGTTTATGTCATTTTTTGGAAAATATTTTCCGGGAAATCATTTTCCGAAAGTCGTTTTACGCGAAACAAACGGAGCCTAAGGTTGTGTTTGATAGCATCAACCATAGGGTAATTTGGAGGTAGGATGCATGATTTAATTCTTTCATTCAACAAGAATATTTCCAACATCCTCTTAATGATTGAGAAACAAAATCCTTGTTTAATGAATAAGAGTCTCACTCAACATTCAACGTCTAGCGCTTAATGCGATTAAATGCATCTCACCTCCAAATTATCCTACATTATATATATTAAGCATCAAGTGTTTGATGCTACCAAACGCAACCTAAGTTGAGTCCTTTTATCTGCTCAGTCAGTATCAATTAATGTTTACTAAACTTTAAATCATCTCGATCATCCATTTTATAAAGAGTAAAACGTGCTGTTACAAAATTAAGCTTATCACAAGCTCACGCAAAAACTATCACATTATTGTAACTTGTAAGAACTAAGATTATACACTACAGTCTACACTCCCTCATTTAATAATTGATACAAGACCGGACACTAAAATGTGTCCATGAGCTATTTACATTAGAGGAAGTTTTGTATGATACGGTCTTGGATTTCCACAAGAAAGCAAATAGGTTTGCCCTGTCTCGCCGATATGAGACAAACCATTTAATCACGAGATCTGTTTCACATATGAGATCGTCACACACAAATTTTAGTTTTAAACTATTGTCTTTTGGCTGGTTTGAGGGAGATGGGTTGCGCTTTTGTTTAAGATTAGAGAGCTAATTAATTGCGGCCGGTTTGAGGGCGATGTGTTGCGCTTTTGTTTAAGATTAGAGAGCTAATTAATTGCGGCCGGTTTGAGGGCGATGGGTTGCGCTTTTGTTTAAGATTAGAGAGCTAATTAATTGCGTTTCTTTATTCACTTTAGCGACTAAAAGCTCTAGGTATTTACTTTGATCGTTATCTAAAAGATTAAGATTGAGATATAAAAGATATAATAAATTAAGAACCCTCAAATCATCCTACAAAGCAATTACTTTCGGTCTTTCCCATATTTGTTAATACACTGGGCTCTAGACGGATCCCATTTTATAATAAATTATAATTAATCCCATAGTAAATTAAAATGGTAATATATTATTGCTCAAAAAAAAAAAAGTACTATATATTAAAGTAAAAACGTGTGTGATAAAGTTGTGGGTTGGTGTGTAATGTGACAATGAGTTTGGATAGTCTTGCTAATCAAGGGTTAATTATAATAAATTATAATTAACCCTTTTATTTTCTTAATTGCTTTACATAGCACTCGTCTGGTGCGTTTGGTCTTGCATAGGATATCAATGACCGGCTAGGGTGGGTCTTGTGTGAGTGTTTCGTGTTGGAACAATTTTAATCCCTGAATGCCACACTCACTTTAGAATAGGATTGAGGAAGAGATGAAGCGGAAGCGTTAAGAACAAATACCTGTTGAATCCTTTTATGAAGTAGGGAGAAATGAAGACGAAGAACAAGTAGGAGAATGATCTTCTAAATGATGAATGTCTTTCCTCTTTTACTTCTTTAACACTTAATGAAGATTTATGGAGAGAGTACTAATGAAAAATGGAGTAGTCTTAAGGGTTGATGGAATGCCCTTTATATAGTAGACTTGGTGACATTTCATTTAGGGACGACACCCTTTCAAGATTTATGATAATAAATTACCCTTTTGCCCATCACAATTAGGTAATATATATCCAGGAATTCTACACATTTTATTATCAATTATACTTTATAATTTAATATTATAATCATAACTTTATGAATGGAAGTCTAAATGACTTGTGTTGCAAGCCATGTCCTTACAATCTCCCACTTGGGTTGCAAAACAAAGTCCTTCCTTTAATTTATGATCATAACATAAATGACAACCCTTATGTGCGCACTCTATTGTCATTTATAACAATCTCGTCCATTAGCCATACAAGTATAGGACTAAAGGGGCAGTCGTTGTAATTGATTCGCAACTAAACCCACAATAATCACGTATACAAATCCAACTAAATGACATAGATCAAAAGTATAGATGTGTAGCATGGAATCATAATGAATATATACATATTCTTCCAACTAGTCCAACTTAACCAAATGAGATCAAAACTTTAAATAATAGAACAACTAATGAAAGAACGACACAAACTCCCACTATACTAAATGTTATCAAAAGTTGTTACACCCATATGAGCAACATGCTCGTGAAACACTGAAGATGATAACTTTTTTATAAATGGATCCTTTAAATAGAGTTTGTTTCTATAAGTTGTATCCCTTTCGTTCATTTTGTACTCTTTTCTTTATAACAAGATAATTAATGTCTAAATCCATAAACTCTTGTTAGAGTACAGAACTGCTACCTGATAGTCATTTCTTAATTGGTCTTTCGACACTTGTTTTGACAAATTACAGTCCATTAAAACATATGCAACCATATATTTAACTAATGTCGGAATACCTAATGATCTCAAGATGATCCGACTTCAAAACATAGGCATGTAGTTCTTTAGTGTTTTGTAAATACTTCTATCATTCTTTTGGCTGCTACTTAATGTTCTTTCCGGATTGCTTTGGTATTGACAAAGCATCCCAACGTTAAATGTAAGATATATGTATACATTAAGCTTCCTACTGCTGATGCAAAGAGGGAATTTTCCATATACTTGGATTCAAAATTTACCTTTAGGACACTGTTTGAGACTAAGAATGTCTCCTTTAAAATTAGGGGTGTCTGTGGTTTACAGTTTTGCATGCTAAACCTTTTGTAATACCTTTCCATATGGCCTTTTGTGATAATCCTAAAGCATATCGTGAGCGATCACGGTGAATTTGGATTCTTAATACAAAGATGCCTTACCAAGATCTTTCATTTCAAATAAGAAATTTCTTAGTTTCCTTAATAAGGTTCATATCATTACTAGCAAGCAAAATATCATCCACATATAAGACCAAAATTATAAATTTACTCCCACTGAACTTATGGTATACTTAATATTTACCAAGATTCATTTCAAAACAAATGAAAGAATAACTTGGTTAAATTCTAAATACCATTAATGAGAAGTTTTACTTAAGTTCATAAATGAATTTCTCCATATAGATAGTTTCCTTAATGTTTCCATTAAGAAAGGTTTTCTCTAATATCCATTTAATGAAGCTTAAGATCAAAGGTGCTACTAGTGTCATAATGATCCTAAGGAGCTTTTAGAAGATACCGGAAAAGTGTTTCTTTCTTTATAATCAATACCTTTCTTATGAGTTAAAATCTTTAGCAACTGGATGGGATTTATATCTTTCAACATTACTTTGTGAATCCTTTTAGGTCTTAGAGACCCATTTATAGGTTTCACATCTTTATGTAATGAAATAAGATCCCAAACGTTGTTATCTTTCAAAAGATTGTAACTCTTTATTAATGGCATTAATCTTCTTATGAGAATTAGGACTATTGATGGTTTTATGGAAGATAAATAGATTATCTCCCACTATACCTAAGTGTCCTTTATTCTCGACAAGATACACTTAATGAATATCCGGAATTGCATTCCTTCTTACTCTATTTGATCTCTATAAGGGCACCGGTTCTTACTAATTTTGAGGTTGTTGAATTTCCTTATAGGGAAATCATATTTATTTTGAATTATATGTTCTTCTTGAATGTCAAGTTCAAAACTTGATATCCAATTGGAACTATGGGAAGTGGTATATAAATAGATTCCATACAAATGAATTCCTCTTCCTTTTCAAATTCAAAATATTACTCCAAATTCTCCCACTAAATTCAACATCCTTAAAAGAACCTAGCAATTCTCGCTTTTCAAAACGTTCTAACTTTCGGGTTGTAAAATTTATATATCCCCTAGTTCTCTCGGCTTACCCCATGAATAACTACTAATAATCTTATATCTAACTTGCCCTTAGTAGACTTATAAAGTCTATCCTTATGCTAGACAACCCCATAAATGAATATGATTTAAGGACGAATAAGGAACGCGTCCTTAAATCATTAAGGGTTTATATTAGTAGCCTTAGAGGGAGCTTTAATGAGAATAAAGGTTGCGGTTTTAACGTATCGCCCATAATGAGTGAGGTAAGAGAAGTATAAAACATACTTATTACCATATCCTTAAAGATCTCAATATGTCTCTATTACAATATTCATGCTAGGCGTACCCGGCTCAATGTAGAGAGAGATAATCCCACACTCTTTCAAAATAGCGAGTAAAAATGACCTAGACGTTGTTCCCTTTAACAATTAATCCAACTATGATATACACTATCATGATTGGACCTAATGTTCTTAATAGTCTTTCAAAGTTGATTTCCAACTTTGACCTTATAAGACTTGAAAAACGTCCAAAACTTAAAACTTTTATGAAGTAATAAATGTATCCATATTGAGAGTAGTCATCTATGAACGTAATAACTATTGTTGACCTTTTCCACGAAGGAATAATGAATGGCCCACAAAATTCAAATGTATTAGTTCTTTGAGACAATTGATGCTCTCGAAAATATTATTCTTTTAATGTTTGTAAATTTCTTTTAAGGCATTTAATGCAAAAGTATTTTCCAAAATATCAAGTTTGTTTAAGATTTCTTTTAACATAAGCTTATCAATTTTCCTCTTGGAAATATGACCCAAATGCCTATGTCTTAATGAAATAAAATTTACTTGATAACTTTTGCTTTCTAGTTTTGATTTCATCATTAAGGGACACATTTATTGTTTGAATAATGTCAAGTAAATAAAGAACACTTGACAAAGTACTAGTACCAACAACCTTGGAATTTAAAATAAAGGTCACAAAAAATGAACAAAATAACCTTCTTTATTCAATATTGTGATATATATATTAAATTCCGTTCAAATGATGGTACAATGAATGTATTATTAATACAAATAATACTTAGTACTTTAACAATAACCTAAAGGATCCTTATGCCTATAACTTCAACCGGATTCCTAGTTTCCATATAGATGAATTTCTTCATCTTTACTTAGGTCTTCGGTAATTTAGGCAATCCTACTTAAACATCTTTATGTGAGTGGTCGCACCAAAATCCAATCACCATGTATATGTAGGAATTGAAACCAAATTAGCCTCAATACAATACAAACAAGACCAAATGATATACCTTTCACGCCAAGCATGATACTTAGGGTAATCGAACTTCATATTAGTAAGGTCCTTGCAAAAGAAGCATTTTTTTATGATCATTAGATGATCCTTTAGACTTTTCATTACTTGCAACCACAGTTTCTTTCCCTCTTCTCTTGTCCCATGAGAAAAGATAGATGCTAAATGAACACATTTAGTTCTAAATCACTTTTAACCTATCTTCCTCTTGTGTCATAAGTGAAAATAATTCATTAATATTTCACTTATCATTTGACAATTATAGGTCACCTCAAAGTGACCAAACTGAGAAGGAAGAAAGATCAAAACTAAAAGCATAAGAATATCTTTGGATATCCCGGACTTAAGTGCTTTTAGTTTTGTCGATAGGTAATCTCTTTCTAAATGTACTCCCTTAAATTCCCGGTACCCTTATTCCTTAAGAAAACAAGCTTCTTTTAGGGTATCAAGGAACGTTTCAGCATCAACATCCTCGGAGACTCTATCCAAAATGTCTCCGGGACAACATTATTTATTATCATTAGGCTCACGCGGTTGGATTATTTTCACTTCTCAGCACTTAAGCAATAAGAAGAGAAAACGAATCCCTTAATGCGAGTTCTAGGTCCATATAGCCTAAGATCATAATCATTTTATTTTTCCAAGTTTTAAAATTAGTCCCATTAAGCATCGATAAAGTACTCATAGCAGTAATCACGGATGAAGCAATAAGTAAATCTGTTGGGTTTTTTTTTAGAACAAAAAAGAATGAAAACAAAAACATGAATAAGAAACTACAAAATGAAAAATGATTAATTATATCAATGAAATCCATCAATAAGACAATCAACATGACATCAAAACTAATCTTTGGATTGCGAGTTAACTCATAAATGATTGCCTTAGGTAACAAGCAATTTGAACTTATATTTTAATAAATACTTAATCTTCCTTTGGGCCGACATAAGTAACTAAGAAAATATCCTAATGTTCATTTTATTTGTTACCACATGAATGCCTAAGTTTAGTCAAATGTCAAGATCTTCTTTGGAAAATTCAAGTCATTCACATATTAACTTAAACATTCAACACTTTAATAATTTTGCATTTAAATAACGTTAATCACTTGGGTGATAATATTATTTAAACAATGAATAAAATTATTTAAGCATATAATTAATCAGGGCTTTAAGGTTTGAAAAAATGTATGTTTTGTTCAAGAGGAAAACAAAATTGTGCAAAATTCAATTCTGATGAACAGTAGCTGCACGGTCGAGCATAGAAAACTGCACGACCGTGCAACAATTTACAGAAATGCATGTTCTCGCGGCACACTTTGCACGACCGTGCTAAAAATTGATGCACGACCGTGCCAAAATTATCAGACAAAGCATGTTCTCACGGTACAATGAGCACGGCCGTGCCAAACAAAGGACACGACCGTGCCAAACGAACCGATCCGACCGGTTCAAACAAGACACCCGTCCGGACCAGCACTATTCATACGCACCGGTTCAAGGTAATTGAGGCGCACGGCCGTGCCAAACAAAAGAGCACGACCGTGCCAAACAAACTGCACTTCTGAATTTTTGTCTAAATTTTCCTCAAAATCAAATGAATTGCAAGTAGATCCGCATGGTATGTACTTAAAACATAAAACCATGTTATTTAGGATAATCTTGCCTTTTAAAATTAATGGAATCAAGTGAGTAGATCCACATGGTATGCACAAAAAACATAAACCATTTTATGAAGGGATAGTCTCACTTGAACCTTTTAATGAACAAAACTTTCAAACCATTTTTCTTAATTTTAGATGAAGATCATCAGTACTTTATAAGAGTCCCTAATCAACATCAAAACCTTATGATTCAACAGGGAAAATGAATCAAAGTGAAAGCACAAACTTTCCTAAAAAGAACTCAAACTTAAACCAAAGATGAGCGGGGCTCTGATACCAATTGTTGGAACAATTTTAATCCCTGAAGGCCACACTCACTTTAGAATAGGATTGAGGAAGAGATGAAGCGGAAGCGTTAAGAACAAATACCTGTTGAATCCTTTTATGAAGTAGGGAGAAATGAAGACGAAGAACAAGTAGGAGAATGATCTTCTAAATGATGAATGTCTTTCCTCTTTTACTTCTTTAACACTTAATGAAGATTTATGGAGAGAGTACTAATGAAAAATGGAGTAGTCTTAAGGGTTGATGGAATGCCCTTTATATAGTAGACTTGGTGACATTTCATTTAGGGACCACACCCTTTCAAGATTTATGATAATAAATTACCCTTTTGCCCATCACAATTAGGTAATATATATCCAGGAATTCTACACATTTTATTATCAATTATACTTTATAATTTAATATTATAATCATAACTTTATGAATGGAAGTCTAAATGACTTGTGTTGCAAGCCATGTCCTTACATTTCGAACTCGAATCATTATATCTTGTCATTTACAATATAACTACTGTTTTCCATTTCCATGCGCGAGCTGAGTAGCTCACCTCAGTGGATTAGAACGTGTTGATGTAGCTTCCTCCTAGAAATGGAAGGTGTAGACATGTTTGTTTTCTTTTGTAATGTTCAACTTAAAATGCCAAAAGTGAAAATATCTATAGATAAAAGTGAGATGTGTGGAGTCCAATAGTATGTAGGAAATTTTGGAAGGCAGATGTGGAGTCCACTCACTCACCACACTTGTAAGGAACTAGAATTGACCGCATGCTAAAGAAACCACCCATTTTTACTTCCCAACTATTACGAGTTTGGTCCGTGGCTAGTATACAAAAATTTAGGGGCCTAAGGGTACTTTATAAAAGTTTCGTGTCTTATTTAAAAATTAGAGAAGATCAGGAAACTGAAACTGTAACTGTAACTGTAACTGACGGAAAAATCACGACTGACGAGGATATGTGATGTGGATTAGTCTATGTTTTGTTTTGTCTTCTTCTGACCCTAATTATAATAGATATTTAAGTGCGTGAGGGTATTTATGAATAGGTCTGGCAGTTTTACCCAATAACCTGTCAACCCATCCAACCCAACCCACTAATTACCCAACCCAACCCAATTAATTTAACAGGTTGTAAAAGGTTACCCAAATAACCCATCAAATTTCGCGGGTTAAATCGGGTTCAACCTGCAAACCCGTTGTAACCCACTGGAACAGAGTTAAAAACGCCAAATGCCTCTTTATCGTCCAACCCTATTCCCTTCCGTATTCTGTTCCAGCGGAAGAGAGTTAAAAATCTCTTCTTGCTCCTATTCTTCTTCTCTGTTCTTCTTACCATGGACTCCACAACTGCCGAGATGCCAGGTCTCTGTCTCACCCATCTCCATTAGCGCTGATGCAACGAGATACTGATGTAATTTCTCCCTCCTTGTTTCCGCCATCCACCCCCACAGCCGTGTTAGAGATAAAGAGGAAGTTACCTAGCTTATTTAGTTTCCTAATTCTAGCTTCTTTGTATTTCCTTAGCTTATTTGTATTTCCTTAAATTCTCTGTACTAGAATACTTTTACAATTAGGATTCTATTTGCTTGATACACAAGCATATCACTAGTATAAATACTAGTAGTATGATCAATAATAATACACAAGGTTTTATGCCTAAACAATATTCTAGTCCATACCTTTATATGGTATCAGCCTAAGATCCGTGATCTATCCCTTCCCACTGCTGCCACCACCGGCTCCTTCCCACTCAACCCTACAACCACCGCCACCATGGCTGCTTCATCGTCCGACCTCTCACTTGTTCCCAACCACGATGACCCCTCAAAACCTCTCATCATGATATCCCTATCCCATATTCTTAAACTCACATCCACAAACTATATAGCTTGGAAAACTCAAATAGAAGCAACCCTTCTTGGACTAGATCTTTACCCATACCTCGATGGAACCCTTCCCCAACCAGAAGAAAATCTCACAACTACAATACCTGCAGTTGCCGCCTCCGGGGATACCCCAGCAACACCGGCCACCACCACTGTCTCTCGAAATCCAGCTCACAAAACTTGGTTTCGACAGGACAAACTAATTCTTGGTGCGCTTTCCGGTACACTCTCACCCTCTCTCGTCCCTTTAATATCTCTTTGCAAAACCACCAATGAAGCTTGGCTCACCCTTACCAAAACTTATGCCAACCCATCTAAAGGCCACCTCAAACAACTCAAAGATCGCCTCCGCAATATTACCAAAGGCACCCGAACCATCACCGAGTTTATGCATGATATCAAAAATTGCACCGACCAACTTGCCTCCCTTGGTAGTCCTCTTGATCCGGATGATATAATTGATCGTATCCTTGATCAAATCAATGACCCCCAATATGATTCCGTGATCTCCGTCGCTCAAAACCGTGAGACACCCATTACCTTTGATGAACTCCATGAGAAACTTATTAATCGAGAACTCACCATCACACTCAAAAATCGCACCACACCTCAATATCCTGCCACCATCAATATTGCCACCAAACCAACCCCATCCAACCTTCCCTGCCAATACACCAACAACAACAATACCACTTACAACCCTTGTCCCAACAACCCCTACAACCGCTCTACCAACAACACACAAAACCGCACCAACAACTATCTTGGCAAGTGCCAATGGTGTCGGGAGGTGGGTCACTCTCTCTACAATTGTTAATCTTTCCGACATCAGTTTCCCAATGCTAATGTCCCACCACCACCCCAATATAATAACACCCGCCCTACTACCAATCGGCCTCCCCCCAACCACTCTACCCATGCCGCTACTGCCTCCCACAATCCTGCCTCCACAAGTTGGCTCCTCGACAGCGATTCCACTCACCATGCTACTCATGATCTCAGTAACCTATCTCTCCATAATCCTTATGATGGCACGGATGAACTCTTCATAGGCGATGGCTCTGGGCTCCCGATCTCTAATATTGGTTCTACTTCTCTTCTTACAACTTCTACTTCTTTTCAACTCAATCATGTTCTTCATGTTCCTAGGTTATCTAGAAATATTATATCTATATCTAAACTGTGTCTTGATAACAATGCCTCTATCATGTTCTCACCCGATTCTTTTGTTGTGAAGGACAATCAAACCGGGTCCATCCTCCTCCAAGGTCACAATAATTCCGGCGTCTATGAATGGCATCCATCTCGCTCCGTCATTCACTCTGCTTCAGTCTTCTCCACCGCTAATTGGCATCATCGACTGGGTCATCCTTTATCTTCAATTTTGCGTCAAATTAGCAATAGTTTTCATTTAATCATTCCTAGAGTCAGTGATTTTAATTGCAACTCATGCGATTGTAATAAGAGTCACAAGTTACCTTTTTTCAATAATACTATTAGTTCTTTTGGTCCCCTTGATATTCTTTATAGTAATGTATGGCATCCCCTCTTCTCTCTCATGATGGCTTCAAGTATTACATCATTTTTGTTGACCACCACTCTAAATACATTTGGTTTTACCCCCTCAAACACAAAAATGATTCTATCTCTGTCTTTACAACCTTCAAAACCATGGCAGAAAAACACTTTGGCCTTCCCATCAAAACCATATACAGTGACAATGGAGGGGAATACATTGGACTTCGTCCCTTTCTTGCTTCCCACGGTATTCAACACCTTACTTCTCCTCCCCACACACCCGAACACAATGGTTACTCTGAACGTCGGCATCGCCACATTGTTGAAACCGGCCTCTCCCTTCTATCTCATTCCTCCATGGCACAACACTATTGGACTCATGCATTCTCCACCGCATGCTATCTCATAAATCGCATGCCCACTCCCACCTTGCAACTTCAGTCCCCATATTTCATTCTCCACAACCACAATCCCAACTACCACAAACTCCGTAGCTTTAGATGTCTTTATTATCCATGGCTCCGCCCCTACACAACTCACAAACTTGAACCCCGCTCTACTCCTTGTGTCTTCATCTGGTATTCCCCCACTCAGAGTGCGTACTATTGCCTTGACACTGTCACCAACAAAATCTATGTCTCTCGTCATGTAAAATTCATTGAAACTAATTTTCCCTTTGCCTCTAAAACCACCTCCCCTACCCAAATCCTCCCCGCCATTGATGCATGGTGTACCGTGTCATTACCTCTACTGTCTCCCTCTCTCATACCAACAGTCTCTCCTACCACCACAAACCCACATCCACCCAACCCGGCTTTTCCGCATCAGCCTGAACCCTCTGCCGCGCCTGAGCCTTCCTCACTCCCCGACCGGACCACCTCCCCCTCTCATGCCACTACTTCCGCATCACCTCCCCCACCACCTCCCAGTGGCCCCGTCACTCGTTCTCAGCACAACATCCATAAACCAATCCAGAAATTAAATCTTTAAGCCTCCCTTCATTCCTCAGAACCTTCCACCATCACTCAATCCCTCAAACAACCCCTATGGCGTCAAGCAATGCAAACGGAATACAATGCTCTCTTGAAAAACAACACTTGGGATCTTGTTCCCGCCTCTTCTTCTCAGAATCTAGTTGGGTGCAAATGGATTTTCCGTACCAAATTCAATGCTGATGGTACCATTGACCGTCACAAAGCACGTCTTGTTGCCAAAGGCTTCCATCAGCGTCCTGGTATTGACTATTCTGAAAAGTTTAGCCTGGTTGTTAAACCCGCTACAGTTCGTACTATTCTCACTCTTGCCACTGTTCGCGGTTGGTCTTTGCGACAAGTTGACATAAATAATGCCTTTCTTCAAGGCACCCTCTCGGAAGATGTTTTTATGAGTCAACCACCGGGATTCATTGATCCATCTCTTCCTTCCCATGTGTGTAAGTTACGCAAGGCTATTTTATGGGTTGAAACAAGCACCTCGGGCATGGTACAATGAACTTCGTCAATATCTTCTTCAATCTGGCTTCAAGAACTGTGTCTCTGACTCTTCTCTGTTCACTTTATTTCATTCCACTGGCATTATTTATCTCTTGGTTTATATGGACGATATTATCATCACTAGGACAAATGTTGACTTAATGTCCAGGTTTATCTCCCAGTTCTCTTCTCGGTTTTCTCTCAAAGACTTGGGCTCTCTGTCTTACTTTATTGGTGTTGAATTTCTCCCCCATCCAAAAGGAATTTTCTTAAGCCAACAATAATACATACATGACTTATTAAGTCGCACCAAAATGGATGAAGCCAATCCTTGTCCGACTCCCATGCCCCCCTAACCTCCTCTCTCAGCTCACAAAGGCACACCCTTAGCCGAACCTACTGAGTACCGCGCCATTGTGGGAAGTCTGCAGTATTTATCGCTTACTCGACCTGACATCTCCTTTGCTGTTAATCGCCTTTCTCAATTTATGCAACACCCTACTGAAGATCATTGGTTCGCTCTCAGGAGGTTACTTCGTTATTTGGTGGGGACATCATCTCATGGTCTTCTTATTTATCGAGAGTCTCCTCTCTCTCTCTTCATGCCTTCACTGATGCTGACTGGGCAGGTGACATGGATACTTATACATCTACTACAGGTTACATTGTCTATTTAGGCAAGAATGCCATTTCTTGGAGTTCTCGTAAGCAGCGGACCTTGGCAAGATCTTCCACTGAAGCTGAGTATAGGGTAGTCGCTGCAACTACAGCAGAAGTACTTTGGGTCCAAAATCTGCTCCGTGAATTAGTTACTCCTTCAACCTCTTCCCCTGTCATTTTTTGTGACAATCTTGGGGCTACATGTATTGCCGAAAATCCTCGTTTTCATTCTCGCATGAAACATCTTGGTCTGGACTACCACTTCATTCGCGAATTAGTTCAATCCCACAAGCTCCGAGTCACCTTCATCTCTAGCAAAGATCAATTGGCCGACATCCTTACTAAGCCACTTCTCCGAGCAAGATTTCAAGATCTGACAGTCAAGATTGGTCTCACTCATCACTCGTCTATCTTGCGGGGGCATGTTAGAGATAAAGAGGAAGTTACCTAGCTTATTTAATTTCCTAATTCTAGCTTCTTTGTATTTCCTTAGCTTATTTGTATTTCTTTAAATTCTCTGTACTAGAATACTTTTACAATTAGGATTCTATTTGCTTGATACACAAGCATATCACTAGTATAAATACTAGTAGTATGATCAATAATAATACACAAGGTTTTATGCCTAAACAATATTCTAGTCCATACCTTTATAAGTCGCCATCTCTTCCACCGATTTCTACCCAATTCCGGCCAGACAATAATTGAGATCGAGAGATTCCGGCTGAAAGCTGATTAAAGTCAAGAAGCAGGGATCTATTAGGTCGTGGATTCAGAAACAAAAGTCGATCCACCTCTCTACTAATCGGTCCACGGGAGGAAAAGGTAAAAAAGAGGAAAAGGGAGAACAGAAAAAAAATAGAAAGAGAAAGAAGAGAGAAGTATAAAACATGAGAGATAAAGAGGAGAAAAAGGAGCGACTGATTTTAGATCTAGGGTTTCTCTTTCTACTTTTTTTTCTTCAAGTAAGCTTCTTTCTCGTTAAATATTAATGAATATTAGTCAAATTTGATTTAAAAAGTTATATATTTAACAATTTCGTCATTGAGTGAGGATATTTAATAAGAAGTTGAAACAAGAATGAGGAAAGCTTGATAAATTTGATAAATCCAGAAACCCAAAAAAAAACGGAAGGAAAAAATTTAAAAAAACGCTGGGTTGACCTGGGTCGACCTGACCTATCACGACCCATGACCTAAAGCAAGTTTTTTTGGTTTTACCCGCTTCAACCTGTTACCTGCTTTAACCCATTATCCGCTTTAACCCGACTCAACCCAACCCACCCAATTGCCAGGCCTATTTATGAAGTTTAGTGACTTATTTGAAAATAGAAGAAGATTAGAGAGGTAAAGTGTAGTTGCCCAAAAAAATCACGGTCGTCACATATTTTATACTCCATCCATCCGTTCCAGAAAAGTTCAAACATTTACTTTGGAGTTGGGAAATTAAGGATATAATATTATATTAAAAATGAAAGGTGGAGAGAATGAGTGGAGAATAATTATTGGTGGGAGGAAGAGAGGGAATGAGTGGAGGATTATAAAAGTAATAAAAAAACTTCCATTTTTTTTATTGTTGCAACTTTTGTGAAATACCCTAAATAACAAAATGTTGCAATTTCCTTAGAATGGAGGGAGGGAGTATACAATAATCTTGGCCGCTTTCAGTTCACCACAGCCGGGTGTAACAAGTTGATGTAGTTTCCTTCTAGGAATGGAAGGTAGACATGTCTCATTTCTTTTGTAACATTCAAGTTTTTTTTTTTTTTTTTTTTTTTTTTGAAGCAAATGTAACATTCAACTTAAAAAGGCCAAAAGTGAATATAAATAATAAGATGCGTGGAGTCCAATATGTAGTAGGGAAATTTGAAAGGCAAAGGTGGAGTCCACTCACCACACTAGTTGTAAGGAACTGCTCCCTCCGTCCCATACTTATCGCTATGTATTTCCATCTTGGGTATCCCATACTTATTGCTACTTGCTCAAATATTCACTGTTCTCTCTCATATCCATTCACAACAACTATCCACTAACTTATTTTCTCTCTCCTACCCACTCACAATACTTACCTTTCCAACATATTTTCTTAATCCCCGTGCACTAAGGGTGTAAATGGTTCGGTTTAGTTCGGTTTGGGGGGATTTATGGACCGAACCACTAGTCAACGGTTTGTGAAAATTCCAAACCGAACCGAACCATGAAAATTTTCAAACCGAACCAAACCAAACCGCTATGGTTTGGTTCGGTTTGGTTCAAACCGCGGTTCAAACAATAGTTTAGACTATGGTTCAAATCACGATTCAAACCACAACTCATTATTATATTTGTTTTAATTTTTCGTGTTCACGGAGGAAGTGCGAAAGATGTGGGTCTTGAAGAGAAAAGTCAGATGAAGAGAGATACTAGAGGAAGAGAGAGGCTGAAGGAAAAGAAACACTTTACAATATAGACCGTTGAGAGAAATCGGTAATTTATGTAACGCAAATCGCAATGAAGATAACAAACGATGAAAGTAATATTAAAGTTAGGATTAGTCTATGTAATGTAGACTTTCTTATTGATCTAATAATAAATATTAATTAAAATACAAAAATGTTAAAAAAGATGTGAAACTGGGGTTGGGATTGATGGATGTGTTTTTACCCATCCAAATCACATACTTCTTTGATTTATTAGATGCTCAACCTTGGGTGTTTTGATGATTTTTTGAGTGTTTATGAGTATAGGGAAGGAGCGAAAGAATGTATGAATTCATGTACGTTAAAGCGCGAAAATGAAGGATAAAGAATGGACCAGAACATAAATATAAAGAGATGTGACCTCTGAGAAATTAATTCCATCGGATAGTAATCGAAAATTGCTTTCCAACGATAGATTACACGTCCAAATCGGAGTTCGTATGAAGAAGTTATGGCCTCCGGAAGTTTGCGCGACAAAAGTACAACAGCAGAACAGGATGAGGCGCCCGTCTGCTCTATATCAGGCGCCCGCCTGCTATTTGGGCAGAAAATACAGTAGCTCTGACCATAGTAAGCGCCCGCTTGGACCATAGCAAGGGTCCACGTGTCCAGGAACATTAGGGGAATTTTCTAGGGACTTTTTGGGAATTTCCAAAATATGTTGGGATTTTTTGTAATTTCCAAAATTTTGTTGGTTTTTCTAGAATTTTCGGAGGACCTTTGGGAATTTTGGGAGGGCTTTTCAGGAATGACGAAAATCTCAGGGGCTCCTGGGGAAATTTCGGTCAGCAGCTTTATTTATCCTTTTTCAATAAGGAATCCTAGGGTTTTTCATATTTTTAAACCTCCTTAGCCCTAATATAAATATAACACTTCATCCAAATTATTTTATTCATGTTTTATAGAATTAAGGATTGTAATCAAAGATTCATCAATTAATCCAGGTTTTGATGTTCTTTAATTTATTATTTGTTCTTGATTTTTTTGAGTATCTAAGTTCTTAGATTCATGGATTGGTAGTAACATACTAGATCTCTATACTATAGATTTAATTCTTTCATTCGATTTAATTCTTGTTCATTAAAATATTCTTCATGATTAATTCTTTAGTTTTAATTATATGTTAAGATATAAATTGGCTTTAGAATCATTGGGTTTATATTGCTACACTAGCGTGAGTGATTATACGTTGACCACTATTTTGATGATTAAATTCAATTGAGGACCTAGCGGAAGTCAAAAGAATTTAGGTTCATATGTTCTTAAGTGCTTCATGAAATTTTTGCATGTTGTATAGACCTAGCGGAAAGTATTAACATAATGAAAATAATAGGATTGCAATCCGGCAACCGAACCGTCCCAATTCTTACTAAAGTGAACGAACCCAAGAAAGAGATTGATCTTGTTATTATGAACATAGTGTTGGTGTATATGCCCTAGGCATATTATAATCACGTTGTTTGACAATGTTTGTTATCACTTTTTTATTTATATAAAGAGATACTTTAGATTATTATTTATTGTTACATGTTTTTTTATAATAATTTCCGTCCCTAGTACTTATGAAGAACTAGTATAAGTTTAATTTGATAATCATGTGTATGGGATACAAGTTAAACTTATGGGTATGTGTTGGGAAACATATACTGAACATGACCCAACTATGAGGTTTATGTCATGGTCATGATGTCATAATTAAACCTCTAAAATAGTTATATCATTGAATCCTTAGACCTGAGATTATTACGATATTCCACATAATGGAGATCATGTTTGACATATTCAAACGTTACTCTTAACCAAGTAATTATAAAGGATATGATTGGCATGATCAAAGCTATGTAGGGAACTGTAATAAGTTAAGATGGAATTTGTCCCTCTCCGTGAGAGATGTCAAGCTTGAGCCCCTCGATGAATAGTATTGATGAAATGCATGGCCGTGCTCAAATGAATTGATATGATCAATGTCATTTGTATTATCAACTAATTGGAATCGAGAAAAGTATTGAGCATTGTAAGTTGACCATTGACCATGGCTTACACTCAATGACGTCATTGACAAAAGGATTGTGATATGTTCTATAAAAGGATAAGCGGACTTTGATAAAGTTGTATGAATTGGGTAATCATGATGGCCTGCTAGGGTCCGCTCATGATTTATGAGAACAAATGTGTTTGGACTCATTGTCAACTTGATATAATCCTATGGGGTCACACACAATAGAACGAATTGTTAACAAGGCAAAAGGGCTGAAATTTAGGCGGGCACAACTGTGCCATTTATTGAGCACGACCGTGCCAGTTAACAAGCACGACCGTTCCAATAATCGTCTGAGGGAAGGCGGGTTCGCACCAATTGGCACGACCGTGCCAGTTATAAGGCACGACTGTGCCAAACTGTCTGGGCCAAATTTCTGTAGTTGAATTAAGGTAACGGGATTTAGGTTTCCTATGTCCTTAAGGGTTAAGGACTAGGGACTTTAAATACATATTTTCACCAGCCATTAAATATATGAAACCTAGTTGTTTGGAGAAACAATATTCTTGATCTAAGATTGAGAATCAAAGATCAAGAACCCTAAATTCTGTTAGAAAACTTGGGTTAGGGTAATTGATAATCCTGGATATTGATTGAATCGTGTACAATCCACTATCCGAGTAAAGTATTTCGACCCTTTAAGCCTAGGTTTCATGAAATCTTCACTGGGATAAGACAATCAAAACAATCTGTATCTTAGGCCAAGAAAACAGATCAGAAACTAAGAGTATTATTAGGGTTTTTCGTAGAAGAAACATGAGACCAAAATCTGTTTTATAGTCAGATGGGAAGAGGGATCAGATATGACTGTTGGTATCAAACAGTCATACCTGTTAGCCAACAGTAGTGTCCTTTGCGGGAAAAACTGGCGGGAATTAATTGGAGTACCAACAAGGGGCGCTGCCCCTTGACCCCGCAAGGGGGCTCAGCCCCCTTGACCCCTGGTTCTTTATCGTGGTCGATAACATATTGACTCAAAATGAGTGTGTACTCCACACTTTCCCTTACTCATATTCGAGCCTAATATGAGATCGCATTGGTCTCTAGTAAATTCAATTACATAAAATCGTTGATGACACTAAAATCACCAACAAATTCATATAACCTATTTTGGGATCTAGCAGTCCGGATCAAGAAGGAGTTCTTGATATTCGTTCGCGTGTGGATATCCATAGAGGGTGATTGCTTAATCATCTTCTAATTCGTGTTCCTGTGGATCAAGACTTGAAGAAAAGCTTGGAGAAGATCAAATCTTGAAGAACGAAGTTTCAAGATCCAAAAATTTTAAAGCTCCATCACGGTTAGTATTTTAAATTCAACTCAGTATTAATTTAATCATCTTGAACGGATCTAGGCTTTTGGGTTTATTCCGATACGCATGATTGTGCAAAACCCAACACATAGCATAAAGTGAAAGTATTTGTGAACTCAATTCGTGAATCTATTCCATAATCTTGCTTTTATTTGTTTCTTAGTTTAATTTTAATTATTGTTTTAGTTTAATTAAATTAATCGAAAACCTAAATACTCACTATTTATTTTGTTCTAGTTTTTATTGCATTCTTGTTAACTCTTCAAGTCTCTGTGGATTCGACCCTTGCTTGCGCATACTACTACATCGGTAACTAGTACACTTGCTAGGTATTATAATTTTGTCTATCAAGTTTTTGGCGCCGTTGCTAGGGACTTGATTAGTTTAACAAGTTTGTTTATGTAGTGTAAATAGTTTTCTTTTGTTTTTCTTATTTTTTTAGTTAGTTTTTTATTATTTATTTCTTTATTGTATATAAGTTTTTTTTTTTTTTTTTTTTTTTGTAGAATCAAAGACACACAGAATGAACCATTACAACATGTATGAGTCGTGTCTGAATTGTGGGTCTTATTCTCATGCTACTAATTATTGTCCGTCTAGGACATATTTTCTGAGTATTATCCACATGTTCAAGCAATAAACTCTTTCAAGCCATGGCAACCTCAATATGATTCACCCACATACTCTTGTAGTCAAGGGTACGAAAATCATTTAAACATGGCTTGGAACACTTTTGGACCATCATATGATCCACCTCCACCTCATCCTGACATTCCCCCTTGGGAAGTATCTTGCATGAAGATAGCCGAACACATGAGCAAAATATTAGATATCTTGAGGAACCGTGAGTCGGATACTACTCCTCAACAGACTCAACCGGAAGAGCAACCTTCAACCCTGATTTGGTATGTGAACGATGATGAGGAAGAATGTGTCTGGGGTCTCGCTTTGGGGCCACGTTCTGTTAGTAATCCACAACCGCAACCTGAAGAGTAACCCGTGGAGGACGCAAAAGATAATTTTGTCTATGAAATCTCTAATGTTTCGTCTAAGGATGATTCACTTAAAGAGATACCTTTTGAGGATGCAAAGGATAATTTTGTCTATGAAATCTCCAAAGTTGCCTCAGAAGATGGATCACCTTATGATAATTCAAGTTTGTATATAGGGTGTGTGGAAAAGGCGGAGGGGGTAAAGAAGATAGAGAAAATATGGCATGAGATAGCCATTGAGGAGCTTGAGTTCACCCTATATGGTGGTGAGAAGAGAGATAGTGATGAGGTTTATGATGCTGAGGAGACTATTCAACCTTATCAATCCTAATGAAAACTTGTTCATCATTAGGGTACTTCCCTCGTCTGATGATGGTGGAAAAGGTTGTGAGAGGCTACAAGTGGAAGAGCCCAAGAAACGAAGATGCAAAAAAATCCTTGTGGTGCTAAACGACAAAAGAAAAAGTGGATTATATATGGGGCTCGATCTGAAGATAAAGACCCGCGAGAATACAAAGTGGGTTAAAGGACGAAAGGTGAAATCCAAACCGGGCAACAGTCGGGCTAACGACCTTAACCAAATGCGCTTGTTGGGAGGCAACCCAACTAGGTAACATTTATATTGCTTTCATTTTATTATTTAGTTGTGTCATGACATCTTTTGAACCCAAAGCATGCTTTAGTTCCTTATGCTATGAGGACATAACATGTTTTGAGTTTGGGGGTAGGCATCTTTCCGAGTTTGTGGGTTTATAGGAGAGTGTATATAGTTGTCACCCTAAAAAAAAATAGAAAAATATTAAAAATTTTGTTCACTTTATATTTTGAGATGTTGGCCATGGTCGGTGATGATCCGAGTTTTTTTTTTTTATTATTATTAGCCATTGCGGGTGCCAATGTTTAACCTAGAGTTGAGACTGCATTAACACTACTAAAGGCATGATTGCACCACCTCTCACTTACATTATTTCGATCATGTTACCAACGTAGGAATAATTTATGGGATCACTTGGTGTATGCTCGGGGACCCTAGAAGATTGTTGCATGGTTGTCATTAGCAAGCCAATAAGTTATTCGGTATTTATGGCATTTCTTTCTCAACCCTTTTGATTGGCTTTGTTTTGTCTATCTAGTCACTTAAATAAAATCATCACTAGAACACCCTTTTGAGCTTAATAATGCATGAAAGAATGGCACATTAAAGACCGCTGTTCAGCTTCTTTTGATATCCGATTTCCTACCCTTAAGCACTAAGAATAGGTTAGACACACCTTGACGAGGAAGTGGATTAGGGAATGATAGGAATTAATGGTTCAGAATTGGGAGAATGATTTGGGGAATTATGGTATATGGTCAAAGATATGAAAAAGAGGGTATGTAATGAAAAAAAAGGGGCAAGCACAAAAATAGTGTGATTAATGTATTGTGCAAAAAAAAAAATATAAATAGCACACTTTCATCCTATGAGAAGTCATATGAGATTATTAAAAAAAAAATGCTTGTCCCCTTAATATATTGAAGTTATGATTTGGAAAAGACCGTAAGAAATAGGTAAATATTTCTCACCCCATGTAATTATATGAAAGTTTAAGTTTGGGGGTGAGACAGTGTGGCAATTGGGTGAGCGGAGAGTTCAATTTAGTCCACTTTCTTAACTGCGTATGTCCTTACCTTCATTTGTAAACGTGAACCTAGCCTCGCACATTTGTGTGCTTAAAACTCTATGTCATACGTTCTTTCAATATCGGTAACCGGGTTGACAACTTTGTATACATGATTAGTACAACTAAATGTAACAACTGCGTTACTTATAAAGTAACATTATTTATAAGTAAACGTAACACCAGTTTTACAAAAAAAAAAAAAAAAAACTCATTTTACTCATCTTTCAACTGTAATACTAACTATAAATACGTGTAACACTAACAATAAATAAATGTAATTATCGTTATACTGAAATGTAATAGTGTTTTTCCATAATATTTTTTATTTTTGAGTATTTTTATTTTTTAAAAGAAAGTAACATTTGAAAAATAACAACTTATATACATGAATGTAATTATTTGTACAAGTAAATGTAACACTTAAGTAGATGAAATTGTAACAAATTTCTATAGATAATGTAATACTTTTACATGTATCATGATAAATTGAACACATTGTAACTTATTATTTGAAAACATATAGATATACTATTATACAAGTAAACGTAACTGTTGTACAATGTTATTATACAAGTAAAATGTAACATTCGTTTATAAAAATTGTTACTTTCTTATTTTTACAATGTTACTAACACAAGTGTTTTTAGTTCTAAAGTGTAAATAGTTGAATTATTACTTTTCTATACATATGTGTTACAATTATGTATAAACACTGTTACATGTAAGTAACACGTTCGTTACATTTTAGTTGTAATAAATATTACTTTTGGCAAACGAAGAAAACATAAAAAAAAAAAAAAATGTTACTTTTCTGTATATATGTATTACTTTTATGTATACAAATTGTTACATATAAGTAACACGTTTATTACATTTAAATATAGTAACTAGTATTACTTTTGACCAACCGAAAAAAACCCAAAAAATAATATAAAAACTAAAAAAAAAAAAAAAAAAAAAAAAAAACATTTTTTTGTGCCTGAGGGTCATGGGTTAAAAATGACCCGTTTCTACTATGAGACGAATCATGGTGTTCTCATTCAAGTTTTTGTCATTTTATGTGGATTAATCTTGTCGTATTTTTTTTTCGTATTCTTCCGACCATATATAACCGTTGCGTACAATTTCTTATCCGGTCAATTTTCAATTTTTTTGTATTTCCCCGCTTTAAAAAATATAAATATAAGTGTCAAATTTTAGTCTTTTGAATGTGATTTTTTTTGTTCATTACTGCTGATGAACCCTAGCTTTTTGGGTATACTTCTACGTCCCCTCGTATCGCTCTTATACGGTCCTTATACCCCTCTCATATGGTCTCTATACTCTTACCCTATACAAAAGGAAGGACCCCCTAAAAGGACAAGTATACCCTTCACCCCTCATATATATACCCCTTCTCATACAAGGTGGAAGGTAGGATCTAATCTCTACTTTCCCTCTCTACACTCTCTTGAGTGATCTCTCCTCTCCCTCTCTCACACATACACACACCCAAGGCATTCTAGGCCTTGTTCTTAGTTCCCTCGGAGTCTTACTCTCACACCCGAGGGCCTAAGCCGGGGTCAAACCCGGCTTTGGTCCTAACGGTGTGCTCATTGTGGAGGTCCTTTTAGCCGGATCTTGGGAGGCAGCTAATCTGGAGTTCTATCTCCATGACCCCAAAATCTAGGGCGTCATCAGTGGTTCCATTGCCGGGAAACGACATCTTTTCCGGTACAGCGACGCCGGAAATAGATGCCCATTCACACAGAAAAAACAGAAATTCCGGGTAGCTTCTACCATTTCTCTTATCTCATTCTTCTTTCAAACACAAAAATTCATACATAGAGTTCCTACTCTATTTTTTCTGTCAAATCTGAAATGGACAGTCCATTCTCCTTCATCTTTCTTCTTTCTTCCTATTCTACACACTGCAACCTCACTTACCCCCTCAAAAGAAGACAAATGCAGATTCCGGCGAGTTTCTGGTGATTTTCGCCGTTGAAAAAGAGGGGGAAAAGGGTTTGTTGCTTATGGTGAGGTAAAGCTAATTTTTAGAAGCTGCTCACATTTCCTTGTCCCTCTTCTTTGCAAGCAAAAATTCATGGAAGAGCTAAGTTGTTCTTCGCCGGTGAAGCATCTTATGCTCCGATTGAGTTGCCGGCCGTGACCCCACGAAAGTGGGTAGTCCGTAACCCAGTTGGAGCAACCAAAGATGTCTTCGTCGGTCTCTTTCAGTTAAAGCCACCATGGATATTATGGTGCATTTTAGGGAAAGTGAAGAAAATAGTTTGGTCACCGGAAAAAAGGGAGACCGAGGGGAGATCGACTGGAACAGAAAGCGGAAGACAGCAGAAGATTCGCCTTGAAAAAACGAAAATAACGATGAAAAAACCATCAAAAACGGAGCAAGGAGCAGCTCCCGGTCGTCGATCAAAGTTCCGATGAAACAGTCAACTCCGGCGACGTTTACCATCTCCGGCCACTCTGGTGAGACAAATGAATATCATAGATCATTGGGCTTTGAGAAAACGAAAACAATGGTGAAAAAATAATTAAAAACGGAGCTCATATGAATTCTCAGTCACCGGCCAAAAATGGGGCACCGGCGGCGGCATCAATTGCCGGTTCTGGACAGGCTGTCAACAAAGGACGGACTACGTTTTCTTGTGCCATTAAGGCTGTCACGTGTAGGTGATGGGGTATGACAGTAAGCCTCCATCATTTTTTGTTGAGAAAATGAAAGAAAGGACAAAAAGCCACTGTTCATTCCGGGTAGTGAAAGAAAATTATGTCGTGGAAGTTAAATTGCAGTGGAGAAAATTAAAAAGTGTAAAAAGAAAAAGTAAGTGTACATCACTTTTTGGAAATAAAGTTGATATAAAGACAAAGGGCCATACTAAAAAGTGATGGTTGGTACAGCTATGGTACAGCTATGATGACAGAAAGTACACAAGCACGTGAGTGTTGAAAAAGTGGTACCAAAGCAGGTGGATGTCCGCTAAAATTGCCATACACGGAACTTGAGCTCGCTGAACGCAGTTCGAATTCTAACTGAACTACGGCAACCCAACCCTTTGTTTGTGACGGCAGCCCGCCGGCGATACTTAAACTATTACCAGACAACACTCATGACATTCGAAGATGAGTAAAAATAAACCACGAGCTCCGGCCTCACTTATGAGCTCCGGGCATCCTTTAGAGCGAGCTCCGGCCCCGAGCAAGTCCAGCGCAGCTTCCATTCTCCCTCCGACGAACTCGAGCTCGCTCAAGCTCTGGCGAGATCTTATGATATCCGGGCAACATTCAATACGGGTGTTCGTGATTTCAAGATATATTTGGCCGTTAACATTATTTGATGAATTCAAATGAGCGACTCCCGAGCTCCGGCAAGTCTGAGCCATTAGCCCGCATCCACCATCTTATCACACCGGCGAGTTTCAAGCTCCGGGCTGTCAATAAAACCGGTGCCCAAATAGTCAGGACTCTTTTATACAGATTCGCGACCTCCGAGCTACACCGTCTGCTCGACCCGTGACCTGCTCGCAGCTTCTCACCTCCGGCCAGCTAGCTCCGGGTAAACATCAAGACGGGCAATCTCGAGGTAGTTCGGGACCGGGAATTCTTAGAGTGAGCTTTAGGGAATCCGGGCAGAATCATTCCGCCTTCGCCTTCTTCCCCCCTCCGTCGGTCACATCCAGCTTCGGCCAGACCCAACTCCGACCATAATTGACCGCAGCCTTCAAGCTCCATCTCATACTCCGGTGCACGGGACCTCGCTTCGGACTCTACCTCACCGGAAAAAATGGGGAAAGTATATAGCTCGTGGAACGAGCTAGAAACCTGAAAGAGATGGTCAAATACGTGGGTGAAGATCAAAAAGAAAAGTGGGCCAAGCCATTTGTCCTTTCCAGTTAAAAGTTGAGAGAAAATTAGTACTATACCACTTTCATTTGTATAGGAAGAAAAGTCAAACAAATATGAGCCATACAATTCAATTTTAAAGTGCTCAAAAAGTAATACTAGCATTTGGAGCAGCTGTTACCACATACTTACAGAAGTTGAAGAAATAAAAATATTTCTCCTTTGTCCGTGCAATTTCTGTTCGCGCTATTAACCCGTTAACTTGGGGGCTTCTCTATATTCTCATCGGTTGCGAACAACAAAACAGAAAGATTATTTATGGATCGAGCGGATTAAGTCCCAAGATTGCTCTCCATTAAAGCCCTACACCGTGTAGGCAAAAGCCCTATCCCGCGTAGGCAAATAAAATCCTACTCCGAGTAGGCCGTCCCTCCAAGAAACGGAAAGATTATTTATGGATCGAGCGGATTAAGTCCCAAAGATTGCTCTCCACTAAAGCCCTACCCCGTGTAGGCAAAAAGCCCTACCCTGCGTAGGCAAATAAAATCCTACTCCGAGTAGGCCGTCCCTCCAAGAAACGGAAAGATTATTTATTGGATCAAGCGGGTTAATTCCCCAAGATTGCTCTCCATTAAAGCCCTACCCTTGTGTAGGCAAATAAAGCCCTACTCCGAGTAGGCAAAAGTTCGTGCAAAGCTCTACTCCGAGTAGGCAAAAGTTCGTGCAAAGCCCCACTCCGAAAGCGCGAGTTAGATCGCGTGCCCGGAAACGGATGCCGGCACGTGCTCACACGTACGATGCGCGGTCCTACGCCCTCGAGCTAGACCGCTTGCCCGGAAACGGAAGAACATGTGTTAAAGCCAAGTGTAACAAAGGGCAAAGATGGAACACATCGACAAAGTCTCGAAATCTCCGAGTACTCAACAAGTCACTGCGCTTATCTTATTTATGGCGCCATCGGGCCCATCTTATTCATGAACCGGTCGTGCTTATCTTATTTATGGTGCTATCGGGCCCATCAACAGATCGTGCTTCTCTTATATATGGCGCAATCGGGCCTTTTCTTATTTATGAAGCCATCGGGCTCAGCTTCTTATGAAGGCTTACGGATTCCATCTTATTCACGAGGCGATCAAGCTCATTCTATTTATAGAGCCACCGGGCTCATCTTATATATCGCGGCTTCGAAATTAATTCGATTGAAAATCTTACGGGCAGTTTGACCTCAAGCCCGCGACCAACACTTCAACAAGCCTTTGGGTAAACAATTTTAAAGCTCGATGCAGGTTCGTGTACCTTATGGTTCCCCGAAGCTCGGGGGCTTCATGTCCTTATAACGACTTGGCCCGACCCTTCGTGTTAGGTGCGGGCCTCGCTGAAAATCTTGTCCCCGACAAACCTCTCTATCTATCGGTCTATATATATTTGGAGTCCAGCACTTGTTCATCCAAGTTGTTGGCAATCTATGAAACTCGGGGGCTCAATCGACTGACGGCCATTATCATATCCGTTAAATACTTAGCGAGATCTATCAAATCTACGCCAATCAACGTCAGGTCGTATCTCTACACCCTCTCAGTTTAATAAATGCTTTTCATACAGCTTTATTAGTTAATGAATTGAGAGCATGATTAATAACTTGATTGCATATCTACAATTACCCTGTGCGTAAACGAAAGATATATAGCGTGCAATACTACTTGCTACTTGGCAATAATACTTACTACTTGAATGCTCAATAAACGCAAATGCATAATCATGAGTAAAAACTCCATGCCTATTTCCATGATTTATATGGTGAATTATTATTCTCTTCAGAATATGCTTATGAAAATATTTGTTACTTCAGCAAAATAAATATTCATCTTGTCACGGTTATACTCCGTCCTGATATGTTAATAATGTATTGGATTGACATGCTACCTTGTCAGATATAGCAACTTGATCATAACAATAGATAAACAGCATTACATGCTTCTGTTGGTTTAAATGTTGCGGAATTATACTTCCCGAAATGCGCAAAATGCCATGCCATATATGCTTACTCGCTTTACAAAAGCATGCTATATCAATTCAAATGTGCTCTACACCATCATATTGATTCTTTGAAAGCTACCATGAGAAATTCACAAAGTGCATGATGCCTTGAAAACTACTTGGTGAAAGTTGCTTAATCGACATGCTGCAAATGCCATGATTTTTATGATATAGTTTAATTACTATTTATTCACTCGGCTTTCAACATGCTATTATAAAAAAATATGTATATGTGATCGATACACCTGTAGCGCAGCGAAGACTCTAAGTGAAATGATGCCTCCAGTTTTATCTCGTTATGATGCTTTCGGGCTCATATCATTATGACGCCTACGGGCTCTTCTCATCATGGAAGCTTACGGGCCTTCCTTATTATGGAAGCATGCGGGTCCTTCTTTCTATGGACTCTTACGGGCTCATCTCATTTGTGGTGCCTACGAGCCCATCCTATATACGGCACTTTCGCGATCATCTGTGTATGAAGTTTACGGGCTCATCTTATTGCGCCCTACAGCGACCCACGACTCGGGGGCTGCACATTTATATCAGGGCATTAGGCCGACTTAACAGGTCCGCCACGAGTTCTATTGGAAGTCCATCCTTTATTTGTCTCAGTCTCTGGCAACCTCTGAATCTAGAGGTTTATTTATCTTATGGATCCCCGCGACTCGAGAACCACATCTTTATTTGAGCAACTTGGGGGCTTATTCTCCCCGTTTGGTGTTGGATCACTCATCCAGAGGCTTTATGCTACGTTATTATTCTCGAAAATTTCCGAGTTATAGTTTCAGACTCCATAAGGGACTTGTGTTTATCTTGTGGCATTCTCTTTTCTATAGTCGGGAATCTCCGGCTATCATTGAATACCATTTATAGGCTATGTGCCCGATGTCATCATCCTTGGCATCTCAGAGATATATATTCAGACTCCCTCTGGGATGTCAATCTATATTATGGTGTTTATTCATATATAGATCGAGTTCGCAACCCGAGCTCCTATTCCTCTATTATCACGGTCACATTCTTGACATTGGATTATTCATCCACTAGTTATGTGCCCGGTTTGTTTATCCTCGGGAATCTTCGAGTTATATATTCAGATTCATTGTCGGACCTCAGATTCTCTTATGGTGTACTCTCATATATATCCAGGAGTCCCCGGCTTGCTGATAATTATTTAAAGGCTACATGCCTGATGTAGCTATTCTCGGGAATCTCCCCTGTGTATCTTCAGACTCTCTCCGGGATCTCCGTTGCCCGATGTGACCAAGTTCATAGCCCGAGATCTTATTTATATGTCATAGCGACTGCCTCGTCTTGCAAGCTCGTAGCCTGAGCTCTCGCTTTCTCTTATGGAGACTATACGCGGGCTTTATTTATCCTCGGGAATCTCCGAATCGACTGGCCACAATCCGCTATCTGGGGTGTCTGAGCTCGCAGTTCTAGTTTTGATTTCACTCTTATGGGAGCCACATCTGCTCGCCGGTCTCCAGGCTCCAGGCTCCAGGCTTCAGCTTCTAGCTTCTAGCCATATATATGTACGCAGGTCAATCTCGACCAAGAGTATATTCCTCGCCCTGACCATAAATAATCAAGCGCTCGGAATAGGGGGCTACTGATGAACCCTGGCTTTTTGGGTATACTTCTACGTCCCCTCGTATCGCTCTTATACGGTCCTTATACCCCTCTCATACGGTCTCTATACTCTTACCCAATACAAAAGGAAGGACCCCCTAAAAGGACAAGTATACCCTTCACCCCTCATATATATACCCCTTCTCATACAAGGTGGAAGGTAGGATCTAATCTCTACTTTCCCTCTCTACACTCTCTTGGGTGCTCTCTCATCTCCCTCTCTCACACATACACACACCCAAGGCATTCTAGGCCTTGTTCTTAGTTCCCTCGGAGTCTTACTCTCACACCCGAGGGCCTAAGCCGGGGTCAAACCCGGCTTTGGTCCTAACGGTGTGCTCATTGTGCAGGTCCTCTTAGCCGGATCTTGGGAGGCAGCTAATCTGGAGTTCTATCTCCATGACCCCAAAATCTAGGGCGTCATCAACTGCATTAATATTAAGAAAAGAAAAGGGCGGTATCTTTATAATTTTATTAATATTAATTAAAAATAAATAGAGAGGGACAACTAACCTCTTTCTTTTATAATTAAGGGAAGACATTTATGATTCTTACCTCAAAAAATGAAACTACAATCTAAACAAATAATCTAAATTAATTATTAAACTAAACTACATAATATAAAAATATAAAAGAAATTACCTAACTATTCATCATCCTCGGTTGAAGCATCATCAGGCTCAAAAAATTCATCTCACTTGGAAGACCAATTTTGATTTTTCGCTCAAGTTTTTCGCCTTAAATACGAGTCTCCAACCAATATTTTATATTCTTAGTTCTCCATGGCGATCTTCGGACGGTGTGGACTAAATACATTCCTCCAACACTACTAAAGGCTGATTCAATCGAAACCGTTGAAGCGGGAGATACCAATAGTTCTGTTGCAAGTACAGAAGGCATCGGATAACTTTATTCCCTTCATGACCACTACTTAAAAATATCAAAATTTTGATCAAACTCTTCAAACATAGTGGTTAAGTATAAATCAAGCTCGGCGGACATGATGGAAGAGGTAGTTTTACAACGTTGTGGCCATCCAACCGTCACATTCATGGACGAACTACCACCACCATTACTAGGTCCACAGCTACTACCACTAACATTTTGGGAGCTACGATTACTAGTAGGATCAACACCTCTAGTATCCTATCCATTAAAAGAACATTTGTCGCTTTAGACTCTTTCAGACATACATTATTAAAAATGTAGAATGCATGTCAAAAAGACTCAATAACCATTGAAATAATCTAATTTTTTAAAAATGATTAAATGCTTATACAAGATATACTTCACAATCATTAATATGTTTATAATTGAAAAAAAAAAAAAAAAAAAAAAAAAAACTCACAAAAGCCACAAATATTTTTAAAGGGATGGACTAATAAGTTGTAGCTGGACACCATTAAGTTACCACTTACCTATCATTCTTCCTAGGTTTTGAAAACCAAAGTTATGTCCGAATTTATTTTTAATTCAAAAGTCTGAAACTTTATTTTGGATAGAAAACAAAGTTGCATTTGATGACTTCACCAACTTATTTAGGATATGAATTCTTATTCAAGAATCTTTTTGAAAGGGACACTTTCCAAGTTGATTAACTTGATGGTGATAGAAACTCTACATACCAGTCCGAAATATCCTAATTATAGTTTTTTTTTTTTTTTTTTTTGTGTGTGTTGGTGGGGGGTGGTGGTTTGCGATTGCAGGGAGGAGGTAGGCCTGACAATTGTGCGGGTTGGGTTGGGTTGTGACGGGTTAACGAGCTGAAACGGGTCGACCCGCTACAACCCGTTTAAGTTGCCGGGTCAAATGGTTTGGATTGACGGGTTGAAACGGGTTGACCCGTTTATTTTTTGTCTTTACGGGTTAAAGCGGGTTGAAACGGGTTGGGTCGGCCCGTTAAGCTTAACGGGTTGAGACGGGTAACCCGTTTCAACCCGCTAACTTAAATGGGTTGGGTTGTGCGGGTTAGTGGGTAACGGGTCAAAATTGCCAGGCCTAGGAAGAGGGAATAAGAACCACGTAGAAATCATCCAAGTAAGCAAAAATTGAACATTTTTATTTTAGTGTTTAAGGAAATTTACTGATAAATTTGGTGGAGATAAAAGGAAAACCATAAACATAAAATTCATAAACTGTTTTTTATTCTGAATACTGATGAATAAAACGTACTACTAGAACAACTTATTTATACTACTCTAAGTACCTAAAAATAAGGAAATCAAATACTTGAAACTCTAGGAAGATAGACTAAAACAACTAAAACGGGTTATGCAAAATCCGGATATCACTTAGCTAGTATCTCGGTTGGTACACCGAGATATGGAATCCAACACTCCCCCTCAAGTTGGCACGTGAAGGATACAAACGTCCAACTTGCCAATTAAGGAGTTTAAGACGGGTTATACCCATCCCAATCAGAATCTTCAAACACAAGTCCAGCCATATTCGCTGTGGAAGTAGTCTTCTGTTTGCTTTGCGCCTTGTCTGCGAGGAGTTGGATCAACTGTTTGTACTGCTCATCAGTGAACCCTAACAATGGACTCCTTTCTCCTCCTACACGGTGTCCCATAGACTGTGTCACCCCTTCACGTTTTTTCTTTCGTCCTTCAGGGTACCTATGATCTCATAGAAATTTTCCACAGTATGGTACATCTTTCCACAATGCGTGCAGATTGGCTTTTCTGTCGGCGCAGTTGACTGCACAACTGACTTATCAACTGGTTTCACAATTGTCTGATTACTGCGTACTTGAAAAGCTGGTGCCTCTATGATGGGAAGATGCAGAGGAATGATAAACAAGAATTAGCCTAAACCAACTCTTCTGCAAGGAATCGAAATTCCCCAAACAAGAATTTCCGAAGAAACTCTTCTACAAGTCAAAGGCTTAAGGGTAAAACCCAACAATTGCAGAGCAATCAAAATTTTATTGAATAAAGTCTTATTTTCGTATTACAACTTTAGGCCTATTTTATAGTGCCCATAAAACTTGAAAAACAAGCTAAAACCTTCTAGAATTACTCCTAACATATATAGTAACCTAATAGGACTTAAAAACTAGCAAATTGACTCCAAATTTTACTGGTATTTTCTAGGATATATTTGGAGTCAATTTACTAGTTTTTAAGTCCTATTAGGTTACTATATAGGTTAGGAGTAATTCTAGAAGGTATTAGCTTGTTTTTCAAATTTTATGGGCATTATAAAATAGGCCTAAAGTTGTAATCCAAAAATAAGACTTTATTCAATAAAATTTTGATTGCTTAGCAATTATTTATCCCTCTGTCACATCTTTATTTTCTTTATTCAAGAATTTCGTTGGAATTCTTTTTGGGAATCCTTATTCCTTGCAGAATAATTGGTTTCGATCAATTATTGGTTACTATTCTGCTGCATCTTCACATCAGTTGGTATCAGAAAAGGACGATCCTTGGACGATGGCTAACAATGGAGGAAACATCGAGAACACACAAACCATTCTTGTTGGCATCGCTGCTATTACACGTATGTTAGAGGAAACATGCAACGCGATAAGATGAGCTTTTGACGGCGCTTGGGCGATTGGCAGTTGGTGGTGATGTCAACCCCGGAAACCGAAACGACGAGCGTGAGGAAGATCTCCATCGCGTTGATCCGTACGGTAGGGTTAATCGTAATAATCGTGATAAGGGGGTCATAGGAGAACCCCCACGCCCTAAGATTCGGGCAGATATTCCATCCTTTAATGGTGATCCGCCGGCCGGAGGGGACGAGTCAGATTCAAACGGAGAAAATTTGATTATATCCGACAATCCCGACCCACAAATTATGATTGAAGATTTCAAAGGAGAAAAGGTTAGTAATAATTTTTTTTTCCGTGGGTGGAGAGATTGCTCCAAAACAGAAATCCGATGAGCCACTTTTTGAAGTGGTGGTGACGGAAAATTGTGCAGATCAGTGCTCGGAGGAATTGTACGTGACAGGGAGATCGCAGATTCAAAGACCAGAAGAGGTTCGGCCGCACAGACAGCATAACCGGCCCGGACCAGCTGGTGAGGTCCGGCTGCACTAAATCGCAGACCCGCCCGGACCAGGTGGTGTGGTCCGATCGCACCCGACCAAACACCCGCCCGGGCCTGGATGGATTCGGCCAGAAAATTTTAAAGTTGTTGATGCGCGTTTGTCCTATTTCTTACCTTGTGCAGAAGTGCCAGATTTATTAAGGCTCGGGAAAGAACGAGTTTATTCCAAATATCTCTTCAAATGCAGTGGAAGACTTCAAGTTTCAAGAACGAACTCGAGGACGAGTTCTTTTGAAGTGGTGGTGAATGATGCAGGACGAATATATGATTATATCAAATATTATAATTATATTGGTGTTTTATTATTAGTTAGGATTTAATTAGTATTTTTATTATTATTTTCGTCATTAATTTTAGTAGGTTAATTTTAGAGGATTCTATGATAGATTTGGAGTCAATTTACTAGTTTTTAAGTCATATTAGGTTACTAAATATGTTAGGAGTAATTCTAGAAGGTTTTAGCTTGTTTTTCAAGTTTTATGAGCACTATAAAATAGGCCTAAAGTTGTAATCCGAAAATAAGACTTTATTCAATAAAATTTTGATTGCTTAGCAATTACTTATCCCTCTGTCACCTCCTTTATTTTCTTTATTCAAGAATTTCGTTGAAATTCTTTTTGGGAATCCTTATTCCTTGCAAAATAATTGATTTCGATCAATTATTGGTTACCATTCCGCTGCGTCTTCACATCACTCTACATCCACCTTTCCGACTGTACTGACATGTTTCTGTTTTTCATCTTCAGATACGAGATGATAAGCGGCACCCAAACTAACTGTAGGTTTTATGCCCAAGATTTGGGATTTAATTGTTCCAAAACTTGCATCTAAACCCATAAGAAACTCATATAGGCGCTCTTTCTCCTTCATCTCAAAAAACTTCTTGGATGTGTCACATGTGCATCCCCCACAATTGCACCTTGGTAATGGAGAAATAGACTGGATCTCATCCCACAACACTTTAAGCTTCGTATAATACGCCGACACCGAGAGATTTTCTTGTCTCGTCATATTTCTTGTGTCGTGCCTGCATGCTTCACGCTGTTACGGATCTCCTTCTCCATGGCACAGTTTAGCCACCCCTTTATCATTGCATTACACCGTCTCCAAAGTGGTAGTTCTGCCGTGCCTTCTTTCGGAATTGGAATCGTGCCATCCACGAATCCGATCTTGTTCTTCGCAAATAGTGTAACGACCCGAAAACCCGTCTCTATTTTCTTAGTAATAAAGAATTGATTATTTATTTATTATCTATTTAATTATTTAAATTGGTTATTTATTTAAATAATTATGTGTGCATTTTGTGTTACATAATATTTTATGCCTAACATTTTAATCGATCATTTGTGCTAGTATAGAATTATTGGGTCTTAGTTGTTAGTGGGGAGAAATGAATTTAATTGCTAGATAGTGGAAGAGGGGGCTTAGGTGTAACTTTTCTTTTAATTGATGATCATCCTCCCTCCTCCCTCTCTCTTACACTCTCCTCACCACACACACACACACACTCAATCAACTCTCTCTCTCCTCCATTGTTGCCAAGGTAAGAACTCTTCCTTCTCTCTTCATTTTGACCATCTTCCTCCCATTATTTCTCATTTCTCATTTTACGAAAAATATTTAGATCGTCGATAGGATCGTGTAGAGCAAAGAAATTTCGAATTCCGTCAACTTTGATAAAATTCGGGTAAGTTGCTTTTCCCCCATTTAAGCTAAAAATGTTCCTCCTTAACTCATTTGATGCTCTAGTTGATATATATTGCTTCTTTGGTTGATTTGGAATTGATTTACATTTTATTCATATTTTTTGAGAAATTTATGTTTGAATCATCTTTTGATTTGGGTTGTCTAGATGATGTTATATGGGTCCTTTTAGGCTTATAAGTTATTTTAGCACCTTGTGATACTTGTTAGAAGTATTGATTTTGAGTTGTGTTGTTTTATGTTAGTTTTGGTGATTGCATGTTAGCCTTGGGCTACCCAAGTTGTTGCTTTGTAAGAGAATTGGTGATTTTGAGAGTTTGGGTTAGGTTGTGTTTAGAAATTTGGGAAATCTCATGTTATATGTGAAATTGGGTTTAATTGGTCATGTTTATGTTGGTTGTGATGATTCTGGAACCATTTGATGGTATTGTGTTGATATGAAAAGGGATGTGTTGTGGGATTTGATTATTGTGTTGTTGGGTTCTTGCTACAGCTGGGTTTTGGGGTGAAGTTTGGTCTATTTGTACCTTAGGCTTAAGATGTAGGTACCTTTGAGCACAAACCCAGAAAATCTGCAAAAAATAGCTGAATCGCGCAAGGGGGCGCGTGCACCTTTTGCGAGGGGGCGTGCGCACCCTTCTTTCCCCTTTTGGCACTCTTCCTTCTGATCAAAGGGGGTGCGCGCACCCCTTTGGGACGGGGCGCGCGCACCCTCTTCTTTTGCAATTTGTCCGTTTTTTGTTCGATCTTCCGGAGGCCATAACTTCTTCATCCGGACTCCGTTTTGGACGTGTAAACTATCGTTGGAAAGCTCTTTTTGAGTACTATGAAATGGTTCTATTGGACGCATGATTACAGATAAGAATGGTTGTCTTTTTGTTGAGGTTTAAGATCAAGGTGTAGTCTCGGTCTAGGTTCCGTAGTACTATTCTAGTTGACTTAGTTGGGCACCGTGGGACACTTTAGTAATTGAAATTGGCCCCTTTGTGAACAATGGTGTTATGGAATTTGATCAAGTATTGTTTGGGAATGTTTGGGCATCTTATAATGTGTTCGTGATTGTTCCAATCGAATTGATTTCGGATAAGACTTGGTCTAGGTTTTAGGTGATATCCTATAGTACCTAGAGGGTTGTCGTGGAACACCTAAGTGTTGAGTTTGGTCTGTTTTGATCATGTATGAATAGGTGTAACCTTTTGGGTTCATTCGAGTGTTAAGAATTGGTTCGTTGATGAACGGATGTAAGACGTGAATTGGTGATTGGGTACCTACGTTGTTGAGTAGCTTTAAGGTATACTTATTCGGTTTTCCTATTTGGAATTCCAAGTGTAAGAGATGGTTGAGTTCGTGGTCATAGTACTCTTTATGAGTAGACGTTTAGGTCATTTTGGTAATAATTATTGTACCAATTGTGAGCGACCGTTTGAGTTGTGCTATTTATGAGTAACTTGTGAGTATCATCTTTAGGATGTGTTTGGTATGTACCTTATCTTGGAGTCTTCATGTTTTGATGGTCAATGTAGTTGGGCTCTCTATGAGCAATCTCGTTTATCGTTGTTGGACTCTTTTATGAAAAACTTCTTGTGATCATTGTTGTTGAACTCTTCATGAGTAATCGTTTGCATCTTTATGGTGATTAATTGGTATGGTTCCGTACTTTGGAATCTTTGGTTGTTTATCGAGCTAGTATTTATTACTTAGCATTTATTTGAAAGTCCAGCTGGTTATTTGTGATCGAGTCGGACGATGGGAAAGATTATAATGGCACGAGCCAAGTCCATTGTAATGTTGACCATTGTTTTGCCCATATTTTCCTCTTCCAGATTGGCCTTGGAATGAGATGAGATAGCTTCCATTGTGAAGTAGTCTAGCTAACTTTTTGGAGTATGACTTTGTGGCATATCTCCCGTCCTTTGTGACATGTTACTTGGTTATTGTTCCGGTACTGGGGTTGTGATCTTCAGCTGTTTATGCTGCTACGAAGATTGATTGATTGATTGATTGGTCGGTTCTGACCGGGGTCTTCTCTTCAGCTATTATGCTACTATGAAGATGGTTTGATTGGTTGATTGGTTGAAGCTGCGCAGTGATTGTTCTATTGGTTTGGTGAAACCTTGGCTCAGTATCCTTTGTAGCGTGTTTATTTCAGTCTTATGTGCTGCATGATGAGTTACTCGTTATTTCCAACTGGTATGGGACAGTTGGCGATAGGGAGCTTTCTCATTTGTTGTTATGTGATTTACTTGTTCAGTTATATTGTTGATTTGCATGATATTATGCCATGTAGCTGCATTAGTAACTTACTGAGATTTTATCTCACCCTGTTTCTTTTATCTCTGTTTTTCCTTAACCCCCCCCCCCCCAGGAAAGCAAGTGGTAACGTTGTGAGGTCTGCTGTAGCGGGAATCTTCTGAGCAGGTTGATCACCTTTGGGATAGTTGCTCTTCGGAGCCTTTATGTAATTGATTGTGGGTTCGTAGTCGTTCAGTGTTTTGTGTTTACGGTTGTACTTTGGGTAATTTTGTTAATAGTTGTTCTTGCTTCCGCGTTTGTTCCTAGTCTCCGAGTTATAATCTCGTTGAGGTGTTGTTTGATGGTATTGGTTTCATAGTTGAATTCACGCGCCCGGTTTGGTATTTTGCATTTTGGAGATGTATATTATGTAAATTTTATATTTATGGATTTTTAGAATTTCTGGGGCGTGACAAATAGGGCGTTGCTCATCTCATCAACCCAATCTGCGAAGTTACCGTCATGAAGGAGCTCACTGACAAACATGGTGTTAGGACTGTCCGAAGCGGAGATAAAATAAGGTGACATAACATCAACCTTTACTCCTGCAACCCCAAATTCTCCACCCTCAACTTTGGTCTCGTTGTCTGCGGTCATGATTTTGGGAACAATGGAGAAGAACCAAAAAGAACTAAACAGAAAGAAACGAACCTAAAAAGTCCGAACAAAAAAAAAACGGAAAAAAAAAGATCTGGGAAAAAAATCTAGGCTGGAAAAGGAGGAGAGGAAATTTTGGAAAAGAAAACTAATGTGCGGAAGCGAATTTTAGTTTTTGGATCAACCAGGCTCGTGATGCCATGATAAATTTGGTGGAGATAAAAGGAAAACCATAAACATAAAATTCATAAATTGTTTTTTATTTTGAATATTGATGAATAAAACCTACTACTAGAACAACCTATTTATACTACTCTAGGTACCTAAAAATAAGGAAATCAAACACTTGAAACTCTAGGAAGATAAACTAAAACAACTAAAACGGATTATGCAAAATTACTTTCTGGTGCATTTTTAGAAGAAAAGGAGTCTAATGAAATTATTTCTATATGGTTAGAAAAGGAAAACACAATGAAAACAAATTACTTTCTGGTGCATTTATAGAAGAAAAAACGTAGGTTTTTCAATAGTGCCACACTGTGATATTGCTCTCAATAATACAATACCCTTTCACTTTATCATTGTGAATAGTTTCAAGCGTAATGTAACCCTTTGCAAGCCGAAATTTTCCAGTGCCACCAACTATGGCCAATTCTCGAAGCTTCTCGAACTGCTTACTAGCGCCTTGCACTTCCAAAGTGCTACCACCATATTCTTCATTACTAAACACAATCGACATCATCACGTGAGTATTTGACCCGTCCAAAGCGGAGGTCACGTAAATACCTTGGCCTCGTGCGATGGGGACGGAGTTCTCGTGGCGACCTTCTGTTATTGGGTCGTCGGTGACAAAGAGGGTGCCGAATTTTTTGAAGGTCCACGCCTCGTCGGAGAAGGTGAGTGGGAGTATGGTGGGGGTGGGCCAACCTGAGTAGTCTTGGAAGTAAAGGGTCATTGCGGTTTTCTTGAGGTCCCCTAGTTGAGCTTCTTCTGACGATATCGACATTGCTTCAAGGGGTGGGAGAGAGGTGGTGTTGGTTTTGAGAATGAACTTGACTTGATGTTTAAAGCACACTTATAAGGATCATAGAGAGAGAGAGAGGTCAAGAAGTAGCATCTTGAGTTGTTTCCAATGTTTGTCTTGGAGGGATCGAAAATTTGGACCAAGAAATACCCCAGATTGTTGTTTTCATAGCTCTGAGACAAATTCAAGAATCAGGACATATCATTCAATACTTACTATTTTACACAAAAACATACCTTAAAGCTGGCCATTTTCGCAACAGATATCCAAATTCACTTCAAAATCTTCAGATCTCCCAACCAAGTTTAAAATCAGACCTTTTTTTGAACCCTCAAATTAGTTACCTTACACTTTAAATGTCATTTAGAATGTAGAAAAAAAATTTAAAAAAAATTAAATAGGTATCCGTATACCATTTTCACAACATCGGGTCATATTCCTTAAAACCCTAAAAAATGGCACAAATGGCACAAATTTCTAACTCAATTTCCATTTGGATTTTGAGGAAAGTCATACTAATGAACAACACTTTAAATGTCATTTAGAATGTAGAAAAAAATAAAAAAAAAATTAAATAGGTATCCGTATACCATTTTCACAACATCTGGTTTAGGGTTTAGGGTTTAGGGATTAGTGTTTAGGGTCTAGACATCTCGTGTACTATAACACGAGATGTCTCGTTACATCTCGTGTAATAGCACACGAGATGTAACGAGACATCTCGTGTTATAGTACACGAGACGATTAAATTACATTTAAACCCTTCAAACGACGACCTGCATTATATTTAACGTGAAAACCCTACTGAAACACACCCATTCTGAACAGAAACCCCCATTATTATTCAATAAATCAATCTCTAAGTTCATAGCATAGATTCCTCACAAATATCTCCCCAACATTCTCCAAGTTCCAATGATCATAGCATGAATTCCTCACAAAATCCCTCAACAAGTTCTTACGAGCGTATTGACCTTGATATGATAGAATTTGTGCATGATGAAGAAGAAGGAATCTCACCAAATTCTCCTCCACATCAACATTCTCCAAGTTTCAATGATCCAAGCTTCTATGAAGTAAGTTCTTAATGTTTTGTTTTGTTTTGTGTTGTGATCAAAATCAAAATTAAAATCCCATCTTGAATTAATAATCCCATTTTGAACTAAAAATCCAATCTTTAATTAAAAATCCAATCTTGACCTACACATGAGGTTTAGTTATACAATCTTCAAATACACATGAGAAAATTGGATATTTAGAACTGATGGTAACTTACATCTCGTGTAATCACACACGAGATGAATGTCGTGTAGGTATACACGACATTAATCTCGTGTAATCACACACGAGATGAATGTCGTGTAGGTATACACGAAATATACTTGATGTTTGAAACTGATGGTGTTGTGATTTGCAGGGTTCATTTCCGGATATCAGTGATGAATTCACGACATCAGAATTATTTCCAGATAGGGATGCACTTCTTGCACATGTACGAGAAATCGCGAGGCGTCGAAATATACACCTTATTATAGACTACTCGAAGAGGAGAAGTGGAAATAAACTAGCTTATGCGATGATAATATGTCATTTTGGTGGACATCACAGGCCCGAAAGATCAAAGAACATTAGGAAGAGTAGTAGCAAGAAGAAAGAGTGCACTTTTAAACTACATGCCAAAGAAAGGAGGGATGATGGGTTATGGGGATATGTTGTAAGGAACGGTGTACATAATCATTGCTTTCCTTTGTATCCAGAAGGTTTTCCTCTCGGGAAATTGACACGTGGAGAATATGACGTTGTGTGTAGCGCAAGTGAATGTTCATTGCGTCCAAATGACATAGTAGAAATGTTAAAGATGTACGATGAGAAGAACGTGAGCACTCTGATGCATGTCCGCAATGCCATCACAAAATATAAAGAAGAAGAACGAAAAGGGAGGACCCCGCTACAACAATTCCTTAAGTTACTCGACGATCATGAATATATATACTACACGAGGGACGACGCTGAGAGTGGCATGATCTGACACGCCCCCAGGTCCCGGGATCCCCTAATAGAACCTCGAACCTGGATGGAGTGCCTAACGGGAAACAAGAAACTTAACAAGAAACTTAATGACATGATATATATACTCTAGAGTAAGGAGCTATACTAGCTCACAACACGAGTTCTAGACAAGAAAATGTAAAACCAAACTTAATACATACACAGCGGAAACATGCCTAGCACATAAGCTGGCATTAAGAGTACTATACAAGATGTCTAGTGACAACAAGAACTGTCTACCCCAAAATAAGGAGTTACAAAACCCATAATACATCGTCCTCACCAAGTGTAAAAGGACACAAGCCCCAAAATAATCACGACCTGCGAAGCAAGCTCCCAACTATGTCGAGCCTCACTGCGCACTATCCTTCCTTTCCTAGGGGGGGAACAAATAAAGGGTGAGATAAATCTCAGTAAGCTATTAGATGCAACTACATGACATGTTATCATGCAATTCAAGTAGATACTCAAATAATCATATCTCAAGTATCATCAAGTAACAAGTATATGAGAGGATAATCCACTCATCAAATAGCACATAAGCTAAACAAGCAAGTTATAAGGATATTGCTTCCTTCCTTATTCCTCCCAAGAATACCATTGTTGTCGAAGCTTGTATTACTTTGACATCACGATCAATAACAGGAACTGATTATTCAGTATATATCAGAAGACCCGGTAACCAGTGTCATTCTCAATATCAGTACTCATGATTATTCATGAGGTGTTCGGGACGGGAATTTAGCATTCACTTAAGTCAGGCTTATTGCTCCAACTAAGGAAGCTATGCCCTTACTATGGCCGGTAGTAAGGGGTCGGGCGGAAATACATAGGGACCCGATTGTCACTTAAACCCCAGCTCTCGCGACAAGCGTGAACCTATACATTTTCGAACAAGCAAGGAGAACCAGCTGGACTCACACAAGAAAGTACAAGTAGATATTTACTTGAACAACGGGAGAAGAACTAATCCAAATGTAGTGGACTAGCTCAACAAGGAACATGCTTCAAGTAATCAAGAAGTCACCTTGTATCAAGAAAATGTATGCAATGTTTGCACATACACAACAAGAACATGTCTCATACACGTTAGTGCTTGTTTATAGCACTTTCAAGTTCACTACCATACATATGTATTGGTGTCAAGTCAAGTACAAGATTTTATTATCTTATATTCAAGTTTTAATCCAATTCTTTGGATGTTCAAATCACGTACAAGCTTTTAATGTCTTATACTTCAAGTTATAACTTCCAATCTTTGGACATTCAAACAAGTATAAGAGTTATACTTTTACTCTTACCAAATCCCAATCCTATTCTTAGGATGTTCAAGTCTAAGACCTTATGCTAATGCCTCTAAGGTGCACAATCATCGGATTCACAACAAGTATAACACATTAGTGCTTGTTCATAGCACTTTCAAGACATAAAGAAGAGATACTACTCTTATACTTATGTTCAATGTCCTAAAACACCTACCTAGGTGCTCTAGACAATCACCTTAAAACCTCATTAATTTAGTCTTTTAATAGCCCTCTGAGTCTAGGTTATTCAGCTTCTTTCGGATCTTGATTCCGACTTTCCTATAGAAAGTTATGAAGGAAACAATTCAAGAAGGAAAAATCAGAATTTCCACTTGGCACGACCGTGCGTGCAAAAATGGCACGACCGTGCTATCAAAGCCGAGAGGTTTTCACACAAAATTCCTTTTCGGCACGACCGTGCCCATAAAAGGCGCACGACCGTGCTAAATCTGCCGAGGGATTTTCACCCAAAATTCATTTTTGGCACGACCGTGCCCATAAAAGGCGCACGACCGTGCTAACTCTGCCGAGAGATTTTGCCTAAAGGCGATATTTGGCACGACCGTGCCAATTAAAGGCGCACGACCGTGCTCAGCACAATTTGGTAAATTTCCCCTGAGTTCAAACTTAACAATTCTCCGTCCCAAGCTTAGGAGTAACTTATTACTAACAATTTCAAAACTCTAACAAAGGCATAACATATTCAATCTAATATTTCCAAGTCCCTTTATCATTTTACACAGGGGAATTTTTTCTCCCTTTGTCCCAAATTTACAAGTATCACAAAAATCACCCCAAACACAAAATTTACAATCACAAGTATTGAGAATAACATTTATGCATGTTATTACAAGTAAGGGGGAGCTAATAACTTACCTAGTCAAAATTCAAGTTGACCCAAACTTATTTCTGTTCGGCCTGGAACGCTCTATTCAACGCCACGAATATTAATCCGGGATCGGAATCAAGAACGGAGGGATAATTAAACTCGAGGAGTCGGGAATAGGGAAAATTCTAACCCTAGCTTTTCAGAACAGAGGAAGCAACGTAATGATTTGGGAAATAATGACCCAGAGAAGAAGGCCAAACAAGGTTATCCATCAACTTTCCAGGAATTGCACTTAGGCCCCTCAAGTTTCACTTTTAACAAAAAGACCCCTGAAGTCAAATTTTCACAAATGACTCAAAAGTCAAAACTAAACATTTAACCACCTTAATATTCTAAAGCAGTTAAAACTTTAACCCAAGTAAAACTAACACATAATATGCAAGTTCAAGTATTTAACAGGTATGTCAAATATTTAACGATAATAAGGATGGGCGTTACATGATCAGCGACATATTCTTCTCTCACCCATTAGCAATGAAGATGCTAAACTGTTTTCCATATGTTGTACAAGGTGACTGCACTTACAACACCAACTGCTATGGACTGTACTTCTTGCAGTTTGTAGGATTTACTTCCACCGGGCATAATTTCACAATAGCATATGCGTTCCTCAAGTATCAAGGTGCGGATGATTACATATAGGCATTGTATCATTTGCACAGTCTGCTTACACCTCCCCGGTTGCCAACAGTTTTTGTCACTGATCGTGAATTGGGTTTCATCAGCGCTCTCCGTACAGTTTTTCCCGACACCGCACACTTCTTGTGTCGGAGGCACATCGAAGTCAATGTTAGAAAGCATGGGTTGAGTCATACAGGTAACGAGGATTTGGCAGAATCATTCATGAGGAGTTTCAATTATGCAATCTCAGCCCCTACCTCCGGCGAATGGGACGAACGTTGGCAAGGGCTTTGTGACCGTTTCAGATCTTATCCCTATTATTGGATTACCTCCGCGATACATGGATTATCCCATACTCTCAGAATATTCTGTCTATGCCACGGATGTGTTACCTCACTTCGGGACCCATACCACAAACAGGACTGAGGGTGAGCATAACAGGTTGAAGAAGGCATTGGGGAGTGCTTCTTCTACTTTTGACACGATCTTCAAAAAGGCTCATAAGATCTTGGATATCCAACTAAAAAATATCAAACAGAGTATGAATAGATCAAAGACCAGAACTCCAATTGATTTGAGGACCGGTTGTAGATACCCCGGGAAACCACGGCTTGGCTAGGGTGGTGAATTATCCTAAGATGTCTACTTGATTTTAAGAGTCACCACCCACGTTTTAGAGGAACGCGAGAAAACCTAAGAAAAGAGCCTTTTTAATGATTACGAAACTAGAGATTCAAGGAAGAATAAGGGTTCGGGGGTTAGGTGACGGAGTGGGAAGTACTTAAACACCACTTCGCCCGGCTTAAGCCGGTCTTGCTACTTTTGGTGTTCTAATATTTACATGTCCTTCAATTAATTAAATAGGAATGTGCTAACAATTATAATGAAAAGAAGAGGGAAAAAGAATGATTTTATTGATTTAATGCTAAATATTACATGTAATAATTATGCTAGACAATTACATGAAGAGATGAAAATGGTGAATTAAAATGTAGTTTGGAATGTTGAGATGTAACCTTGGCCAAACTTCAATAGTGAAGTGGTGTTTTGGTTGTATCCCTTTTTATGGAGATTGCATACTCACTTAGAAGAGATGAGAAGATGAAGAAAGGAAATAAGACTTATAATTTAAAAGAAGAGAATAAACCTTGTACCTTATGCTTGAATGGAGAAGAACCAAATCTTTGTGTTGACCACTTCTTGAAAAATAGACTTTTGTGTGTTTTGAAGTATTTTGTGTTAAGCAATCATCCTCCCCTTTCATGATGGAATGAAGAGGTTTATATAGGTGTTGGATAAGTGTTTGTGGTCACAAAGATGGCCATTCCTCGGATCAAGCCAAGGCATAATGGTCTTTGGGGGTTACAAATCAGAAAAGGAGGGAAATTTGGCAAAATCTGAGATTCTGGAAGCGGGAAGCGCGCGCTTCCCACCCCCCATATGGGAGGAGCACTCCTCCCACAAAGGAGGGCAAAGGCGTGCGCATCCCAGCTTCAGAAAATTCATATTTCAGCCCAAAAGTTAACCCCGTTATGCAGTTAAGCCCCAAAACTAACGGAATTAGTCCAAAAACTTAACGAACATCACGAAAGTCAACGAAAATAAATGAAACAAAGACTCAAGGTTGACTTTGCCACTTAGTCAAATCCAAGACTAACGGAGTAAGTCAAGAACTTAACGGAAAGTAACAAAAGTTAACGGAAAGTAACAAAACATAACAGAAGAGAGGAAGATAGAGAATGTGTATGCAATCGGGACATGAGAGGTCCAAGGCGGGGTGTCTACAGAGCCCCTCGGCAACGTGAATTGCAAAGAAAAACGCGTCGACGATTGTAAAAACACCCGCCGAGGACATCGACAAAGAAAAAAGGAAGAAAAGAAAACAAAGACTCGATAAAAGTAGGAATTTGAAATTGCGATAGATAGAGGTGCGCTCCCTGCATGAGAGAATTTTGCTGGAGTGTTGTATTGGAGCTCATGGGAGCTTGTCTCGATATGGACAGAATTGTTGAGTTGGGGCTCATGGGAGCTTGTCTCGATATGGACCGAGTTGCCGACTTGGAGCTCATGGGAGCTTGTCTCGATATGGACCGAGTTGCCGACTTGGAGCTCATGGGAGCTTGTCTCGATATGGACTGAGTTGCCGACTTGGAGCTCATGGGAGCTTGTCTCGATATGGACCGAGTTGCCGACTTGGAGCTCATGGGAGCTTGTCTCGATATGGACCGAGTTGCCGACTTGGAACCGCATCTGCTTATGTTGTTGACTTTGTGGGGTGTGGGCACGGTTGACCACTTTCTGGTGGGGATGAACTGCCTTGAGTAGCGGATACTGTTGACTTCGTGGTGGTACCTGTTATGTGTGTGCTTGACAGGTATATGTGTTCTTTCAAGAAGATGCATGAAGTGTGAAATGGAGAGAGAGAAATTGTGCTCGTGGTGTGATGGGATTTTGGAACACCCTTGCAATGAGAGAGAAGTAAGAATGTAGAGAGTGATCTTGTGTGCGGTGTGATTTTGAGGAAAGCATTGGATGTATTCATACCTTCACTTACCATTGCCGCTTGAGTGGAGATGGATTCCTGATGTCCGCGGATGATGCTTTGATGGAGAATGTCCATTCTTTAGATGTTGATGAGAGAATGCCATTGATGTTGGGTTGGCGATATGGTACTCTGGATGATGGGTTGGTCGTGCCAAAAGGCTGCCTACGTATCCCTTTAAGAGAATCAGACCAGCGTAGTTCAAGGATGATGGAGAATGCTGGAGGAGAAGCTAGGAGCAAAGCAAAGTAAAGCACATACTTTTGCACATAGAAGGAGAAAAAGAAAAATCTTTTTTTTTTTTTTTTTTTTAAGATTAGAAAAGAAAGAATATGCACACATGTGAGGAAAAGATTTTTTTTTTTTTTTTTTTTCCCGTGGGTGAACCATTTTAACCATTGTGTGCTTGTGAAGCCAACCCAAGATCAAGTCATGCTTAGTCGAAGTCCGGACTGCCTCGCTTGAATTCTGTTGTCGCCGGTGTGTCCAACGAAGATTGATGTCTAGCCCCAAGAGATTTGTCGATTATGGGGCTTCAAAAGGCTTTTGATGCCGAGATGAGAGGTTGCTGATTGTAAAGCCCCTAGAATGCCTTTGATGCCAAATTTGGAGTGACTTGCATAGCCCCAAGATAAATCAGCTCTCTGGCCCATTCGAGTAAATCGCCCTTTGTTGTTGTAGTGAGCAAGCCCCAAGAGGAGATCGTTGATGCTAAGCCTCGAGAGATTGCAAAGCCCCAAATGTCATGGACTTCTTGTTTGCGAGCTTCAAGACGGTGGAGTGTGAAGACCTTTCGATGTAAAGCCCCAAATTATCTTGTGATCAGTTCGGCATTGAGAGCGGGTGTACCGTTTGGTAGAATTTTTTATAGAGATCTCCTTCTTGCTCTTACCGGGGAGATGAATGGCCTCATTGTGGTCAATACCCAAATGGCTGAGGGCTCATGTCAAAAGATGCAGTAATGTCTTGCGGTACCGTCGAAGTCGCGGAGGATAAGGTCTTGGTGTGATAAAGTCCCAAATGAGTATGCTTGCTTGACTCTTCTTGAGTTGAACTAATGACGAATCTTCGGATGAATGGTGTACCGTTTGGTAGAATTCTTGATAGAGATCTCCTTCTTGCTCTTACTGGGGAGATGAATGGCCTCATTGTGGTCGATACCCAAATGGCTGAGGGCTTATGTCAAAGGATGCAGTAATGTCTTGCGGTGCCATCGAGGTCGCGGAGGATAAGGTCTTGGCGTGATAAAGTCTCAAATGAGTATGCTTGCTTGACTCTTCTTGAGTTGAACTAATGACGGATCTTCGGATGCAACTAGTGCTGTGGCCCAACTTTATCTGAGCTGCACCTTGTGCTTTTGATCTTGGAGAATGGGGTGCTGAATTGCAGAAACATTGGGATTGGCCGTGGCATTTCCCGCTATAACCCTGTTTTGATTAGAGTTTAGCATATTGAATCTTTTTCCTTTTCTCTAAGACTTTCTTCATGATCTCGTTGAAAGTTCTAACAAAAATCATCAACTTCATTCATAACATCGGAGTCTTCATTTAAAACCAAGAGGCCTTTGACTTGAAGTGTTGAGAGACCCTTTGAAGCTTGATCCCTTTCATGGAGACTACTCCTAAATTGCGTTGCTCGAGTATTGTTGCCCAAAAGACTGTCGGTCGCGAAGCCCCAATATCGCCCTTTGCTTGAATTATTGTAATGCCGTAGCCCAAAATATTGTAGATTGCGAAGCCCGTTGAGACCTTTGGTGCCGAATTGAGGAAGCTTCCAATGTTACACATGACTTGGCTGGGGATACTGCTGGGGAGTTAATTGCTCTTTGCCGAGGGAGCCTTTAAGACTTGGCCGTAGCCCCTAGAGTGCCATCATTGATTGCGAGAAAGGTCCATCCTTGATTGGGGGAACGGGCACGGGCACACGTGACAAGGGGGATTTTTGACATCCCTTTTGAGGGACTTTGAGGATAGTCTCACACATCTTTCTTGAGCATAGCCCCTAGGGCGTATTGATTGCCAAATGAAGCAAAAGAATCCCTTGTTCTTGAGTCACATAGCCCCTAGGGCGTCACCATTTGTTGAGCAAAGCAAGAGTGACTCGTCCTCGTGTGAGGGAACAAACATAAGAGGACATGGCAAGAGCTACTCCATTTCTCAGGAGCCTTTCGGCGTACTTTAGAATCACATACTTGAAGAAGCCTTGAAAACTGAGACACATGTTGTTGCTATTTGCTGCCCAAGCCAATTGACTAGCTAGGGATTATTTGTGCAACCTCGTGCCCTTTTATGATGGGCTTGTTCTCGGATGGATCTTGGTAACCACGGGCCTTCTTTTCATGAACCAAAAAATGCACACTGCTGGAGAATGATGCCGATAACCCAAGACAACCTTTGATGGTGCTATATCTTGTCGAGCCTTTTGCAATCCCTGTTAACCCCTAAACGAGGCTTAGTTATAAATACCGCAAGTGCACGGGTTATTGATAGTATAGTAATGTGCAAGTACGGGTCGATCCCACGGAGAAAACGTTACTTTAGAAAATGTTTGCTTTGATGAAAGAATAGTAAAAAGTGTGATTGGGGGGTTAAATTATTTTGTCACTGAACTAGAAATATATTGCACAATACTCCAATTTTGAATTGAAAACTCTTATGAAGAAATACTTCCTGGGATTGGGACTCAAACAATCAAATGTTCATCAAGTAATCATGCTCTTTTTAGTTTAAAGTTTCATTTTAAATCAAGGATGGTATGCTTGGCCTACACTACTTCTCACGATCAAGCAAGTAGCGTTTGTATTCTCATACTAATTATGCCCTAACTGTTTGAGAAATCCGTTTATGTTGTCCCCGCCCTGTCACAAACGGGCATTCCGGCTTATCTCTAGCTGACCATAATTAGTAAGAATCCATTAAGTTTTCTTTATGAAAATCGGCATACTTCCACTCAAGGACATCCCTAGGCCATTAATCTACTCTCGTGATTAATAGAAACCCAGTCACTTTGTATGGTTCCGTTAATCGAGATTCACCGCTAGGTCCTTCTCTCGATTAACTGGGATTCATACAAATCATGGACGTCATCATGGTTGTAGGCGTTTTAGTATAATACAAAGAGATTATTTTAAGATGAAGAGAATAGAAATAAGATGAACATGAATTAAAGTGATGAACAAATGATGCTGAGTTTCCAACCCCCAGAAAAAGGGAGGATTACTCACAAGCCATTATAAAACAAGATATAAGTAAAGCAATATAAAGATAAGAGAAGAAGAAAACTTAGTCTTGTATTGATGAAAGAAATAAGGGCTGCAAATAATTCTGTAAGAATATGTATTGCCTTTCCTCAAGAACACCTCAAAAAAAGATGTAAAATAATAATATTGTGAGACTAAATTTTACTAGAGTAATGTTACAACAATTTATGGATCCTTCCCGGATGATAAAATCTGATGTAGAAGTCTTCTTATATAGGCTTTGGGGTAAAGAGAGGTGACTTTTCCCGGATAACTTCTTGAAGAGGTCCCAATTGAAAAGGCACCTTTTTGCTGAAACAGGGGGTGATCGGCCGAGTCAAGGAAGGTGCTCGGCCGAGCAAGCCTTTGAAAATTTTAACTTTGCCTTCTGATGCTCATGCTCGGCTGAGTCAAGGGAGGTGCTCGGCCGAGCACCTGCTGGAACTCTCTTATTCTTCAATTTTCTTTGTCCAGCTATTTTACTTTTTACTTGTTTGTTCTTCCTCCTTCCAAATCATGCCCAAAGCTATCATTATGCTCCACAATCCTGTATTAATCACAAAACTACACCACCAAGCATATTATCCGTGTATTGAAGTAAAATGAGATGAGTTAAGCTATATATTTACTAAATTAAAGTAAAAAGATAATATTTTTGGACCTTAAATGACTATAAAATAGTCATTTATCAATCCCAAAGTTGACTCGGTGGGGAATTGACTTGCTGAGGAGATTCAATGTAGAACTTGTATTCTTTAAAGGCCGGGGATCTCCATTTCTGTTTCCCTTCTCTCTCTCACTCTCTCATTTTTTTTTATGACGCACCCTGTTTTTTGCCTAGACTGCCCTTTCGGGTTTTCAATCTAGCGGGCATCTCTTTTGCGTCTTCATTTTTGACTCGATTAATGAGGAAGTGTGCATTGACTCTAGCTGAGGATGAGAGACATGTGATTTTTGCGGTGAAAACCTTTTGTCACTAAAGATGAGTGACATTGACTCGACTAGGGAAGTGTCCCTAGTATTGGCATGTATTTTTTTTTATTGAATTGAATGACTCACGAAGGCAAGTAAGTCATTAAGAGAGAAGAGAAGGAAAGCCCCAATTTGATTGCAAGAAATTGGGAGTATGCAGAAAGAATAGAAGTCCCTAGACTCGACAAGGAGCGCGAAATGATTTCAAATCTAAGAAAGTTGTTCAATCTTTTTGGTGATTAATTCATTGGCAAATGAATCGTACAAAGATGTCTTGACAAGTTCGAGATGAAGGCCGATCACCATAACGCGCTAGGGCTAAACATATCTTCTTTCTTGCATGAGACCGGACCCGCAGGTTGCCTACGTTCCTCCAGTGTAGAGGCTCAGGTCACCGTAGTTCTTGTGGATTCTCCATTCTTCGTGATGAATTGTTGCTTCGCCCTTCGTTGGTGGATGATGATGATGATCTTGATGTGAACTTCTTTGATTGAGGGGGATTTTTTTTTTTATTTTTTTTTTTTGTGCTCTAACTTTTGCCTAGGTTGATTTGATGGTTTCAACCTAGCGAGCTCTTTTTTTTTTTCTTTTTTTTTTTTTTTTAAAAAACCCCCCTTTGAAAACTTTGCTTGACTTCTTCATGATTGTTGCTCCACCTTGTTTGTCTTGGCTTCATCGTTGATGTTGGCGTCGATGTTTAGCCCTTAGGCGTTCAAGTGATGGCCTTGTTCTAAAACTTGTTTAGACATTTTTTCATCATTTTGCCAAGAATTAGATCGAACAACTTGGAAGAGTGTATAAGGACAAGAACGACTTTTATTTGATAAGAAGACTCGACACTTAACATGGGACGAGAGAAAACATTAATGCACACAAAAGAGGACTTTTGACTCTTTTTTTTTTTTTTTTTATTCCTACTACTAGGTAGAGAAAGAGAAACGGAGATTGTTGTCGTCGTCCTCTTTGTTGAAGCCCCATTTCAAAACCAAGCCACTTCTTTGATGAGTTGCTCTTCACCCACAGTAAATTCGCCGTTATCGATCAAATCTTGGATGATGTTTCGGAGAAGGAAGCACCCTTCGGTAGTGTGGCCACTATGCTTGTGGTAGCCGCACCATTCACCATGAGCATGATTTTTCAGTATCGCCTTCGGCTTGTACCCCTCCAAAGGTTTGATCTTCCCTCTTGCCACCAAAATTTCAAATGCCTCGGCTTGGGTTACTCCTTGGAGAGGAGTGAAAACTCGGCTGTTGGTGGTACCTTTGTAGCTTTTGAGGGTCGGGCCACTTGAGCATGCTTTATCATTGAACTTTGCTTTGCTGTCGGTGAGCTCTTGCAAATAGGCTTTGAGTTCGGAAACCTCTTCCTTGTGAATTCTTCTTTCATAATCAAGACGGGCCTTGAGTCGTAAACCTCTTCTTTGTGAATCCTCTTGTCGATATCGAAACGGGCTTGCCACAAATTGTCTTTACGGCGGGCATCCTCGACAATCCTATCCATTTGTTCCCCCATTGATTTCATTATGTTGAGTAACCCTTCGTTGGATACGAAATCATTTCCACCATTGTTGTTGTTGCTGTTGGAAGCCATTGGACCTATTGGAAGAACACGGTTGATCTTAGGTTGGCCCCACAAACACCTTTTGAGTAAAATAAATTTAACCCACAAACACGAAAAAGACTCAACCATATAAAGAAAATGACTCTCTTTTTTTATTTTTTTTATTTACAAAAGTCGGAAGGACGTGGTCCTTTTTGGGGTTTCTAAAAAAATAGTGGAATCGTCACACTAGTATATAGACCTTCTCGCGGTCCCATATACTCATCGGATTCCACCACGCTTGTGAATCCTACATGTATCGGGATTAAACTAAATTAATGTAGTAAATCATACATGCGGGGACGGGTTTTTATTTTCGTCCAAAATGCCCACTTTTGGGGACGGAGTTTTATTTCGTCCATTGCAAACAAGTTGGCATGTATGATTTGAAGACATTAGTTTAGGGAAATCTCGATACATGAAAAACCGACTTGAGTCACGGAGTGTTAGACCCTAGACTAGAATTGTGTGGCTTGTGCTCGGCTTGAATATGAGGCTCAAAGGTCACCCCCGTCATGTAGTCATGAACTACGCCACGGGCTGAGGTTTACCGCTTCGAAAGAGCCAAGTTCGAGTGGAGCTTGAAACTTTCTAGGACAGGCCTCGACGGGTTTGGGGTTGGACTTGTGCGACTCGATAGTGAGCAGTTGATAAGAATATGTGCATGTAGTGTGAGGTCTAACATGTGACAAGACATTTTTTTTTCAAAGAAAGAAAAAAAAAAGAAACAAATAAGCACGTATTTACAACTCCCGAATCACCCGTGTGACCGGTAAAAATAAACAGAAAGTAAAAGAAATTGTATGTAGGCCCGGTGCCCACACACTGTCATTCTGCTCTGTTCTACTTTCTGTGCACTGTTCTGTTTCTGGAAAATTGACCAGAAGCGCGCGCCTCAGGGAAGTGATGTGGGAAGCGCGCGCATTTCGCAATGAATATGGGAGGCGCGCGCATCTGGGTTACCTGTCAGAATGTTAGAAGAAACTGCGGACTCAGGGGATTGCCCTGGTCCCAAATTATGTAACTTTCCCCTGCAGAAACTTGTTAGCAAAGAAATATGAAATTGAAGGACGAGAAGGAAGACGGGCGATTCTGGTAATTGGGGTCGGACGCGCGCTCTTTAGGCCAACGAGGCCAGAGGCGCGCGCTTCCCACCATTTTTACCAGAATGCCCAGAAAACAGTAATAAGAACACCAAAAGTTAAGAACACAAGTTTAACCCTCTAAATCATCCCCAGCGGAGTCGCCACTGTAGATACCCCGGGAAACCACGGCTTGGCTAGGGCGGTGAATTATCCTAAGATGTCTACTTGATTTTAAGAGTCGCCACCCACGTTTTAGAGGAACGCGAGAAAACCTAAGAAAAGAGCCCTTTTAATGATTACGAAACTAGAGATTCAAGGAAGAATAAGGGTTCGGGGGTTAGGTGACGGAGTGGGAAGTACTTAAACACCCACTTCGCCCGGCTTAAGCCGGTCTTGCTACTTTTGGTGTTCTAATATTTACATGTCCTTCAATTAATTAAATAGAAATGTGCTAACAATTATAATGAAAAGAAGAGGGGAAAATAATGATTTTATTGATTTAATGCTAAATATTACATGTAATAATTATGCTAGACAATTACATGAAGAGATGAAAATGGTGAATTAAAATGTAGTTTGGAATGTTGGGATGTAACCTTGGCCAAACTTCAATAGTGAAGTGGTGTTTTGGTTGTATCCCTTTTTATGGAGATTGCATACTCACTTAGAAGAGATGAGAAGATGAAGAAAGGAAATAAGACTTAGAATTTAGAAGAAGAGAATAAACCTTGTACATTATGCTTGAATGGAGAAGAACCAAATCTTTGTGTTGACCACTTCTTGAAAAATAGACTTTTGTGTGTTTTGAAGTATTTTTGTGTTAAGCAATCATCCTCCCCTTTCATGATGGAATGAAGAGGTTTATATAGGTGTTGGAGAAGTGTTTGTGGTCACAAATATGGTCATTCCCCGGATCAAGCCAAGACATAATGGTCTTTGGGGGTTACAAATCAGAAAAGGAGGGAAATTTGGCAAAATCTGAGATTCTGGAAGCGGGAAGCGCGCGCTTCCCACCCCCCTATGGGAGGAGCACGCCTCCCACAAAGGAGGGCAAAGGCGTGCGCATCCCAGCTTCAGAAAATTCATATTTCAGCCCAAAAGTTAACCCCGTTATGCAGTTAAGCCCCAAAACTAACGGAATTAGTCCAAAAACTTAACGAACATCACGAAAGTCAACGAAAATAAATGAAACAAAGACTAAAGGTTGACTTTGCCACTTAGTCAAATCCAAGACTAACGGAGTAAGTCAAGAACTTAACGGAAAGTAACAAAAGTTAACGGAAAGTAACAAAACATAACAGAAGAGAGGAAGATAGAGAATGTGTATGCAATCGGGACATGAGAGGTCCAAGGCGGGGTGTCTACACCGGTAATCTGTATCAGAACATATTGACTAAAGTGTCAACGGTAGCCTTGCGCAATATCAGACAAGAGCGGTCTCGTATTCAGAAAATCATTAGAAACCAGCGGGGTCGTAATGGGGGTAATGTCATCACTGAGGCTGCCTGAGGGTGTTACTACAGGCGAACACATGAACTTCCATGTAGTCACGAGATTGCATAGATAGAGGACTGTGGAGGATGGATTGGGTTGTCCTCGATTCATGATTTTTGGAAGAAGTTGGATATTGAAGTAGACAACCCTCCATCTGAGCCTTCAATAAATAAAGACAATTTTCAAGCTATGTTGAATAAAGTTGAGCAAGCACCTGAACCGGTACGGAGAAAGTTATTCAAAACGATGGAAGAAGGGATTAATCACCATACGAGAGATGCTTACGAGCCAGATCATATTTCAAAGGCGAATAAACCCCGGACCGGAAGTTCCAGAGAACCGTCAGATTGGGAGCATACTAACAAATTTTTTCGAGTCCCCGCTACACCATCCTCGACTAGGAAAGGGTATAGATCTTCATTCATTTGTGGCTCACACTGTTGATTACGTTCTTAATATGAGTTTGTTAATATTGTTGTTGATTATGTGGTTTAAGTTATGTGTCTGCTCTTTATAACCCAGTACAGATTTGATTTTTATGTTGATAGTATGAATGCTTCTCACTCTTTTCTTTGCCATATTTCAGGTCTAGATCTGCATTCATTGCATCAACCCAAGCTAGTTCGGAGTCCACGCACAAACGGAAATCATCTTCAGAACCCACAACATCTACCCCTCCTTGTACTCCTACGTCTCATCCACCACTAGCTGCTTCCGGTCGTGGGAGAGGACGGGGTCGAGGGCGAGGTCGAGGACGAGGACGGGATCAGGGTCAGGGTCGTGGAGAGGGATATGGATAGCCCAATCACACTAGTATATACAGCACTCCGTATATGACGTCTTTTCTGCCTTTCATTATCCCATTTATTGGAGGCATCACAGATGTGGCATCTGATGGACATTGTGGCTATAGAGCCGTAGCATCACAGATATACGTAGATGAGGAGATGTGGGCTCGAGTGCGCACAGAATGTTACAATGAGGTGCATGTTCGCCAAGACCTTTATCGAAGAGTTCTGACTTGGATAGATATAAAAGAACTCTTACGTAGGATTGCTATTTATGTCCGGCCGACACCGGACAATACTTATTGGATGGACCTCCCAGATCTTGGACACATCATTGCCATGAGGTATAATGTGGCGTTCATTTCGTACTCGGCTAGCGGTGGCAACTTATGCCTTCCAGTGACTGTACCAGCAGGAGTAGGACCACCGATAAACACAGTTGTGTTGGGACAAGTGACAAACCATTTTATATTGATATGATACTTTAATTCGTTAAATTTAACAATATTACTGAAATTCGTTATACTTAAGTGTCTCATCTATATTAGTTATATTTAATTGTGTTACTTAAATTCGTTGTATTTAACTGTTATTACTTTTGCAGTTGCACATGTCAGGCAATGATTACCCAATACCACCACCACCGAACACTTGGAGGGAAAACTGTGATCCAAGCGCAAGTCAACTGATCCTCCAATACCGAGATAGGATAGCAGCATTCAATGAACTCTATGATCAGGATAACGATGCAAGAAGAGAAAGATTACGTAGGGGATAGTATATGTGCAATGGTTTTTGAATTATCAAGTTTGTATGAATTATCAAGTTTGTATGAATTATCAAATTTGGCGATAGTATATGTGTAATGGTCTATTGGTCCCTCCCACTGCTTTGTGGAGATGTGCTATCATTTTAACAATCAAATTTCAGATCTACTTCTGTTTCTTGTTGCTTTTGCTGTTGCTGTTGTGAAAATGCAGGTTCAGACACCATGTCGTGTACCTTTACACGAGATTGCCTCTATAATCTCGTGTGTTTGTACACGAGATATCTCGTGTGCAAACACGATTCATCACGTGTAAAGTTACACGAGATTATAGAGGCAATGTCGTGTAAAGTTACACGAAACGGGCAATGGCAGATTTGGAACATTTCGTTCCCTGTATATAATATTCCTTGTATTTAGTATTTACCAGCGGGACTGAGGGAGTAGTTTTTAACGTTATTATTTTGAGCGATCAAAACTTTTAAAAGTTTATGCTGGAAAACTCTCTACGATATACGATGAGACGCTTAACTAATGAAAATTGAACCGCTTAGATTATGAAAAAAGTTTATCCAAACTAAAGTTTAATCTTTTTGTAAATTGCAATCATAGTTATGTTTTTTTAAACTGTCCAACAAACTTATCACAACTATGATTTAATTCCTTTCGTCCTACTTTAAATGGTAAAATCTGTCGCTTGGGTACTCAATAAAAATTAGAAAATCCAAAATGTACAAAGTTTTAATAATTTTTAATTAGTGAGACTTATTTGTCATACTCAAATCAACTAATCAACCTAATATTTCATACCCAGGGGCGGATGCACATTATGGAGGGAGGGGTCAATTGACCCCCCTGACTTATCCGTTTATACGACTTTGGCCCTTTAAAAAATTTCAAACTATAGCTTTAACCCCCCCCCTAAAAATGTTCAGTTGACCTCCCTCAAAATTTTTACAAACCGCAACATATATAAACTCGGTTTTTACACAACCTACCCCTGACTATCCATTTAGTTTGCCGTTGGCGGGTCTTTGAGACTATGAGTGATTGCAAGTTCGGACGAGGGTAGGATAGTTCGAACTCAACGATCGCCGCAGCCATGGCCGGACCGGTTGTAACAGGTACTATTTCTCTCCTTTGTCTCTCCTTTTACTCTGTTTCTAATCTCAAATCCCAAATCTTAAATCCCTAAATTCCCCAAAAAATTAGGGTTTCATTCTTTGAAATCTCATTGATTTCTTATTGAAATATACAGTAAAACAATATAATTTGCATAATTTACGGTTACCGATATTGTATTTGTGTAGTTAAATTGTATAACAGTCCAAGTTCTCTAAATCTTGTGATTTCTGGGTAGTGAACAACTGCAAAGAATAACTAAGAGAAAGATGGTTTAAAATCAAAGACATTAATGGTGAATTTCTCCATTTCTCATGCTTTCCGTGTTTAATCTGGTTTAATCTTTACCCAATTCCAGTTTTATTCATTCCATCTATGCGCTCATTTCATTCTCTGTGTATTTTGGGTTCCAATGTTACTCCTTGTGCAATTTGAGTAGGTGACTTTGTGCTATTTGAGTAGCCAGTAGGTGACTGCGTTTTGGAATTCTTTGTTTAATTTTACTTTGAATATGCTAATACTTTTTTCGAGCATTTGTTGTGGGTCTGAACTGGGTTTCTCTTTGCTTGATTTGTAATTGGGATTTTAACAATTTAACTTCTCAGTTTGTATTTGTATGTGTTCATGTCTAACAGACTATTAATTCTTTCTTCAAATTCAGTTGGGATTCCAACTCCAGCTTGTTTCCTACCAGAAAATGGGTCCTCCTCGAGATTTAAAAAGATCATGTGGGTCAACTACTTCTGGCTCTAAAACGAATGAGGCTCCCCGTCCCGGAGGTTAGAAACTATATACGAACTATAATCTTGTCTAATAATAAGTTTTTTATCATTCCAAAAACATGATTATGATGGTGGCTTTGTTATGTGTTTGTGTATGGCCGGTGGCCTTGTTGTTGTGGTTGTTTATAGCATGTGGCCTTAACTTGTTTGTGTATAGGCGGTGACCTTGTTAATTTGTTTTGTACGCATTTCAAACAGTGCTGAAAAACTATTTTAAGAAATTGAAACATTCACAAAGTAATGGCTTTATATGTGGGTTTTTTCATTTACTTTTAATAGTGTGTTTTTAATTTTTTATATAATTTTTTGACCCCCCTCACCGTGAATCCTGGATACGCCACTGTTCATACCTCACTTTATCTCTCCTATCCAACTATCTACACTCACAACATATCAATTTGTTAGTGCAGAACTGAGGTGTTGCCTCAGGTGTTGCCCTGACAGTCTAAGTGATGTGACGAGATTCTTTGTAATTTGACATTTCTTTCTAATGTAATTTTTATACTAATGTCCTAATATTATTTTCTAGATGTTGGTCCATATTTTCAGGTATAATAAAGTTGGTTTATGGAGCTTAAAATGTGGAAGAAAAATTAATGGAGATTTATTCATAAATGCCGAGTAAAAGAGGGAATAACAAACATATTTAACATGTGTTAAATATGGTAAATGTGAAGAAGACCAAGTCCAATGTTAGTTGCTGATTAATTGAAGATGTACAAGGCATTGGAAGCTTGGAGTACAACACGGTGAAGCTAGGACTTGGGGATCAAGCTTGCGGTTGAGAAATTCATGGAAGGAAGACCAAGTCTTCGCACAAAAAGTCGAGAGCAAGCCCACTCACTCTCCCCACTCTTCCCACTCGTCACAAACAGCCCAAGGCTGTTATTTGTATAGCCTTCAAGTCTTGGTTGGCTATAAATAGATGCTTGGATGAAGATTGAAGACAAGCCAATTATATACACACATCCATAGCACAAAAAGACCAAAATACTCTTGGCTCCTTTAGAGATTCTTTCTTCCATACACTCTTTTATCACTCAAATACTTCGGGTTTGAATGAGTTTTGGTTAGGATAGAATCTTGTAATTTGTTCTTACTTTGGTTCCATAGAGAGTATATCATAGTTTGTATAGGGAACCATTTTAAACTTTGTAATTGGTTTTATTATAAGGTTTTCGCCATCTAGGCATCTCAAGTTATATTTATATAACTTGAGAAAAATATTTCTCTTGTGCTATTTATTTTCCGCTGCAAAAACTCTACTATTTTTGTGTGTGTATTTTCTGTCCGTCTGGAGTGTTACCTGGGGTGTTGCTTAACACTTGAGGTAACATCTGTTCTCAGCAAGCTATTGACAAACAATTTCAATTGGTATCAGAGCCCGGTCACTTGACATACTAAGTTATTCGTTCCAGATTTGTCATGGCTTTCGATCCTGCTAATCCTAATCAGAAGCGTCTTCCTGTTTTAGATGGCTCGAATTATGCTTATTGGAAGATCCGCCTACGCTCGCATATCAAATGAATTGATCTTCGGGCATGGCGATCTATAACAAATGGTTACTCTCTCCCTATGTTACCTCCAGATGAAGATGGTGACGTTCAAGTCAAACCTGAATTGGAGTGAACCAATGAAGAGATTACTCTAGCTAATTATAATGAAAACGCACTTAATGCTATTTTTGAATGGGTTGATATGCATATTTTTAAACTTATTCAAAATAGTTCCACTGCTCAAGAGGCATGGGACACTTTACAAAGATTTTTTGAAGGTGATAGTAGTGTGCGTGATAATAAGCTTAGAACTCTTACTGGCAAATTTGAAAGATTGAGGATGGGTGAAAATAAAACTATTTCATCTTATTTTGAAAAATTGTTTGATATTGCAAATGAGTGTCAACTTTTGGGTGAACCTTTTACCAACAAACAACTTATTTCAAAAGCTATTCGAACTCTCCCCGAGAGGTTCAATATGAAAGTTTCATCTATTGAAGAAGCTCACAATCTTTCTACAATGAACATCAATTCTTTAATGAGTATTTTGAAAAATTTTGAGTCAAATCTCCTTGAACAAAGTGAGGCTTCTAAAGGAAAAAATATTGCTTTAAATGTGCAATCCTCAGATTTTTCAAATGATAATGAAGATGAATTTTTTTAAGAATTGGATGAAAGTGCCAGTGTTGCTTTACTTGCTAGAAAATATAATGCAATGGTTAAAAAGTTTAACAATGAAAAAGTGCAGGTAAAAGCAAAGGAGAAACAAATCAAGGTGTATGATTCGATGCCAAGAAGGACGTTCCCATCCACTCAAAAGTCAGCCCCTATGCGTAGAGCATCCTCAGATCAGTCAAGGTCTGATCCCAAATACATTGATTCAATTCAATGTCATGCTTGTTCGGGATGGGGTCATTACGCAAACGAGTGTGCCAACACACTACGGAAGAAGGGAAAGAACCTGTGGGTATCCCTGAGTGACAATGAAGATGAGGGTTCAGTCCAGGAAGAAGAACCAGATCAAACAACCATGTATGTCACAGTCAGTGACTTGCAGACTGAACATGTTACCAGAGATGTTGTGTCAACTGAGATAACATCCGAGACCACATCTGTCAGGTATAACAATTTCAGTAGTGATAATAATATTTGTTTCATGGTTTCCACTAATCTTGATACAGGAAGTTCTCAAGAGGATGAGATGAGCAAAGATGAGCTCATTGAAGACTTAAAAATCCTCTATAAGGATATGCTCAAGGAATGGAAGAAAGAGAACCAAATGGTTAAGACTTTAACCAAGAAGAACGATGGACTCAAGGCCTACTTGAACCGAATGGAAGCTCAAGCATCCCAGAAAGATGCCGAGCTAGAAAAAGTCAAGGCCAAGTTGACTCCAGCCGAAACCACCTTGAAGAAGCTCAACACCGGATCGTCCAAACTTAATGAGATCCTAGACTTGGGTAAGCCTTTGAGAGCAGGTATTGGTTTCCGAGAATCATTAGAAAGTATTACTTCTTCTTTGTCTTGTAATGAACATAACGTAAATTTTGTAAAAGGTCACGAGTTTGATCAAAATTCTTGTTCAAATGATGTTTCTGACAAAGGGAAAGTGTGTCAATACTGTCACACTACTGGACATCTTAAAAATAAATGTACAAAGCTTTCAAAGAAAGAGTCCAGTCCAGATGGGTTACCTGAAGTGTTACCCAGCACTCCAGATAACACACACTGTCAGAAAGTCAAAATGTCAAAAAGAAGTCATGGAAACCAAAAGCCAATGTGAGATGTGATGTTGTATATACTGCCTTAAAAACAAATGTTGAAGGATCATGGTATTTTGATAGTGGGTGTTCACACCATATGACGGGAACAAAAATGTTTTTAAAAAACTATGAATCCGTTCAAGGGGGTAGTGTAACTTATGGTGGTGGGAGCAAGAGTAATATAATAGGAAAAGGAACACTAAATGTGAATGGTTTTCCTGCTTTAAAAAATGTCTTGCATGTAGATGGCCTAGTAACTAATTTAATTAGTATTAGTCAACTTTGCGATGACAACATGGAAGTAAAATTTAACAAGGACACTTGTGAAGTTTTTGATGGTACTAACAATTGTGTTATGACAGGAACTAGATCAAGTGATAATTGTTATCGTGTGGAAGATAAATTCGTGTGCAACACCGCACAAATTGATGTCACAAACTTATGGCATCAAAAGTTGGGACATGTTCATTTGAGGAACATTGATAAGATTGTTATGTTAGATGCTTTTAAAGGAATTCCTAAACTAGATCTTAAAAATCCTATCATTTGTGAAGATTGTCTTAAGGGGAAACAAACTCGTGTTGCCCATAGTGCTGCCCAACATTCCGAGCAACACTCTGGAACAACACACTGTTTTCAACTCCTACATATGGATTTAATGGGTCCAGTTGAGGTAGAGAGTTTTGGAGGAAAGCGATATTCTTATGTCATTGTTGATGATTTTTCGAGATTCACTTGGGTTTATTTTCTAAAAGAAAAATCGGAAACTTTTGAAAAATTTAAACTTTTACACTCCAAAATCAAAAACATGTTTTGTGCCTCTATCTTTAGAATCAAATCTGATCATGGGAGAGAATTTGACAATGTTTTATTTTTTACTTTTTGTGAAAGAAAAGGAATACATCACGAGTTTTCAGCTCCTAAAACACCTCAACAAAATGGGGTGGCCGAAAGGAAAAATCGGACTTTACTTGAAATGACTCGTGTGATGTTGTTTTCTAAAAAGATTTCTAAAAGATTTTGGGCCGAGGCACTTAACACGGCTTGTCACACAATTAATAGAGTTTTTCTAAGACCCGGAACCACTATGACACCTTATGAAATTTTGAATGGCAAGAAGCCAAAAGTTCACTATTTTCATGTCTTTGGGTGTGTGTGTTACATTTTGAATGACCGGGATTACTTAGCAAAGTTTGACTCTAAAAGTGATAGGGCGATATTTCTTGGATATGCGGCAAATAGTCGGGCATATAGGGTTTACAATCTTAGACTAAAAACCATCCAAGAATCTGTTAACATTGTTTTTTATGATCTCTCTAGTATTTCAGGTGAAAGTGCTCAAGAGTCTCCTCTGGTATTGTTAGAAGATGTCATACAAACTGCAAATGACATCACAGATGTTAACACAGATGCTGAGCAGAATGTTATCATAGATGAGACAGCACCTCAGGCAACACCTGAGTCCAGTGATCCATCCGAGTCTGATGCAGAAGTTCATGATGACGCAAGAAGGGATCCTCCACCCAGAATTCGTAGGAATCATCCTACAACTCAGGTAATTGGGGAAGTGAATGAAGGGGTCTGAACAAGAAACAAAGAACCTGTGAATTATCGGGAAATGGTAAGGTATGTGTGCATGTCAACCGCATACACTAAGGTAAAACACTCTTGTTTTGTGTCATCCATAGAACCTAAAAATGTGATTGAAGCTTTAAAAGACAATTTTTGGATTCAAGCTATGCAAGACGAACTAGATCAATTTACGCGAAATAATGTATGGTTTTTAGTACCCCGTCCCATTAATACTAATGTTATTGGGACAAAATGGATTTTTAAAAACAAAACGGATGAAGAGGGTAATATTGTTCGAAATAAAGCTCGTCTTGTGGCTCAAGGCTATACACAAGTGGAAGGTATCGACTTTGACGAAACCTTCGCACCCGTGGCTAGAATTGAGTCTATAAGACTTCTCTTAGCCATAGCTTGTTATCTTAGAATCACTTTGTATCAAATGGATGTTAAAGCAGCATTTTTAAATGGATATTTAGATGAGGAAGTTTTTGTTGAACAACCTAAAGGTTTTGAAGATCCATCCCAACCAAACCATGTGTATAGACTTGATAAAGCCTTATACGGTCTAAAACAAGCTCCGCGCGCATGGTATGGTCGTTTAACTAGTTTTTTGCTTGAATATGGTTTTATTCGAGGAGAGGCGGATAGAACCTTATTCATTCTAAAATATGGAAAGGAACTTGTCATTGCTCAAATCTATGTTGATGACATAGTCTATGGCTCTACTTCAAAAATTTGTTTAAATGATTTTGTAGAGGCTATGACATCAACTTTCGAGATGAGCATGATGGGTGAACTAAACTTCTTTCTTGGCTTGCAGGTAAGACAACTACCCGATGGAATATTCGTCTCACAAAGCAAGCACGCAAAAAATCTAGTCAAGAAATTCGGCTTGGAGGGGTCAAAAAGTTCCTCGGTTCCTATGGCTACTACACTTAAACTCGGCAAGGATGAAGGGGGAGAAGCAGTCGATCCTACTCTTTACCGTTCCATGATTGGTAGCCTTCTTTACCTTACCTCTAGCCGACCCGACATTATGTTTTCTGTGTGTGTCTGTACACGATACCAATCCAACCCCAAAGTCTCTCATCTTAATTCTGTGAAAAAGATAATTAAATATGTTTCCGGAACAAGCGAATTAGGAATTTGGTATGCTAAAGATACAAATACAAATCTAGTAGGCTTTAGTGATTCGGATTGGGCGGGGGATATAGATGACAGAAAAAGTACTAGTGGGGGTGTTTTTACTTGGGTAATAATCTAGTATCATGGTATAGTCGTAAACAAAATTGTGTGTCGCTCTCTACTGCTAAGTCTGAATACATGGCAGCGGGGAGTTGTTGTACTCAATTAATATGGCTAAAACATATGTTAGACGATTATGGGCTTGAGAGTAAAAATATGATCATGTACTGTGATAGTTTGAGTGCCATTAACATTTCCAAGAACCCAGTCCAACACTCCCACACAAAACACATTGATATTCGTCATCATTTTTTAAGAGATATGGTTGAAAAAGGCTTAATAACTATAGAGCATATTGATACCAAGTATCAATTGGCGGACATTTTTACAAAAGCCTTAGACCTTGAGAGATTTTCTTTCTTGAAGAACTCTCTTGGTCTTTGTAATCTCTAAAAATCTCCTGTTTTCTGGTGTTACTTCAAGTGCTACCAGCATCTGAGATAACACTTGTATATTATTATTTTTTATAAAAAAAAAAAAAAAAAATTTGGCTTTCTGTTTTAATCTGTCAATGAGTAGTATTCTCTATTCATTGATAGTGGCACATACTGACCTTTTTGTTATGGTAGGATAACACTCTAGGTAACATTATTGATAACATTCCTTTTTAAATTCAAAAGTGACAAAGTCATTAATCTTTTTCAAAGGCAAAAAGGCTAAAAACACTTATAGTATTTCCTTAGTAGCTCGGGGCACGGCGTTCGCTGCGACGATGCTCTCTTGCCAAAGGGGGATATTATTTAGTGATTTTGTACTAAGTATTAGGAACATGGAGTTCGCTACTACAGTGTTTCCTACTTGAACGGTACAAATCACTAAAACATGTTTACACTTTATAAGGACTCGGGGCACGGAGCTCGCTACTACGATGCTTCCTTGTAGATAAAGAAGTGTGAATCATGTTTATATTTTTTAAGTGTTTGAAGATGAAGAACAAGTTTTTTATTATTATTTTGCCTAACTAGTTAATATTTGGCAAGCTTGTTCTACCTCAATTGCTTATTAAAGAAGCATATCTTCGCCTCAAAAGTGAGGTCATCTCGCCTTAATTGCCTCAATATAATCAAGGGATGTTATCATAAGTGTTGTCTTAAGTGTTACCATCGTCGCCATCAACACATTAGTGTGTGCTACATTCGTTTTTTTTAATTTTAATTTATTTTCAGAATTGTTTTTTAAATTTTCAAAGTTTGAAAGTCTTTTTATATAAAGAAAAAGAGTTTACAATTTTGAAAAAGTCTAAAACAAATCTTTTACTTTGGTAAAATATAGTTGTAATAATTTCCCTAAAATTTAGGAATCTATCTTCAAATTTTTGAGAGATCGTTACATCATTAATTTTACCATCTTTATTTTTTTTTTCGTTTTATATATTATTAAATAAAAAAAAAAAAAACGTGTTTTCTTTTAAAACCGAATGTGTAGGGGAGTTGGTTAGTTGTGTGCTTGTAAATAGGATGAGTTAATTTAGGTTAGTTTTAAATGTGAGGAAAAATAGGGGGTTTAGTTAATTTAAATAATAAGAGTTAAGTTTAGATTAAGTCTTTATCCCTTTTTCACATTCTTAAACTCCCTAAAATATCTTCTCCTAATTTCTCTCCTTATTTTTCTCACCAAACTCTTTTTAACTCATCTCCTCAAGGCCTTCTTCAATTCAGCGACAACCAAAACCCTCAAAACCCTTATTCGACTTCTCCACCAAAATTCTCCAATTTCTTCCCAAAAATTCAACAATGGTGAAACCCCCTCAAAACCCTATCCAACCGGCACCATTGGAGGAGTCACCGGGTGATGCCTCACCTATGGACATCTCACCAATTGTTTCCCAAATTTCTCAACAAATTGCAATGTCCATTGATGAGCCCTCACAAGTAGCTACCTCAGCTCGTCCACCACTCCCGGCGACTGCTTCAAAACCTCCAAGTTCCGCCACTAAACGAATCAAGAGAAAAGCTCTGTCAACTTCAACCAAAATTGGCGCAGTTCCACAAGCTCGAAAGAGGACCTCCAACCATCTAAATGCAAAGGCAATGTCAAAAGTTCCTTCCAACACTTCTGATGACCCAGTACATGTCTCCGACGAGGAAGAAGAAGAATCTCTCGGTCTCTCTTCTGACCACAACTCGGACCAGAATTTTGTTGTTCAACCAGCTGAACGAACTCAATCTGTAGAGAGCCTAGATACTTGGGTAGAAAAAGAGGAAGAAACTCTTGCTACAGCTCAAAAGCGAGTGACAAAAGCCAAGGGGAAACAGAGTGTTGTCTCGGGTGCTGGCAAACCTCCGAAACCATCCAAGGTAACATCTCGATCTTCAAAACCCCATTGCGCCCCGGTTACGTCTTCTGAATTATTTGGTGCTTCTGATGATATTTTGGAAACAAGTATTGATAAAAATGATGAGGCATTTCCACAACCCTTTTCTACATTCGATTTTTTCAAACGGGCCAATATGCAAAAATGGCTTGATATTTCGGGTTTAAAAATGCACTGTGAGAAGCAAATTGATGAGGCTAGTCTTAAGAAGCATGGTGTTTATCAGTTCTTAAAAGATAGAAATGTTTTAAATGCCAATCTCTATCCCGAGAACTATGTTGATGCCATTATTCGAAACTTTTTTGCTAATCTTCATCCCAACCTAGATAATGAAAATTCCAACCAATTCGGCAAATTATTTCTTCAAAGTAAAGTTCTTCGAATAAACCTATCTTTGATTAATAAAGTTCTTGGTTTGCCTAACGTTGATGATGATGGGGTGTTAGCCGATAGGGATGATATTGCCAAAGTTTTGTCTAACAATGTTGTTAAGAAATGGCCAACAAAAAAGGATGAACACTTTCTTGCCTCTTCCCTCACCTCACTTTTTTCGGTTCTACACAAATTGTGTATCTTTAATTGGCTCCCCACCAAAAATGAACAATATGTAACCCTCGAACAAGCTCGGGTCCTACATAAATTGGGGTTGAACCGGAAATTGAATTTTGGGAGATTGATATTTAGACATTTAGCCACTTGGGGAAAGAAGAAATCGATCTCATATTTGCCTTATCCTTCTCTTATTTTTCAAGTGATAAAATCCCAAAATTTTCAACTTATGGATTCGGACGAGTATACTCATGAGCTTGACTATTACCGAGTGGATAGTCTTTTGACTAAACAGGGAAAGGGTGGTATTAGATACACCGGTGACTTACCTTGGGATAAGTCGAAAGATATCATTTTGTCAAGTTCGTCCATTCCATCTCGAGGTGTTGGGAAAGGTGATACCTCAGATTGTACGTCCTTTATTCCTTCTTCTCCAAGCATGTTTGCAGGTACTAATGCTGAAATGATGGCTAGTGTCTCACATCTTCTGGGCACTGATTCTCCCTCAATCCCAAAGACGACTGTCCTAGCATTTCTTGAAAAACAGAATGTGATTTTGGGGAGAATTGTTCAAGATTGGACCCTACTAAAAGACAACACAGCAAGCTTTGTAAATCTGATTTCTTCCCAATCAGGGGGAGGTGCTGGTACAAGTGCTGGTACGAGTGCTGCTACAGATGCTGCTAATGCTGCAGGTGCTACTGAAGATGCTGGTACAAGTGCTGGGGAAGATGAACAGGAAGAAGAGGACGAAGACACAGAAGAAGAGTAAAAGAGGAAAATCTTTCCTGAAGGTTGATGTTGTCATTAAATTGGGCAATGACTTTTTCTTGGGGTTTGGTTCCAAAACACTTTGGTTCCAAAACACTTTGGTTCTTTGGTTTCTAAACTATTTATCTTGTGGTGGTTGGTTTAAACAATTTCATACCGTGGTGGTTTTATTTATGGTGTTTTATTTTCGGATATTATGTTGGTTTTTATGGTTTTTAAAACTTGGATTTACTTTGGATTTTGAAGCTACTAGTTGAAAACATTTAAGGATGTGTTTAATTAGTATGTGTTTGTAAATTCTTGTTTTCTCTCGACTCCTACATTAAGAGGGAGTTTATATTAGGTGGTTGTTATATTATCTTGTTATATGGCTAACTTGTCTTTGCAGGTACCAACACTTAGGTGATTGGAAAGAAATCTCAAATTAAGGGGGAGATTGTTAGTGCAGAACTGAGGTGTTGCCTCGGGTGTTGCCCTGACAGTCTAAGTGCTGTGACGAGATTCTTTGTAATTTGACATTTCTTTCTAATGTAATTTTTATACTAATGTCCTAATATTATTTTCTAGATGTTGGTCCATATTTTCAGGTATAATAAAGTTGGTTTATGGAGCTTAAAATGTGAAAGAAAAATTAATGGAGATTTATTCATAAATGCCGAGTAAAAGAGGGAATAACAAACATATTTAACATGTGTTAAATATGGTAAATGTGAAGAAGACCAAGTCCAATGTTAGTTGCTGATTAATTGAAGATGTACAAGGCATTGGAAGCTTGGAATACAACACGGTGAAGCTAAGACTTGGGGATCAAGCTTGCGGTTGAGAAAATGGAAGGAAGACCAAGTTTTCGCACAAAAAGTGGAGAGCAAGCCCACTCACTCTCCCCACTCTTCCCACTCGTCACAAACAGCCCAAGGCTGTTATTTGTGTAGCCTCCAAGTCTTGGTTGGCTATAAATAGATGCTTGGATGAAGATTGAAGACAAGTCAATTATATACACACATCCATAGCACAAAAAGACCAAAGTACTATTGGCTCCTTTTAAGATTCTTTCTTCCATACACTCTTTTATCACTCAAATACTTCGGGTTTGAGTGAGTTTTGGTTAGGATAGAATCTTGTACTTTGTTCTTACTTTGGTTCCATAGAGAGTATATCATAGTTTGTATAGGGAACCATTTTAAACTTTGTAATTGGTTTTGATTATAAGGTTTCCGCAATCTAGGCATCTCAAGTTATATTTATATAACTTGAGAAAAATATTTCTCTTGTGCTATTTATTTTCCGCTGCAAAAACTCTACTATTTTTGTGTGTGTATTTTCTGTCCGTCTGGAGTGTTACCTGGGGTGTTGCTTAACACTTGAGGTAACATCTGTTCTCAAAGCTATTGACAAACAATTTCACAATTCTTGTACAATATAGCGGTTTTGTGTAATTTAAAATGAAACGGAAGGAGTATAGGGTAAATATAAAGTCGCAAAAGAATCGCACAAAACTTGGCTCATAAAATGATGTATCAAGATTTTATTGATGTTTTTAATTAGAGGGTGGCGGATCCACAATCGATGCAACCAATAAAATATCGCCACCTCATTTTGTAGACTTCTTTTGTGTCCTAGCATTACTCAGGAGTATATTAATTACTTCCAATCAGCTAGAGAGAGTGAACTCAATTCGAATTGGTTTGGCTATTGAAAACGCAACAATTATAGTTTTTTTTTCCCCGCAAAAATAGCAATAATGATGGGATTGCATAGACACAGCCCATATTTCCACAGCCCCCGTTAAATTACCAAAGTACCCCTATATATATATATATTTTTTTTTTTTTCAATTTCACTCTCCCTCACGTTCGCTCCCTAACCCCTCTCTCTCTCTCGGTTTGAAACGACGAACGAAACGAACGGTCTCTCTAACGTCTCTCTCACCGTCGTCGCTCACCGTCGGCGTCGTCTTTCTCTCTCGCTCGCTCTGTTCTTCTCTCTCACCTCTCTCTCTAACAGTAAAAAAAAAAAAAAAAAAATCGAAATTGAAATGGTGAAACTTAAAATACCCAAGACCGCCGCCGGGACCGCCGCCGCCACAACCGCCGCCCACATCGCCGCCGGGACTAGCTCGTCTACAGCGCCTGTGAAAAAGGTAAGCAATTTTTAACCTTATTCTACATTTCTATATTCCCAAAGTACGTTGTATTTTTTGAAATTGAAATTGGTGTGTCTCGTGTAACACCACTCGAGATGCATCTCGGGTGTGTTTACACGAGACAAGACTCGTATAAACCCACTCGAGATGCATCTCGAGTGGTTTTACACGAGATGTCATCTCGTGTAAACCCACTCGAGATGCATCTCGAGTGGTGTTACACGAGATGTCATCTCGTGTAAACCCACTCGAGATGCATCTCGAGTGGTGTTACACGAGATGGATCCTTCTGAATATTGTGAATTATCAGTCAGCATTGTGTTCATTTATTTAATATACTGTAACTGTCGCTAATGTATTGTCTCTTATTTGTGTTTTTTGTAGGCACGTGATCCTATGACCGTTTCAGCTAGAAAGAGGAAGGCTGAAGAGCGTTTGGAGAGAGGAGAAAACCAGAGCAAGGCTCGGAATGACGAGGATGCCACAGCTGATGATGAGCAGGAGGATAGGGAGGAGGAGGCGGTAGCAGCTGATGATGTTCAGGAGGAGGAGGAGGATAGTGATGATGGGGAGGAGGAGAGTGATAGTGATGATGGGGAGGAGGAGAGTGATAGTGATGATGGGGAGGAGGATGGGGAGGGGCAGGAGGGGGGGGGGGGCAGGATGATGAGGAGGAGGAGGAGGAGGTGGAGGTGGGGGTGCAGGAGGAGGAGGATGATGATGTAGTAGAGCCGCCTAGACCTCTGAGACACGGGAGGAGGCGGGGTCAGGATGCGCCACCATCATGGCAGCTTCAGAGGGACCCCGGTGGTGGGCCAGAGGATGTTTCACTGATGTACGGGTTCGGTGACCACCGAGCCAGACAGATTTGGGGTGACTCTACTACTGAGGGATTGGTGACTTTCCATACGAGACTCACGCATCTTGCACAGTAAGCTTAGCATTAATGTGAAATGTTTTAAATATTGAAGTTATTTATACCACACACTCTAAATATTCCATTAATTATCATCCTATGCTGCTTTTCTTGAGTACTGATAATATTTTTTGTTTCGAATGAACAGGTTCAAGCGTGATGAGCAGCCGGTTGCTGATAGAGCCTGGCTGGCCCTTGTAGATGCATCTGGCCTCCAGCATCTGCATGATTCCGTCATTCATAGGCCTAACCATGCCCTCCTAACGGCATTTTTGGAACGGTGGTCTCCTGAGACTAACTCGTTCCACATGCCGTGGGGGGAGATGACGATTACTTTACATGACAGTTTTCATATCCTGGGTATGTTTTTATAACATCGCTTCGATACTCCATTCACAATTATATAACTGTCTACATATATTATATGAACTGTCTACATTCATCTCTTATACTAAAATGTGTTATTGCATCTTCAATTTACAGGTATCAGGATTGATGGTGGAGTTGTTCGCTATACGGATCCAGCGCCTGACGTATCTGGCATCTCTAGACACCTCCAGTTGAGCGGCACTGGTTATTTATTGAGGGATGTCAGGCGTCTATTTACTCAGCGTAGAGGCGGCATGACAGATGCCCATCGTGCGTCCGCGTATATCCTGCACCTATTGGGTTGCACGATGTTCGTGGACAAGAGCGGGGATAAGGTGCCCGCAGCCTACCTGCCCCTGTGCATGGATCTAGCCAGCCTCCCCACTCTTTCCTGGGGATCAGCCACTTTGGCATATATGTACCGAGAGTTGGGGAAGGCGTCCAGATCCGGATGCAAGCAGATGGGCGGTTGTGCGGCTCTCCTAGAGGTACATCTTACTCTATTCACTATATTTTTACTGTCTACTCCCCCCCCCCTGTTATTAAATGTTGCATTTGAGTAGTATTTAATACTTTTTTACATACATCTCAGGCCTGGATATACGAGTACTTTCCGGGTTTTCGGCGAGTTACTGACCCCCATTGGCAGCAGGGGCAGCCGAGAGCCCGTAGATGGTCTCGTGATGATTCGGCTGGGAGGACGTTCGATCATCTTGTGCAATATCGCCGCATTCTTGACAGGATGGGGGCTGACAGTGTGAGTTATTCATATTAAAACTATTATACGTTTTTGTGTCGTTCCTTCCGATATTCTGTTGACTTTGCCTAACAATGTCTACTCACAGGTTATTTGGACTCCTTATGGGACCGGGTCGGACGCGATACTGCCTGTTTCATACTACAGGGGTGTTATACGCTTTTGTGACATCACAGAGGCGTATATGCCTGATCGTGTGACTAGGCAGTTCGAGTACCAGCAGAGGATCCCCAGACTGCCCCCCATGGCGACCGAGTTATGCGTTTTGGCAAAGGGTCAGAAGGGGTACCAAAAGCGTTACGGTGACGGAGATCAGGTTTGGCAGGAGTGGGTGGCTTTTGGCATGGCGGAGTTTAGGGCCGATGTCCGTTGGGGGCCACTATTTACTGGAGATCATCCCGTGGTTGTTCCCTTCGTGACTCCAGATTATATGTCTTGGTTTAGGGCTAGGAGTCATGTTCGGATAGGTAATCCGATACACGATCCACCCGGTGACATTCCACCTCCCCCACCTGATGTTCCACCGCAGCCTTCTGTCGCAGGGATTGCGGAGTTGCGAGCTATCATACTTCCATTTTTGTCGGATCCCAGTGCCCCCGAGCACTGGCTAGTTGGTCTTAGACGGGCCGGTGAGATTTTAGGACTTCCACCGCAGCCTTAGGATTTTATTTTATTTTTGCTTTTCATTGTATTGTAATGGACACATTTTATTCTAGTTTTTATTGACACCTCTACTAGTTTGTTAATATGATGGTATTTTTATTTTAGTTATCGTTTGAAATCCCCCTCCCGATTCAATAGTTTATTCTAGTGTTTCGTAAAAAACCCCTCCCCCCCCCCCCCCCCCCGTTTGGATTTTGAGGAAAGTGATACTAATGAAAAACACTTTAAATGTCATTTAGAGCCTAGAAAAAAAATGAAAAAAAATAAACTACGTGGTCGTATACCATTTTCACAACATCGGGACATTTTCCTTAAAACCCTAAAAACCCTAATAATGTCACAAATTTCTAACTCGATTCCCGTTTGGATTTTGAGGAAAGTGATACTAATGAAAAACACTTTAAATGTCATTTAGAGCCTAGAAAAAAAATAAAAAAAATAAACTACGTGGTCGTATACCATTTTCACAACATCGGGACATTTTCCTTAAAACCCTAAAAACCCTAATAATGTCACAAATTTCTAACTCGATTTCCGTTTGGATTTTGAGGAAAGTGATACTAATGAAAAACACTTTAAATGTCATTTAGAGCCTAGAAAAAAATAAAAAAAATAAACTACGTGGTCGTATACCATTTTCACAACATCGGGACATTTTCCTTAAAACCCTAAAACCCTAATAATGTCACAAATTTCTAACTCGATTTCCGTTTGGATTTTGAGGAAAGTGATACTAATGAAAAACACTTTAAATGTCATCTAGAGCCTAGAAAAAAAATAAAAAAAAATAAACAACTTGTCATTTGGAGTTTATGACATCTCGTGTAGTTATACACGAGATGGTCATGTTAATCTCGTGTAGGTATACACGAGATGTTTAAATTCCATAAACCTTTTTCCGCGACCATTGCATGAATTTGACGACTAAACCCTACTAAAACACACCCATTCTGAACAGAAACCACACAATAGCCCTTTATCATTCAAAAATTCAATCTTTAAGTTCATAACATGGATTACTCACATAATAACATGGATTCCTCACATAATTCTCCACAAAATTCTTATGATTGTATTGACCTTGATATGATAGATTTTCTCGTTGATGAAGAAGAAGAAATCTTACAAAATATTCCTCCACATCAACATTCTCCAAGTTTCAATGATCCTAGCTTCGATGAAGTAAGTTTTTGATGTTTTTTTGTGTATTGTGATCAAAATCAAAATCAAAATCCCATCTTGTTTTAAAAATCCCATCTTGAATTAAATCACATGATATTTATTTATAACAATGAAATATCAGATCAAATTCCAGTTTTCAATATTTTTTTTTCAATCTGTACAGGGGGTATCTCGTGTAAGTCTACACGAGTTGCATCTCGTGTATACATACACGAGATGAAACTCGTGTAGACTTACACGAGATATATGTATGCTGGGGCTTTGAAACTGACTTTTCATCTCGTATTTTGCAGGGTCCATTCCCGGATACCAGTGATGAATTCACGACATCAGAAATATTTCAAACTCGGGATGCGCTTCTTGCACATGTACGGTGTAACGACCCCAAAAATCCGTTTTAATTATTTTATAATTATTTTATATTTTTGAGAATTTTAATTTAACATTATGTGTGCATTTTATGTGTTGCATCATATTTCATGAATTGCACATCTTATATGATTATTTGTGTTAGTTAAAGTGTTAGAAGTAATATTTGTTTTGGGGAGTTAGTGTGTTAGTGGAATTTTATGGGCCAAAGTATAAAAAATAAGGTTCAAGGGCTTGGTTGTTCAATTTGAAAGAAGGAGGGGCTTAAATAGAAAGTTGGAAATGGTATAAACTCACCTCTTCATCCCTCCCTCCCCTTAGTTTAGCACACCACCATTTCTTTTCCTAATCATTTCCAGAGAAATCTCCATTGTTGAAGAAGAGAAACTTAGGTAAGAGTTTGTTTTGATAATTTTCCCTATTTTAATTTACTACTCCATTTTCAAATCTAATTATATATAAATGTTCAGGGTGTTGAGTAGGCCACATCTACCGAACAATATAATTTTCTTGACTCGTTTCCGAAAAATAGGTAAGTTACTAATCCCCCTTTTAAATGTTAAAATGGTCATAAGTATGCTATATATGCTTTATATGTTATAAAATAATGTTTTGGGTATATTTTTATATACTTGTAATTTTGGGACAGAGGGAGTAGTAAAAACTTGTTCATAGCTTGTTAGTATTAGGAAGGGTATAGAAGTTGGTGTTTGTATGGTGTTTGGGCTGAATTTGTAGCCTTTGTAAGGGTTGAAAATGTTGAGGGTTGATAAGGTTAGTGTTTTGGGTTGGTGAGATGAAGGGAGTATTTTGTTTTCAGCCAAAATGGGATTTCTGGGCTGATTACACGACTCGTGTAGGGGTACACGAGTCGTGTAAGGAGAGATTCTGAAGGGGTGTTTTTCTACACGAGTCGTGTACTGTTACACGACTTGTGTAAAAGTTCTTACACGAGTCGTGTAGTGGTACACGAGTCGTGTAAGGGCCCAAAGTCTGAACTTGTGTATTTTTACGTAAAATCTTCCGGAGGTCATAACTTCTTCATCCGGACTCCGTTTTAGTCGTGTAAACTATCGTTGGAAAGCTCTTCTCGAGTACTACACGATGGGTTGGTTATTGAGTGGGGTTTTGATTTTTATAGTACGTAAATCCAGTAGGTGATTAGTACCAAGATGAGTATCCATGGTTCATTATGGTAGAGTTGGTCTTTTGTGATCAAGTTTGAATTAATGTGATGGTTTGGATGGTTTGTGTGATGACTTAATGTCAATATGGTGCATACTATTATGAAAACGTGTTTACTTCTCTAAGATGAGCTTGTGTGGTTCCCTACTTTGGAATCATACCCCGTTTGTTGTTTAAGCAAGTTTTCTTTGCTTCGGTTGTGTCTAAAGTCCAGCTGGTACTTTTGTGTGTGTTGGGCAGTGATAGGGATTATAATGGTCTCCGAGCCAAGTACATTATAAGGCTCCTATCATTGGTTTCCCATTTTTAACCCCCTTCCTTAGGCCAAAGGTTGGGCACTTTGGGTTATGACTTTGTGTCATTTTCCCCCCGTTGTTGTTGTTGTTGTTTGGTTCCGGAACCCGTCTCAGCTCTTCGATGCTGCTCAGTTGATGCCTCTCAGATGGCTATTGTTTGGTTTGAGAACCTTGGCTCAGTATCCACGTATGAGTGTTTATTTCCGCTTTATGTGTTGCATGATGAGTTGGTCGTTATTTCCAACCGGTATGGGACGGTTGGCGATAGGGAGCCTCTCATGTTATGTGCTATGTGTTATACGCTTATTTGTTAATATTGTTTCTTTATGATCATCATATTAGCATGTAATGTAGTTGCATTTTAGTAACTTACTGAGATTTATTCTCACCCCTTATTTGTTTACCGTTTTAGATAAGAAGGAGTCCAGGGAATAGGTCACAGCACAGGGAGGACGTTGGTAAAGAGATCTTGGGTAAGACTTTTGGGAAGTGATGTGTATAAAGGATACATTATGTAAATGTAATACCTTTAGGGTAGTGTACCCGTGACTCAGTTATTTGTATCATCTCTTTTAGTAGGTGTTCGTGTTTGTAAATTTTATAAGTAAAGTTTGTTATAGCCAAGTGGCTAAGTACTCATTTGAGAAAGTTTGTTTTGTGACTTAAAGTCATGTTTTGGTAACGTTTTGGTTGTGTGAACCTTTTTAAGAAAATATATTTCGAAAAATTTTCTTAGAGTTGCTTTACGACGTCTTCCTCGCGTGTCCCGGGCGTGGGGCCAAGTAGGACCACGGGTCGGGGCGTGACATACGGGAAATAGCGAGGGGTCGAAATATACACCTAGTTATACACAGCTCGAGGAATAGACGTGGAAATAAACTAGCATATGCTTACATCACATGTCATTTTGGTGGACAACACAGGGCCGGAAGATCAAATAACATTAGGAAGACTAGTACAAAGAAAAGAGATTGCAGTTTTAAACTATACGCCACAGAGAGGGGTGTTGATGGGTCATGGGGTTATGTTGTGAGGAATGGCATACATAATCATGCCTTTCCTTTGTACCCGGAAGGTTTTCCTCTCGGGAAATTGACACCTGGGGAATATGACGCTGTGTGTACCGCAAGTGAATGTTCAGTGCGTCCAAATGACATTGTGGCAATGCTAAAGATGCAGGATGAGAAGAACGTGAGCACTCCGATGCACGTCCGGAATGCCGTGTCAAAATATAGAGAAGGGGAACGACAAGGGAGGAACCCGCTACAACAATTCCTTAAGTTACTCAGTGATAATGAATATACTAGCTACACGAGGGAAGACGCCGAGACTGGCATGATCGAAGACATATTCTTCTCTCACCCATTAGCAATGAAGATTCTGAACTGTTTTCCATATGTTGTACAGGGTGACTGCACTCACAACACCAACTGCTACGGACTGTACTAATTGCAGTTTGTAGGTTTTACTTCCACCGGGCATAATTTCACAATAGCGTCTGCGTTCCTCAGGCATCAGAGTACGGGTGATTACGAATGGGCATTGAACAATTTGCACAGTCTGTTTACACCTCCCCGGTTGCCTACAGTTTTTGTCACTGATCGTGAGTTGGGTTTCATCAGCGCTCTCCGTACAGTTTTTCCCCACACCGCACTCAACTGGCAAAGGGTATATATCTTCATTCAATTATGTCTCAAATTTTTTGCTGTTGTATTGTTGCTGTTGTGCTGTTGTGTTGCTGCTACTGTTTAACTGCTGCTGATGTGTCTCGTGTAAGTAAACACGAGACATATCTCGTGTTGTATTACACGAGACTTGTCACGTGTAATACAACACGAGATATGTCTCGTGTTTACTTACACGAGACACATCAGCAGCAGCATCAATTTTTTTTAACACTTTCAAACAACAGTATGAATGCTTCTCACTCTTTTTTCTTTGCCCTATTTCAGGTCTAGATGTGCATTCATTGCATCAACCCAAGCGAGTTCGGAGTCCACCCGCAAACGGAAATCACCTTCAGGACCCACACCATCTACCCCTGCTAGTACTACTACGTCTCATCCACCAGTAGCTCCTTCCGGTCGTGGGAGAGGACGGGGTCGAGGCCGAGGTCGAGGTCGAGGACGAGGACGGGATCAGGGTCAGGGTCGTGGAGAGGGAAATGGACAGCCCAATTATACTAGTTTATACAGCTCCCCGTATGTAGAGTCTTTTCCGCCTTTCATTACCCCGCGTATTGGAGGCATCATAGATGTGGCATCAGATGGACATTGTGGCTATAGAGCCGTAGCAGCACAGGTATACGGAGATGAGGAGAAGTGGGCTGAAGTGCGCACAGAATGTTACAATGAGGTGCTTGCTCGCCAAGACCTTTACGAAAGAGTTCTACCTTGGATATCGGTAAGAGAACTCTTACGTAAGATTGCTTGCTATAGCCGGACGGCGCCCAGTGATTATTGGATGGAGCTCCCAGATCTTGGGCACATCATTGCCACGAGGTATAATGTGGCGTTCATTTCTTACTCGACTAGCGGTGGTATGTTATGCCTTCCAGTGACTGCACCAGTACAACCACCGGTGAACACAGTTGTGGTGGGACAAGTCAATGGAAACCATTTTATAGCGGTATGAAACTTAATTGTCTCATCTATATTAGTTATATTTAGTTGTCTTACTTATATTCATTATATTTCATTGTCTTGTATTTAACTGTTATTACTTTTGCAGCTGCGCATGTTAGGCAATGATTACCCAATACCACCACCACCAAACCTTTATCGGAACCGCTGTGATCCAGCCGCAAGCCAACTACTCCTCCCATACCAAGATAGGATAGCAGAGTTCAGTCAACTCTATGAGGAGGATACCGATGCAAGAAGACAAAGAAGATTACATATAGGATAGTATATGTGTAATGGTTTTTGATTTATCCAGTTTGTATGAATGTTTGAATTATATGCTTATCCTTGTTAACACTTTCATTTCGTATACAATTAGGCGATAGTATATGTGTAATGGTCTATTGATGTTTTGTGGAGATGTCCTATTTGAGAATCAAATTTCATTCCAAGTTATGTTTATTGTTGCTTTTGCTGTTGCGGTTCTCATCTCGTGTGTACTTACACGAGATGTATCTCGTGTATATGTACACGAGATGTAAGCTCTAATCTCGTGTAAGTATACACGAGACGTGCAAGGGCAGCGATGGAATTAAATGGGCTGTGTATTTACGGGGCTGTGTATATAGTTTTTGCCTCTAACAAGTAATCTTATGTGTTTCATGCTAGGAATGATGGTCGTTTTACTTTGTAATATTTCATTACAAACTTTGCTTCTATACTCCCTCCGTTCTTGGTAAGTTGTAACAATTTGTCATTTTAGGCATTTCACTTAAGTTGCAACAATGCCAAATAAGGAAACTCTTCATTACTTTTATAATCCTCCACTCATTCTCTCTCTTCCTCCCAAACACTCATTATTCTCCACTCATTCTCTTTCTTCCTCCCAACCACTCACTATTTTCCTTTCTTAATTTTTGTGCTTCTCCTTCCATGTTGCAACTTACTCGGAACGGAGAGAGTATAGTTCAATTTTTTTTTATTTTTTTTTTTATGAAAATGAGAATCTGGATAACTGCATTTTAAATGGAGCATTATATCAGCATTTTTACTTTGTTGATATTCTATATTTATAACATATAGAAATACATTCAAAATCATTCAAATAGAATTACAATTAATTATTAGACTTTCCAAGTTTAGGAATGGGTAACAAAAGGAAACCATTCTAGTTCTTGCCGCCTCCGCCACCACCACCAGATCCGCTACCAACTCCAACTCCGCGGCCTCCACCACCTCCAACTCCTATCCCAATGCCAATGCCAATTCCTATTCCACCTCCGTGGCCTCCACCAATTCCCCCTCCTGACCCTCCACCTGCTCCAATGCCTCCACCACCTACACCACCACCTGCACCAAACCCACCACCATGGCCTGATCCTCCTCCTAGTCCGCCACCACCTCCACCTCCTCCACCCCCTCCGCCACCACCACCTGCAGCACCTCCTCCAACTCCACCACCTGCACCAAATCCACCTCCATGGCCTGATCCTCCTCCTAGACCACCACCGCCGCCACCTCCACCTCCACCGCCGCCTCCACCACCTGCAGCACCTCCTCCAACTCCACCACCAACACCACCTCCAGCTCCAAATCCTCCGCCATGACCGGACCCTCCACCTACTCCGCCACCACTACCCCCTCCACCACCTGCACCAATACCTCCTCCAACTCCACTTCCCACACCACCTCCAGCGCCAAACCCTCCACCATGACCTGACCTTCCACCTAAACCACCACCACCACCTCCACCGCCACCTCCACCGCCACCAGCACCTCCTCCAACACCACCCCCTACTCCACCTCCAGCACCAAATCCACTACCATGACCTGAACCGCCTCCAACACCACCTCCGCCTCCACCGCCAAACCCTCCACCTCCTCCGGCTCCACCTTGGCCGAATCGTCCCCCTCCACCACAACCTCTCCGACCGAATCTACAATCATTATCATCGCCTAATCTTGCCGGATCAATATTTCCATCAGCAAGACACACTAGACTCAAGTGGAAAACAATGCAAAAAAGGAGAAGGATAACAGAAAACCATTTTTGAGAGAAACCCATATCTATGAACGTACTGACTATAGGCTTTCAGCTCAGTTTAGGTTGCTGCTCCAGTTGAGTGAGAAATATGCAAATCAGAACTTGTTTATATATAGTGTGTGTTCGTCGAGCAACTTGTTATGCAGTTGGTTGCCATGCATTAATGGTGCTAAGTTTGAACGCGTTGACGCCGTTGGAGGGATGGAGGGAAACAATAAATGGTTTGATGAAATGTCAAACGGTCCACATGTCATGGTTATCACTGGATAACGTTCAAAATAATCCGCAAAAGGTGGACTTGGAGTTGGTCAACTGGCCTACATGGCAGTTCCATGTTTGTCCATCAATCAATAGAGTATACTCCTGTCCCAGCTCACTTGAGACTTTTTGATCAAAACTGGTCAACTTAAGGTCGGTTTGACCAACACTTTATAGAAATATTTATAATCCAAATAAAAATAAAAAAAATGTAAAATGATCACCATTAAAAATCCTCTCAATAACAATTTTTTTAAAAAAAAATTGGAATATAAATATTTCTATAAAGTGTTGGTCAAACCGATCTTAAGTTGACCAGTTTTGGTCAAAAAGTCTCAAGTGAGCTGGGACGGAGGGAGTACTCCCCATGTCCCCTCCGAAATAGGGTTCTTGGTTCTGACACGGGGATTAAGGAATAATAATCTTTTATTATAAAAAGTTGTTTGAAAAAGTAGGTGTTGTGGGTATGAAGGAGAAAGAAAGTGGGTGGGGAATAATAAATGAAAAGTTGTTGTGAGTATGATAAGTTGGTCCTACTAATAAAAAGGTAATAAAAGCTTTCCATTTTGGGAAGTCCTATTTCGAGTGGGACACCCAAAATGGCAAAACGTCCTATTTCGGGTGGGACGGAGGGAGTACTCAACTTTTTTTTAATATATGTATAAATTATTCTAAAAATAAATGGATTAGATCATGTATTTTTTTTCTCATACTTTTTCTTTTTTTGAAAAAATATTTTCTCTCATAGTTAACATTAACTAGCTAGTAACGAATTCAATTAATATGAATTGAGAATCCTTTCTTATTTGATCGAAATTGGGATTCTTTCCTCCAAAAAGATTGTTCCAATTAACTTTTACTACCTCCGTCCCAGCTCAATGTGCACTGTTTGACTTTTTTGGTCAACTTGACTGAACTTTGACCTTAATTTTATGAAAATCTATACTCCCTCCGTCCCAGCTCACTTGAGACCTTTTGACCAAAACAGGTCAACTTAAGGTCGGTTTGACCAACACTTTATAGAAATATTTATGATCCGAACAAAAATTTAAAAAATGTAAAATGACCACCATTAAAAATCCTCTCAATAACAATTTTTAAAAAGTTTTTTGGAACATAAATATTTCTATAAAGTGTTGGTCAAACCGACCTTAAGTTGACCAGTTTTGGTCAAAAGGTCTCAAGTGAGCTGGGACGGAGGGAGTATATCTCTATGCAATTTTGAAAGATGTTATTGATACTATTCCTAACAATAAAACAATAACAGCTTTTAAATTTGTATAATAATAGCTAGATTTTCACAAAATAATGGTCAAAGTTCGAATGAATTGACCACATGAACAGTAAAAGTGCACATTGAGCTGGGACGGAGGTAGTATATGGTAAGCATAAATGAAATGAGGAAGTCTTTTGTGAAACTGTCTCATGTATGAGACGGGTCTCTGTTAGACGGTATATTTGTGTGAGCTGTTAGGATTGTGTAAATAATATATTTGATGAGATTTGTTAGGATTGTATAGCTAAATTAGATGTACATAATTGATAGGTACATTTTACGTTCGACTTTGCCATTTTGTGGTGAGGTATAAGGACAAGATAGTCGGAAAGAAAGACCATGCATAGAACAAAAATCCCAAAAAGGCTTATTATCAAATTCTTTCCCATTGTCACATTGAATAGTCTTGATGTCCCTTTCAAATTGATTTCGAATAAATGCACGAAATTGAAGGAACGTTTCATAGACTTGAGATTTATGTGATAGAGGAAATGTCCACATGAAATTTGAATAATCATCTAGAAGCACAAGATAATATCTATGTCCCAAATGCTAAGTGTTTGACCGGGAGGATGTTAAGAAGATATGTTGACATATGGAGAGCATGATGCCAAAAATTGGGAGGTAAAGAGGCATGAAAAAATAAAGTGCAGACCATATTATTTGGTGTGCGAATTTTACGTTCGGCTTTGCCATTTTGTGGTGAGGTATAAGGACAAGATAGTCGGAAAGAAAGACCATGCATAGAACAAAAATCCCAAAAAGGCTTATTATCAAATTCTTTCCCATTGTCACATTGAATAGTCTTAATGTCCCTTTCAAATTGATTTCGAATAAAGGCACGAAATTGAAGGAACGTTTCATAGACTTGAGATTTATGTGATAGAGGAAATGTCCACATGAAATTTGAATAATCATCTAGAAGCACAAGATAATATCTATGTCCCAAAGAACTTAAGACGGGAGAAGTCCACAAATCACAATGAATGATATCAAAAGGCATCATAGTAAAAGATGTAGAATCATTAAAAGGAAATTTTATTTGTTTCCCAAGAACACAAGAGTGACAAATATGAGAAATAACACTTTTATTACATCCAATAAAATTCTTATTTGTAAGAGAGGCAAACACAGGAGCCCGGGGTGACCTAAACGGTCATGCCATAAAGACGAACTAGTTGCAGTAAAAGATGACGGAGAGGAAGTGGATGTGTCTTCTTGGGTTATCCAAAACACCACCGGGGATATTTGTGTTATGATATTGGGTCAAAGAAAATTATTCTTAGTAGACATGTTATTTTTGATGAGTCACGTTTTCCGTTTTCCTCATTACATGACTCGCAGCCTCAAAAATATGATTTCTTGAATTATAGACTCTCTCCAGCAATTCTTCACCAATTCTCAAATTTTCCAGCAGCCCAGTCCACTACTTCCAGTCGTTCTGCCCCTTCCTCCACTCAGACTGCAGCCCAGTCAATTTCGGCCCATCTTGGCTCTCCTTCAGTCCAGCGTAGTGCCCAACCTGGTCCTCCTTCCTCTGATGTGGGCCAACCCTCCTCTAGCCCAACTTCTGGCCTGCAACTGTCTCCTATTCTTCCTGGCGCCTCACCTTCGGTCCAAATGGACCAGCCTATTCCCACTCATATTCAGCCTACTCTTCGCCCAAATACAAGAAGTTAGTCTTGTTGGGTTTCGTAGTAACATGCGCAGCGGAATATAGCAATTAAAATTTTATGAAACCCAAAGCCATGGATCCGTTCATATGACTAAATCAAATACAACATAATGAATAGAGGAAAAAACTAACCCTTGATGACTATGAATTCTAGCTTTGAATTTGGTGAAGAACTTGAAACTTTATCACGGACAAAATTCACGAACTTTGAAGATGATAAAATTCACCCTCTAGCGGTATCCACACCACGAACGAATATCAAGGAGCTTCTTGATCTTGGTTGCTAGACCAATAATTATGAAACACACTTTCACAATTTAATAAAGAACTATATGAAATTATTTTGTGAATTATTTTGTTCTTCAATCCAAGATGTCTTGGAACAAAATAATAACTCTCTCAAACTCGTTGGAGGCACACAAAACACTTGGGCTAATGGTCTGGCCGAACTTGGCTTTTATACACAATTAAGACCTATTCCAAATAGGAATCTTGTGCCAAAAACCTTCCCAAATAGAATTAGGAAATATTCTGCCGCCTAGACCAAGCGCCCGCCTGGTACCAACCGAGCACCCGCTCGCTGCCAGAAAATCCAGAATTTTCCAAAAATTCCTTTGAGGTCCTTCGACCCTAAATTCCAATACAGTCCTTTTATTTAAGATTCGTTCTATTGTGTGTGACCCTCTAGGATTATACTAAGTTGGCAATGGGCTCAAACATGAAACCATAAGATATGATTAGGTTCTAGCAAACCGTCATACCTACCCAAATAGTATAACTAGATACAAGTTCGCATTCCTTTAGAATATGTCATAATCCTTTTGTCCACGATGTCATTGAACACAAGTCATGGTCAAACAGTCAACTTGTCTTGTTCAATACTTTCTCGATTCCGAATATGTTGATAATTCAAATGCTATTGATCCAATCAATCCATTTGAGTCCGGCCGAACATTTCATCAACATCATTCCTTCGAGGGGCCCAAGCTTGACATCTCTCCGTAGAGGGACAAATCCATTTAGCTTATTATTCTTCCCAACGGGAATTCGATTATGCCAATCATACCCTTTATAACTACCGTGTTAAGGTAGCGTTTGAATATGTCAAACACAATGTTCATCAAGTGGAAGACTATAATAACTTCATGTCTAAGGATTCGAATGACATAACTAATATGAGATATATGTACGACATAGACCATGACATAAATCTCATACAGCGGGTCATGTCCAGTACCTTGTTCCAAACAAGTACCCATAAATCTAACATGATCATCCCATGATCATTTAGCCTTTATACTAGTGCTTAACAAGTACTAGGGACGGGGATTATTATAAGTAAACATGAACAACAATAATAATCAAAACATCTCTTTATTGATATGAAATAAAAGATAACAATTACAACGTTTATTAAACGTGCCTAAGGCACCACTACCAACAATCTCCCACTTGCCCTAGGCCCATTCTCCCATGTATCTAATACCCATGGACCTAACATGACCATCATGTTTAGCTTGTGGAAGTCCCTTTGTTAGCGGGTCCGCAACATTGTCATCAGTAGGTACTCTGCATATATTTACGTCTCCCCTATCAACGATCTCTCGAATGATATGAAAACGCCTAAGTATGTGTTTGGATTTCTGATGTGCTCTTGGTTCCTTTGCTTGAGAAATAGCACAATTATTATCGCAATAAAGGTCTATTGGATTAGCAATACTAGGAACCACTTTAAGTTCAGTTATGAACTTCTTAATCCAAACAGCTTCCTTTGCAGCATCCGATGCAGCAATATACTCACCTTCTGTTGTAGAATCAGCGGTTGTACTTTGCTTGGAACTCTTCCAGCTTACAGCTCCACCATTTAACATAAACACAAAACCCGATTGCGATCGGCTATCATCTTTGTCGGTTTGGAAGCTTGCATCCGTGTAAGCATTTACAACGAGATCATCTTCCATTCCTCCATAGACCAAAAACGAGTCTTTAGTTCTTCTCAAGTACTTAAGAATCGCTTTTACAGCTATCCAGTGATTTTCGCCAGGGTCGGATTGGTATCTACTTGTCATGCTCAAAGCATAAGATACATCCGGCCTAGTACAAATCATGGCATACATGATGGACCCAATTGCCGAAGCATATGGAACATCATTCATTTTCTCACGGTCATCGTTTGTCTTGGGACATTGAGTCTTGCTTAGAGAAACTCCATGTAACACTGGCAAGGTGCCTCTCTTAGAATTTTCCATACAGAATCTTCTAATGACCTTGTCAATGTATGTACTTTGGCTTAAACCAAGTAGCCTCCTAGATCTATCTCTATAGATCTTAATGCCATGTATATATGTAGTATCCCACATCGGTGGGTAAAGTAAATTTGGAGTGGTACTTAAGGTACAACCACTTACCTATGAATACCAATACGTCCATGGATTCTTGGGTGGGCCTGTGGTAAGCCAAGTGGACCCAAGATATTTGTATTCATTGGGCCAAGTGCGTGGTCCTTGTGTAACGGGTCTGGCCTGCGGGCTCGGGTCGTTAAAAATGGTATCAGAGCGGGTCCCGGCCGGAAGTGTGGAGCAAAGTGTTGTGCGGAACAAAGTGCACACCGCGGAGTCGGTGGGAGTGACCTCTTGAATCCGTACGAGCCCCTCTTGAATCCACACTGCCCGGGGTTCCGATCCAAGTGGGTCTTGCAGGGGACGGCAAGAATCAAAGGTGGGGAGATTGTAGTATCCCACATCGGTGGGTAAAGTAAAGTTGGAGTGGTACTTAAGGTACAACCACTTACCTATGAATACCAATATGTCCATGGATTTTTGGGTGGGCCTGTGGTAAGCCAAGTGGACCCAAGATATTTGTATTCATTGGGCCAAGTGCGTGGTCCTTGTGTAACGGGTCTGGACTGCGGGCTCGGGTCGTTACAATATATGCGGCTTCACCCATATCTTTCATTGCGAAGCACTTTCCTAACCAAGTCTTCACAGACTGAAGTGTAGGAATGTCGTTTCCAATGAGTAATATGTCATCCACGTATAAAATAAGGAATAGCACTATTCTCCCACTAATCTTCTTGTATACACAAGGCTCATCTTCGTTCTTGATGAAACCAAACTCTTTGACCGATTCATCAAAACGGAGATTCCAACTCCTTGAAGCTTGCTTCAATCCATAGATGGATCTTTGCAATTTTCATACCTTAGAATCTTGTTCAAAACCTTCTAGTTGTGTCATATACACATCCTCTTGGAGTTTTCCATTCAGGAAAGCGGTTTTGACGTCCATCTGCCATATTTCATAGTCATGATATGCGGCAATGGCAAGCAAAATTCTTATAGACTTGATCATTGCTACGGGTGAATGGTCTCATCATAGTCTATACCATGAACTTGCCTATAACCCTTCGCTACAAGCCTAGCTTTGTAAGTATGCACCTTCCCATCCATGTCAGTCTTCTTCTTGAAGACCCATTTGCATCATATGGTTTTTACACCTTCGGGTGCATCAATCAAATTCCAAACTTGATTGTCTTGCATGGATTGCAATTCGGATTCCATGGCTCCAAGCCACTTGTCCGAATCAGGAGAAGACATCGCCTCTTGGTAGGTTGACGGTTCATCATTCTCAATGATTTCTACCTCATTACTATCCGTTACGAAAAATCCATATCTCTCGGGCTCGGATCGTAACCTACTAGATCTGCGAGTTGCTTGTGTATTTTGAACAGGTTCCACAACTCCTTGTGGTTCTTGTTCTTGTTCCACTATTGGTTCAATGTTATTTTCTGGGTCTCGAATTTCTTCAAGATTTATTTTACTCCCACTGATTTCTTTGGAGAGAAACTCTTTCTCTAGAAAGACACCATTTCGGGCAACAAACACTTTGTTGTCCTCACGGTTGTAAAAGTAATATCCTCTAGTTTCCTTAGGATATCCCACGAAAATACATTTATCAGATTTGTGTGCAAGCTTGTCTGAGACAAGTCTTTTGACAAAAGCTTCACAACCCCAAATCTTCATGAAAGATAAACAAGTTTTCTTTCCGCTCCACATCTCATATGGAGTCTTTTGAACCGATTTAGTTGGAACACGATTTAGTGTGAAAGCAGCGGTTTTTAGAGCGTAACCCCAAAAGGATATTGGAAGATCGACTTGACTCATCATTGATCGAACCATGTCTAACAAAGTCCGATTTCTCCTCTCGGACACACCATTCCATTGTGGCGTTCCGGGTGGAGTCAATTGTGAAACTATTCCACAATTCTTTAGATGATCATTAAATTCTTGACTCAAGTATTCTCCACCTCGATCTGATCGAAGTGCCTTAATACTTTTGCCAAGTTGTTTTTCTACTTCATTTTGAAATATTCTAAACATCTCAAATGCTTCACTTTTATGTTTCATTAGGTAAAAATACCCAAATCTACTATAATCATCAGTGAAGGTTATGAAGTATTGAAATCCTCCCCTAGCATTGCTACTTAATGGTCCGCATACATCGGAATGTATCAACCCCAATAAGTCGCTTGCCCTTTCACCCAACTTGGTAAAAGGTGTCTTAGTCATTTTTCCAAGAAGACACGACTCGCAAGTATCATATGACTCGAGGTCACATGAACCTAAAAGTCCGTCCACATGGAGTTTTGAGATACGCTTCTCATTAATATGACCAAGACGGCAATGCCATAAATAGGTATGATTTACATCATTAGGTTTAGATTTCTTATTTACATGATAGACATTGTCATTATTTTCATTCTTGACATCCAAGATATAAAGGCTATTAAATGAATTAGCAATACCATAAAGCACATCATTTAAATAAATAGAAAATTTCTTATTCTCAATAAGAAACTTAAAACCTTCATTATCCAAACAAGAAATTGAAATAATGTTTCTACTTAAATCCGGAACATAATAACAATTGTTCAAAACAAGAATTAATCCGGAAGGTAAAGTGACTTCATAAGTCCCTACGGATAATGCAGCAACTCTTGCTCCATTCCCCACGCGTAGGTCTACTTCACCATCTTTAAGCAGTCTCCTATTCTTTAGACCCTGCACATTTAAACAAATGTGAGAACCACATCCGGTATCCAATACCCATGAATCAGTGGTAGAAAGGAGAATATCTATCATATAGATACCTGAAGTCGACGCAGCCTTGTTGCCCTTCTTCTTCTTTTGCTCTTCCAAGAAGGCCTTGCAATTACGTTTCCAATGACCAATTTCTTGACAATGGAAACAGATTGCATCCTTTTGTGAATCGGGTTTTGCCTCAGAAGCCTTGGCAACACTTGCCTTGCTTATTTTGGGTTTGACAACTTTCTTACCCTTTCCTTTGGCACCAGCCTTCTTCTCATCATGAACTAAGAGCACGGGGAGAACCTTTCTCCGCAATCTTCATCTCCGCAGTTTAAGTATCCCATGCAACTCGGAGAGATTCTTATCAATTCCATGCATGTTATAATTCATCACAAACTGATTATAACTTTTAGGTAATGAATTAAGAATGAGATCCGTGGCTAGGTCCAATGGGATTGGATAGCCAAGTTTCTCAAGGTGCTCCACATATCCTTTCATTTTCAGCATGTGAGGACTCACTTGTTGCCCTTCATTCATTTTGCAAGTAGTGAATGCAACAATGGTCTTGTACCTCTCTTGCCTAGCTTGCTCTTGAAACATGGCTCTTAACTCCACGCCTATCTCATAGGCTTCCAAATGTTCCAAACTTTGTTGGAGTTTTGAGCACATAGTAGCAAGCATGAGACAACTTACATCTCTAGAATCATTACGATGTTTCTTGTAATTATCTCTTTCTGCCCTAGGGGCAGTAGGTTCTGGTTCAGCAAGAAGAGGCCCATCGAGAATGTACAACTTATCTTCTTGCCTTAGAACAATTCTAAGGCTACAGATCCAATCCATAAAGTTCGTACCATTCTCTTGGAGCTTATCCTTCTCAAGGATCGATCGCAACGAAATTGATTGAGTGTTAGTAGTCATTATCTACAAATATGCAAAATTTCCAAAATTTAATAAGTACCGGTTTTCATTAAAGAGATAAATAATGTATTTTTCAAACAAAATTCTCCCACTAAATTATATAACCTTCATATACATCCAATGTATAATATAATTTATTTGGGCTAAGATCCAACTTTAATTTAACTTTTGAGTCCACGGAGGCGGACCGCTCAAAACTAAATTAATTAGGTAGACAATCATGTCAATCATATCCCATATGATTCTTAGATCCTTTTATGAGATTCTTTGAGAAATCCAATTTCAAAAAGCATGTTTAATCTTATCTTTTGCCTAGGCCCAAAACTGTTTTGACGCCTAATTAAGTCCAACCATTTTAAACACATAGGAACCATTCAATTTAATGCACCTTACGGAGGCAAGCCCACATTAAATTAATGAACCTCTTCTTGCTCATACATGAATAAGATTAATGCACCTCGCGGAGGCGAACCCACATCAAGATTACCCATGTATAAACAAGTGTTTTAATCATGGCATGGCAAAGAAGGACTTAAAATTTTCTTTGAAGGTTCATCACATATAGCATATAACACATTTATGAGCACATAATATAAACATGTTACACATCAAGTTTAACCACTAAATTAATCTCTATTAATTCAAGCATGATATTTATGTGTCATTAGTTTCTCTATAATTATGAGGATGAGACTATTTCAACTTTGGTTATTATCTCCAATCAAGACAACAAGAAGTGCGGTCGAACTAAGCCATTAGGCAACCACAATCCCGCACCAATTCAAGAAACCAAGAAAGTAGTCCATGTGGCCGAAACTAAGCAATAGATGGTCTCGATGAACGTAGGCCAATTGCATCCACAATTCCACATGGATCTCCAAACTTTGAATCAAGAACTTTGTTTCTCAATTTTAGCAATTATGAACTCTTCATAATTCTAACTTCGTTTTATCTTTGAAACTTTGATTGCGATCAATTTTGGGAAACACAATCTCGATGAACGCAGATTAGCCATCCAAAACTTGAACCAATCTAGGAATCACAAGACTAAAACAAATAGGAAAATCAAACCCCAAAATCCACACACAAACCAACTACCCAAAACCCATTCCAGATCAGCAAGTCTGGACTGGTTCTGTTACTGGTTTTGTTGAATTTATCGAAAATTCCATATTCAGATTTTAACCAAAATCAGAACAGATTCTGACGAGCGTGCGCCCGCCTGGTATTGACCGAGCGCGCGCCTGAAGCAAGCCTGAAGCAAGCGGACGCCTGTTTGGTCAGAATGGTACAGAATTTTAAAGTTCGAAAATTTTGTCTCAAAATTATTTTTCCCCGATTATTAAAACTTTGATCTGATAAAAAATCAATAATCGAAATAATTCAGAATCTACCATAATTTTATTGCGATTGAATCGTGCGATTAAAGTTGCAAAACAATAAACCACATAAAATCACAAAACACATAAACATCATATATTCCAATATTCATATCATGCAAGGCACATAAACAATTTATATACACATAACATGATCCAAGTATTGAATTAATCAACATGAACGGGGCTCTGATACCACTGTTGGGTTTCGTAGTAACATGCGCAGCGGAATATAGCAATTAAAATTTTATGAAACCCAAAGCCATGGATCCGTTCATATGACTAAATCAAATACAACATAATGAATAGAGGAAAAAACTAACCCTTGATGACTATGAATTCTAGCTTTGAATTTGGTGAAGAACTTGAAACTTTATCACGAACAAAATTCACGAACTTTGAAGAAGATAAAATTCACCCTCTAGCGGTATCCACACCACGAACGAATATCAAGGAGCTTCTTGATCTTGGTTGCTAGACCAATAATTATGAAACACACTTTCACAATTTAATAAAGAACTATATGAAATTATTTTGTGAATTATTTTGTTCTTCAATCCAAGATGTCTTGGAACAAAATAATAACTCTCTCAAACTCTTTGGAGGCACACAAAACACTTGGGCTAATGGTCTGGCCGAACTTGGCTTTTATACACAATTAAGACCTATTCCAAATAGGAATCTTGTGCCAAAAACCTTCCCAAATCGAATTAGAAAATATTCTGCCGCCTAGACCAAGCGCCCGCCTGGTACCAACCGAGCGCCCGCTCGCTGCCAGAAAATCCAGAATTTTCCAAAAATTCCTTTGAAGTCCTTCGACCCTAAATTCCAATACAGTCCTTTATTTAAGATTCGTTCTATTGTGTGTGACCCTCTAGGATTATACTAAGTTGGCAATGGGCTCAAACATGAAACCATAAGATATGATTAGGTTCTAGCAAACCCTCATACCTACCCAAATAGTATAACTAGATACAAGTTCGCATTCCTTTAGAATATGTCATAATCCTTTTGTCCACGATGTCATTGAACACAAGTCATGGTCAAACAGTCAACTTGTCTTGTTCAATACTTTCTCGATTCCGAATATGTTGATAATTCAAATGCTATTGATCCAATCAATCCATTTGAGTCCGGCCGAACATTTCATCAACATCATTCCTTCGAGGGGCCCAAGCTTGACATCTTTCCGTAGAGGGACAAATCCATTTTGCTTATTATTCTTCCCAACGGGAATCCGATTATGCCAATCATACCCTTTATAACTACCGTGTTAAGGTAGCGTTTGAATATGTCAAACACAATGTTCATCAAGTGAAAGACTATAATAACTTCATGTCTAAGGATTCGAATGACATAACTAATATGAGATATATGTACGACATAGACCATGACATAAATCTCATACAGCAGGTCATGTCCAGTACCTTGTTCCAAACAAGTACCCATAAATTTAACATGATCATCCCATGATCATTTAGCCTTTATACTAGTGCTTAACAAGTACTAGGGACGGGGATTATTATAAGTAAACATGAACAACAATAATAATCAAAACATCTCTTTAATGATATGAAATAAAAGATAACAATTACAACGTTTATTAAACGTGCCTAGGGCACCACTACCAACAAGTCTGGTATTTATAAACCCAACTCCAAATATTTTTTTCATACGCATGTTATTAGGTCTCCTATTCCGTCTAATCCCATTTCTGCTCTTCGTGACAATAATTGAAAATTGGCTATTGGTAGGCTAAATCGCACACCTACAAATTAAACCTGGACTAGGTTCTAAAAATATGTAGCTAGGGACAAGTCCAGAATCGATCCACGAAGAACGGTTATTTATTTACGTAATAGTCACTTAACCATATTGGGGGAATAAATTTAATTATCAAATCCTAAAAACAGAAATTAAACTAATTATGAGCAAAAACAATAATTAAAGAACACTTTAGATTTGAGTCCGTCCCCACCTAATTATTCAATTATCATTGATATCTCTTTTCAATTTTTACCCTATTCACTGATCACGAGATCTATTTCAATCTCTGTTTCTTCTTTCAGAATAGTTACTAGCAGTGGCACACTCTCTAGAAACCCTAATTAATAAATTAATCTAATTGGCACAGTCTAGATCTCAATATTAATTGATGAACGATTTAAGAAACTAAGATCAAGAACGCTTTCTACAATTATTTCGTATAGATAATCGTCTAATTTTACCTTATTCACAATTTACCATGGCACATGCATAAATCACATGCATAAATCGTAAAGATGCTACTTGTGAATTTCTACACTGGCACAGTCATAGAAAATTCTAGCAAAAATCAATTAACAAGGATAAACAGATTGATCAATTCTATAAACCCTAGCAATCAATTTAGAATAAGCACAAGTAAAATTATGAATAGAATTAAAAGATGAAAAGAAAAATACCTCAAATTAAATAAAAAGGGGTTCAAGATTCAAACCCCAAAGAATAAAAACAAGATCTAAATTTATCTATCTAAAATTGTAGAATCCCAAAAACAATGAATGAAAACCTAGTATTTATAGCTAAAACTCTAAAACCTAAAAAGAATACTAAAATAAAAAGAAATAGAAAATAACTAGGAAACTAAATAAAATCCTAAAACAAATTGATAAACTAAAAATCCTACTTTTTCTCCCAATTCACGTGTCAGTGTTTGTTGGCATTTTTAGCTGCATTCCGAGATTTCCCATTCCAGCCCCTGAGATTTCATAATTTCTATTCTAGTCCACCAGATTCTAGATATTCCAAAACAGTCCCTGAACTTCAGGTTCTTTCAGATTGATCACTGCAGTCATTTGATTCTGCATAGCACTCCCTGGAATCTTCTGCTTCAGCAAATCAGTCCCCAATCTTTTTTAAATTACTGTCAAGCCCCTGGATTTGCAAATTTCGCCATAACTCATCTGTTTTATGCATTTTCCACATGTTTTACCTGTTTTCTAACTAAACACTTAAAACACACATTAAATACACAAAAACCCAAGGATTTTGCTAAGAATAATTCTAGAAAGTACCAAATAAACGAGTACAAAAACTCATTCATCAAATACCCCCAAACTTAGACTTTGCTAGTCCTCGGGCAAACGACAAAATCAAACTAAAAGATAAAATAAAAACTAAACTAAAACATGAAACATGAATAAAACTAACTACTCTACTCACACATTCTTGAATTCCCCCACAATTGCATGTAACAAATAACACCATACGCTTCAGGATAAGAATAGATCTAACTATGCAAGTGCTAATATATATTACAATTAATTTTGCTAATTTGCATATGCATTATAATTAAGCGGTGAATCTCTGCGTGTGTGTGAATACCAATTCTCCCTATGTTTTCAAATATGATCTAATTTTATAAAGCCTAGTACACCAGTCATCCCTTATTCTATTGACTTTGTCTATTATATAAAACACTCTTAAAAAACAAAATATGAATATTCTTTAGCACTTGGCACTTAACAACAAAGCACCCCCAAACTTAATTATTGACAATTGAAGCGCATATTTCAAGTGCTTTTAGCACAAGATTAGGATGAACTCAAGGGGAGGGAATTGGCCTTCACTTCGGTTACGAGCTTGGAACGGACCATCACGGCGGAAAAGCTCTCCCTCCATAACGCTACTGCATACCCAGAAATCTGGTTAAGCTAGAATAGCCCCTACCCAACTAACCTACGCGTCTGGAGGTAACACCAAAGCAACAATACAACTTTAATTATTGATTTATTTGATTTATTTATAATTATTATTATTTCCATGGCTCCCACTTTTCCCTTAGTCAATTTTTTCATTAATTACTTATAACAACTAGGGGTGCCAACACATACAAATCAACCTCAAGTGTCTAAAGAGTATCCATATTTTAAGTTTTAAGAGGCTTTATTTGCACACAAACTCATTAACCTAAGGGATGACAGTGTACTATAAACTCGATAAAGTAAATCAATGATTATCAACAAAGGGAGTCTCGGTGATAGTGCACTTAATTTTAGAGATTCACAACCTAAATATAATACTTAAGCAAAGAACCAAAATTAATCCAATATATATTAAGACAAGAATAGATAAATCACATATATCCTCATCGCGGTTTTAAGAGACACACAACCATGAGGAAAAATACCAAATGTTTCAAAACTTTGACCGCACCGAAGCTGCCTACGTTCCCTCTAAAGTGAGCAGAGCCCACAGTAAAGGGCTCAGGTCACCGTAGTTCGAACCAAACCAAAAATAAGAACGTAGTTAACTAATTAAAAGATTTTTTTTTACTAAACTAAGAAAAACAGGTAACTGGTAAAACACAATGATTGCATCTCCATCCCCCAAACTTAAACAGAGTAATGCCCTCGATACGAAACACAGATTTGAAGGACAAAGAGCTATCACAACGTGATTATGGCTATCTAGCAACTATCCCAACACCAAAATGCATTTTACAATAGGCAATCCAAAACATCACGATAAACCCACACTTGACCATTACTACATCCACATACCCATTCCCCAGCAACAACTATAAACATTGTAAAAGAACCATAATATCATTTGTTTCCCCCCAATAATCCACATGTTCCATTCATATCAAACAGACGTATAAAACTTTCAGAACACAGCCTTCCAATTAAAATATCACTTGGCAGAACAATTGATCGACTAAATTAGAGATTGAAATTCATACGGATAGAAAATTGTACCTCAAACTTCAATTGAAGTGGTAGACAGAGCTGCTTTATTTTTCTTTTACCTCATTTAGTGCAGAATCGATCTTGTCTGAATCCATTTAAAAACATTGTTGCTGCAATTTCGATTCAGTTAGCGCCCAAGTGCTTTTGGCCGTGGTGATGTGATGGTGGAGGGCGGCTGATGTAGATCTGGCCGGAGTTGGGGGAAGCGAGGGAGAATCGCCGGCGGTGAAAAGTGAGATGACTCGGCAATTAGAGATTCCCCCAAATCTGTGGTGGCCAACTGGTGGTGTTGAACGGCGATGGGGGGAGATGGTCGACGATGGTGGGTGCGTTTAATTGAGAGAGTGGGGGCCGGATTTGATGGTGACGGCGATTCGGGAGGGACTGAACGGGGAGAGAGGTCTAGGGATTTGATTTGGGGAAAAATGTGTTTGGCCCTTTCTTTTTTTTTTTTTTTTTCAATCCCGCTCTCAACTCTCTGATAAACACGCGGCCGCACAGTGTGCCCGCACCCCCGTCTTCAAATTTCAGATCAGCCCTTGTGTTCCCTTTTCTTTTGCAATTAAGCCCCAGTTGCCATTATCTTGACCTGCATTCGTTAGAAAACTAACAGAAACACTAACAAACACGTTAATTGTTAGAAAACTATAAAAACTAAAAAAAATAGAAAATCTTTTTGGAGGGTGACAACTATTTACACTCATCTATAAACCCACAAACTCAAGGAGGTTCTTTCGAACGACTCAAAAAAAACAAAACAAATAAAAAAACAAAACAATAAAAAGAACAAAATAAAAAAATAAGAACGCAAACAAATAGAAACAGTTCCCCGGCAGCGGCGCCAAAATTTGGTAGGCTAAATCGCACACCTACAAATTAAACATGGACTAGGTTCTAAAAATATGTAGCTAGGGACAAGTCCAGAATCGATCCACGAAGAACGGTTATTTATTTACGTAATAGTCACTTAACCAGATTGGGGGAATAAATTTAATTATTAAATCCTAAAAATAGAAATTAAACTAATTATGAGCAAAAACAATAATTAAAGAACACTTTAGATTTGAGTCCGTCCCCACCTAATTATTCAATTATCATCGATATCTCTTTTCACTTTTTACCCTATTCACTGATCACGAGATCTATTTCAATTTTTGTTTCTTCTTTCAGAATAGTTACTAGCAGTGGCACAATCACTAGAAACCCTAATTAATAAATTAATCTAACTGGCACAGTCTAGATCTCAAAAAATCTGACAGAATGGACTAGAAAGTTAGAACTGTTATTCAGTTTAGTCCGTGAACTTAACGGAACTCGTCTGGAACTTAACCAAAGTAACAGAAACTAACTGAAAACACTTACAAGAGGGAGAAACACAAAATCAACTGTGCAATCGGGGTGAGCGGTCCAAGGCGGGGTGTCTACAGAGCCCTTCGGCGGCGTGGATTGCGAAGCAAACGCGCCGACGAAAGACAGACATCCGCCTAGGACATCACCAAGAAAAGACTCGATAAAAGCAGAAATTTGAAATTGCAAGGGATAGAGGTGTGCTCCCTGTGTGGGCGGCTTTGGTTGATAATAAAAGGTTCGGTGGGATGAAGCGGCCTACCGTGGCCGACAGCGGGACCTGTCTGGCTGATAGCGAGATCCGTTTGCTGGAAGCGGGACCTGTTTGCTGATAGCGAGATCCATTTATTGGAAGCGGGACCTGTTTGCTGATAGCGAGATCCGTTTGCTGGGATGCGGAACCCGGAGGACCGTTTGCTTGGATGCGGGACCCGGAGGACCGTTTGCTTGGATGCAGGGAGGACCGTTTTCTTGGATGCGTAGACACCCCACCTTGGACCTCTCACCCCGATTGCATACAAAGTATTTTTATTTAACTTATTTTTGTTAATTTCTGTTACTTCGGTTAAGTTCCTAACTGATTCCGTTAGTTTTGGACTAAACTGCATAACAGAGTTAACTTTTAGGGTCATTCTGTCATTTTTCACCCGCGGGCGCTTCCGGAACTGTTAACGGGATGCGCGCGCGTCCCGCCCCAAAAGCCGGACCCGCGCGCCTCCCATTATGGCAGTAACGGATTGCCCCTTATTTCCCTCCCTTTTCTTATTTACAAACATCTTTTCTTGATCACAAAAACCATCTTTTTACATCCACATTCATCCCCCCTTTTCTCATTAACTCTCAATCCCAAATTCTAAGCCTTTTCCCAAAAACTAATATTTCTTTCATTTATTATTTGATTTCTTTGATTTCTTTTATTTTTCTTTTATTCATTTATCTTATTTGTGATTGGCCCATTCCATTTCACATGGATGACCAATTTCCCTCCATCATTTCCCTCTCTTTTTTACCTATAAAAACCATCATCTTCTACTTCTTTTTGGACTCCAACCTTGATTCACCAACTACACTATACACAAATTCTCCCAACAAGAGTTCTTAGTAACAAGACTCTACACAAATTGTTCTACAACAATTTCATTACAACAACAACACTTTCAAGTCAAGGTTCCAAGTCCTCTTTCTCAAGGTACAACTCCATTTTCTTCCTTTGTTTTCTTCTTCTTGATGTATGCAATCCCCATTAATGGGACATGACCAACATGACTACTTCACATATTGAAGTTAGTTAAGGTTATCTCCCTACATTTTAATCTTAACTTTAATTCACCATGTTAATTTCTCTTCATCTCTTAATGTAATTCTTTAACATTACTTGTTGCATGTAATCTTTATCATTAAACAAATAAAACAATTCTATTTTATTTCCCCTTTATTTCCTCTTTTCTTCTCATCACAATTGTTAGCACATTTATATTTAATTAATTGAAGGACATGTAAATATTAGAACACCAATAGTAGCAAGACCCGCGTAAGCGGGGCGGAGTGGGTGTTTAAGTACTTCCCACTCCGTCACCTAACCCCCGAACCCTTCTCTCCCGAATCTCTGGTTTTGTACATAAATTAGGCTATTTCTAGGTTTTTCTTATGTTCCTTTAAAAACATAGGTGGCGACTCTAAACAATCTAAAACAAGTTAGACATCCTAGGATAACTCACCGCTCTAGCCAAGCCGTGGTTCCCCGGGGTATCTACAGCGGGACCCGGAGGACCGTCTACTAAAGTACGGGACCCGGAGGTCCGTTTGCTTGAATGAGGGACCCGGATGACCGTTTGCTTGAATGCGAGACCCGGGGGACCGTTTGCTTGAATGGATGTAGATTTTGCTTGATGAGGAGGTGGTGATTTTTGTGGCTCACCCAGGACCAAGTTGTTGCCGTTAGTCGCACTTTGATGTTGACTGTTTGACTTTGACTTTCGATGAGGTGCGGGCACAGTTGACTGCGGAGTGCTTTCTGCTGGGGATGAATTGTAAAAAATGATTTTTTGAGAAAATAAAAGACACCCTACTTCAAGTGGGAGTTTCTATCTTATTTCAGTTTTTAGACATGCCTTAAGGGCGGACCAAATTAATGTGTGCCCAGCTGAGTGTTTGTTGTCATTGAACTCTTTCTCATTGCTGGGATCCTGAACTTGTTGCTGGTTGAAGGCTCCTGGGTTGCTTTATGAACTTGACAAGGGCCATTTCTGAAGCATTTTTTACCTGGGACGCGGGCGCTTCCTCTGTTGGCTATGGGACGCGCGCGCCTTATAGACCGGTGTCGGGAGGCGCGCGCCTTTGGGAGGCGAAATTCAGGGCCTGACATTTGCTGACCAAAAGATCCCCCAAACAGCTATAATATCAGCTTCTGGTCGACAATTTGATTCCAACAGCTCTCTTTTGCCATTTTTGAACACCATTTTATTGCTCAATTTTTGCTTGTGATCTTCTTTCCCATGGCTTCTAACCCTTTTAGTCTTGATGCTGAGGCTGTCAAGAGTTACGAGAAGGATTTGTCGACATTCGTGTATTCTTTCAAGACCCATCCCAAAAACGCTTTCATCAAAGATTTCGGGTTTCAAATTCTTTTCACTTTGCGGACATTGAAGCCGGATTGGGACTTGTTGAAGGCTGCTGCAGCCTTTTGGGATTGTGATAGCCATACATTCAACTTTTCGGCTAATGAAATGGTGCCGACCGTCGATGATTTTGGGGCCATTCTGGGTATGCCTTTGGCCGGTCGGATTGCTGTCCCTAAGTATCACCGCGGTGTTGTTGACTCTTGGGTTAACCTTCTGAATTTCCCTGTTGGAGAGGTGAAGAAGATTATGCACGAGACCGTTGTTGACATAACTTAGCTTTCGATGTTTTTCAGCTTGCATTCGGAAGATGTCGCGGTTCAGTCTTTTAAGAGAAATGCCATGGCTGTCCGTCTTTTCAGCGAGGTTCTGTTTGTCACTCCTCTGGGTACTGCGGATGCGCAGTTGGCTGAAATTATGTTGCAGGCGAAAGGACGACGATTTAGCATAATTCCCTTCATTGTAGGAGAGACCTTGCATGGTCTGGACGAATTGCATCGTACGGGCGAGATGCGATGAGGAAGCCCCTTGCTTTTGACCATATGTCTTCGGGAGCATTTCAGGCTTTATGCGTCAGACGACTACCTCTCTCCTTTTGCTGTTCATAGGCGACGGTTGCTGATTAGAGATTTGAATGAAGAGGGTTGGAGGAGATTCTTCGCTTCTCGTCTTACAGCTGACATTGAGTGGTGCCCTTGGGGTTTTCGCCCTTTTGTGGAATGGATCTTCGCTTTTTCAGCATGTGGTTTTACCCGGGTTGAGAGATTCTTCGTTTTACCAACCCGAACGGGTTTTGAGACAGTTCGGTCGTCAGCAAATAATTCCTCTTCCGAGGAACGGGATGCTTCGTCCGGTTTCTTACATGGGTCCGGACTTCTCGAGTAAGCTTCAGTCGGCTTGGGGAGATGATCCTAACCGGTGGGCTTCCGCTCCTTTCCATCGGGGTAGTATCTTTCTTCCCGAGAGTTACTTGGATCACTTGCTTGGTACCGTCTACCGCGGCATTACTTGGGTAGATGCTCTTCGGGCTGAATTGCTAGGAAAGGACTTTGTCTTCACAATTTACCATGGCACATGCATAAATCACATGGATAAATCGTAAAGATGCTACATGTGAATTTCTACACTGGCACAGTCATAGAAAATTCTAGCAAAAATCAATTAACAAGGATAAACAGATTGATCAATTCTATAAACCCTAGCAATCATTTTAGAATAAGCACAAGTAAAATTATGAATAGAATTAAAAGATGAAAAGAAAAATACATCAAATTAAATAAAAAGGGGTTCAAGATTCAAACCTCAAAGAATAAAAACAAGATCTAAATTTATGTATCTAAAATTGTAGAATCCCAAAAACAATGAATGAAAACCTAGTATTTTAGGGTTCAAGATTCAAACCTCAAAGAATAAAAACAAGATCTAAATTTATGTATCTAAAATTGTAGAATCCCAAAAACAATGAATGAAAACCTAGTATTTATAGCTAAAACTCTAAAACCTAAAAAGAATACTAAAAGAAAAAGAAATAGAAAATAACTAGGAAACTAAATAAAATCCTAAAACAAATTGATAAACTAAAAATCCTACTTTTTCTCCCAATTCACGTGTCAGTGTTTGTTGGCATTTTTAGACTGCATTCCGAGATTTCCCATTCCAGCCCCTGAGATTTCATAATTTCTATTCTAGTCCACCAGATTCTAGATATTCCAAAACAGTCCCTGAACTTCAGGTTCTTTCAGATTGATCACTGCAGTCATTTGATTCTGCATAGCACTCCCTGGAATCTTCTGCTTCAGCAAATCAGTCCCCAATCTTTTTTAAATTACTATCAAGCCCCTGGATTTGCAAATTTCGCCATAACTCATCTGTTTTATGCATTTTCCACATGTTTTACCTGTTTTCAAACTAAACACTTAAAACACACATTAAATACACAAAAACCCAAGGATTTTGCTAAGAATAAGTCTAGAAAGTACCAAATAAATGAGTACAAAAACTCATTCATCGGCTATGGATGACGAATTTAATGCTCTTGTTAAAAATAATACTTGGGTGTTAGTACCTCGTCCTCAGAATGTTAATATTATTCGTTCTACGTGGATATTCTCTTATAAATCTCGGTCTGATGGTTCGTTTGAGAGGCATAAAGCCCGTCTTGTAGATGATGGCAAAACACAACGGGTCGGTGTGGATTGTGGTGACACGTTTAGCCCAGTGGTTAAACCGGCTACGATTAGACTTGTTCTTAGCTTGGCACTATCTAAGAATTGGGTTTTACATCAACTAGATGTAAAGAATGCGTTTCTCCATGGTGAGCTACGTGAGACGGTCTATATGCATCAACCGGTTGGCTATCGATATTCTCGGTTTCCCGATCATGTGTGCTTACTTAAGAAGTCACTTTATGGACTGAAACAGGCTCCCCGTGCATGGTATAAACGATTTTCGGACTTTGTCTCCTCTATTGGTTTCACCAATAGTCGGTCCGACAATTCTCTTTTTATTTATCATCATGATGGACAGACCGCATATATTCTCCTTTATGTGGATGACATTATTCTTACAGCATCTTCTGACAGCCTTCGTCAGTCTATCATGTCTCGTCTTAGCTCCGAATTTGCTATGAAAGATTTGGGCCACTTAAGCTATTTTCTTGGGATTGCCGTGGTCCGTTCTCCTACGGGTTTGTGTCTTTCTCAACGCAAGTACACGGAGGATTTTATACATCGGGCTGGTATGTCTTCGTGCAAACCTGCTTCCACTCCGGTTAATACGAAGTCTAAACTTAGTGCCACCTCATCGGTTCCGTTCGATGATCCTTTTCTATATCGTAGTCTCGCCGGTGCCCTACAATATCTCACATTCACGAGACCTGATATCTCGTATGCAGTCCAATAGATTTGTCTATTTATGCATAATCCGATGGTAACTCATATGAATGCCTTGAAACGGATTATTCGCTATCTCCAAGGAACTCTCACTCTCGGGGTTCATCTTACACCAACCTCGACATCTACTCTTTTCTCATATACTGATGCTGATTGGGGAGGGTGCCCGGATACCCGTCGTTCTACTTCGGGCTATTGTGTTTTCTTGGGAGATAACTTAATCTCTTGGTCTTCTAAACGACAACCTACACTTTCCCGCTCGAGTGCCGAGGCTGAATACCGGGGAGTTGCCAATGTAGTCTCGGAATCTTGCTGGTTACGTAATCTTCTCTTGGAACTCCATTGTCCAATTAACAAAGCAACGCTAGTCTATTGTGACAATGTGAGTGCCATTTATCTTTCGGGTAATCCTGTTCAACATCAACGAACAAAGCATATCGAGATGGACATTCATTTTGTTCGTGAGAAAGTGGCTCGCGGTCAAGTTCAAGTGTTACATGTCCTGTCCCGATTTCAGATTGCTGACATTTTTACGAAGGGTCTCCCTCTTGTTTTGTTCGATGAATTCCGTACCAGTCTAAACGTTCGCCTACCTCCCGCTTCAACTGTGGGGGAGTGTTAGACGGTATATTTGTGTGAGCTGTTAGGATTGTGTAAATAATATATTTGATGAGATTTGTTAGGATTGTATAGCTAAATTAGATGCACATAATTGATAGGAATCCCAGCATATTAGGGATGTGTATTCCGTAAATATGAGATGTGATTTGTTTAGGTTTTCCGTGTATATATTCAGTCAAGATGAATGAGAACATCACGCAGTATATTTCTTTCAGTCTCGATGAAAGAGAAAATGCGTTTGCGGGCAAACCATTGAGATTTCATACGTGAGACCGTCTCACACAATTTTTTTTCAAATGAAATATGATCAATTATTAATAGCAACCTACTCCTTCTAATATAATTTTAAAAATTATTATTGATAAATTAATAAGTGATTTATCAATAACAGTTTTTAGAATTTCATTAGATTGACAATAATGTTCTATCAAAATTCATTTATATTGACCATAAAAACATAAATGTCACAATCTTTCCGAGATGGGAGGGAGTATAATGTTTCATGACAAAAACTTGTGTGACACGGTCTCACGTGAGACGGGTCTCGTTGAGAGAGTAAATGGTTTGCCCCCTATAAGCAGGGCGGCGCAAGCCCATTTTCTCTTTTATCGAGATCCGTTTCGTTTTATGTTCATATTCAAAGAGGTGAGGTTTGTCCATCATTTACCCTACCGTATTGTAGGTTTACTTGTTCATGGAATAGGAATACTTTCTGTAAAGAGTCGCATATTTTTCAGTACTTCTATCTTTTAATATTTGAGGAAGCCTAATATATATTCATCAACAAATTAGTCAAATTGACAAAAGTTATGTAGAACTGTTCAATTGAGACAAATGGAGTATTTTCATTGTAACTGTAAAGAGAAACTTGGTAAGCATAAAGAAAGATCCTCAACAACATTACACTTAAGTTTTGGACATAAGAAATGGATAATAGAACAATCTATTTGGTTGAATAACAAGTGAAAATAGACAATGATTCAGTCTTGATAAAGGACTTGCAGCATGCATGATATCTACTTTCGGCCTCCTCCACCACCACCACCAGATCCACTACCAACTCCAACACCATGCCCTGCACCTCCTCCTACTCCAATGCCAATGCCGATTCCGATTCCAACTCCACCTCCATGGCCTCCTCCAATGCCACCTCCGGATCCTCCACCGGCTCCACCACCTAAGCCTCCACCTGCCCCACTCCCAAGACCTCCTCCAGCCCCAAAGCCTCCACCGTGACCTGATCCACCGCCTACACCACCTCCACCTCCGCCACCAAATCCTCCCCCACCTCCAACTCCTCCGGCCGCTCCTCCTCCTACACCACCACCGGCACCAAAACCACCACCGTGGCCTGATCCTCCGCCTAGACCACCACCTCCTCCACCGCCACCGCCTCCACCTCCGCCTCCTCCACCTGCAGCTCCACCACCAACACCTCCTCCAGCACCAAATCCTCCACCACTACCTGACCCACCACCTAGACCACCACCTCCACCTCCACCTCCACCGCCACCTCCACCAGCACCAACACCTCCTGCACCTCCACCTACTCCACCCCCTGCTCCAAAGCCTCCACCGTGACCAGACCCACCTCCGACACCGCCTCCACCACCACCTCCAAAGCCTCCACCTCCACCAACACCACCTCCAGCACCTCCACCAACACCTCCTCCGGCGCCAAATCCACCACCACTACCTGATCCACCTCCAAGTCCTCCACCACCTCCAGCACCACCGCCACCTCCTAGTCCACCTTGACCACCACCAAGACCTCCCCCTCCACCTTGTCCTCCACCAAGGCCTCCTCCTCCGCCTAGTCCACCACCTCCACCTAGTCCTCCACCTCGGCCACCACCAAGGCCTCCTCCTCCACCTCGACCACCACCAAGGCCTCCTCCTCCGCCTAGTCCACCACCTCGACCACCATTAAAGCCTCCCCCTCGACCTCCATATCCTCCACCACGACCCCCACGACCACCATAGCACCCTCGTCGACTATATCGACAATTATCATCATCACCCCACCTAGCTTTATCAACCTTTTGATCAGCAAGAGCAATCGCACTCAATTGAGAGACAATGCCAAGCAAAAGAAGAAGAGCACAAAGCCATTTCTGAGAAGCTCCCATAGTAGTAATGTGCAGCTTTAGTCTACTGATCATTACTCAGTTAGAAGTCTGCTTAAATAGGGTTGATAGGGAAAATATAATAAGGGAAAGTAAGGTGCAACCATAAATGCTGCATGAGTATGTGACGCGTTGAGCCGTTGGGGATGTGGCCGGGAACATTAACTAGCGCATGAGAGAATTATTGATCAAGTCAAAATGTATTCCTGTTAAACTTAAGATGTACTCCTTCCGTCACAGCTCACTTAACACTTATACTTATTTCCATTTTGGTCCGTTACAGCTCATTTGACACTTCCCAAAATAGCATACTTTTTATAATTTTATATTCACTCTACCCACCACTCATTCTCTCTCTTCATTTTCCACCACTCAATTTATTCAACCAACACTACTATTTACCCAACTCATTCTCTCTCTTCATTTTCTACCACACATTTTCCTTATTTTATTATTTTTCCTTAGTTATTATGTCCACCTCTTGAGTGTCAAATGAGGTGGGACGGAGGGAGTACTGATAAATGGTCAACCCTACCGACACTTTGCATATGCAAAATGAAGCAACTACTTCAATGGAAGTTGCCCCATTTCATTATGGGTCTTCATAATTATTGCTCTTCATCCTCCAACTTCTCCAATGCCCAGAAAGTGTAAGATATATATCTACTTGTAATTAAAGCATGGAAAGTGAAAATGTCCGATCTTGATCTTAACGGATCGGCTTCAGCTCGTCGTGGAGATTCAGATTCACGGACAAAGTTGATTTCGAATGAAATTCCAATTTTAAAGTTCAAAATGTTTGTTAGAATCTATGTTACCTGAAAACGGTATCCGGGATCCGACACGGATACGGATCCTAATGTCGGATACAATTTTCTTAATAATTTTCGACACGGGTACGGGATACGAGCATTATTTCAGGACAAATCAAAATTGTATAAATAGACTATTTATATTTTACTTATAAATGAAGTCAACTCACTAGCTCCTTTTTTACTAAGATATACTCCCTCCGTCCCAGCACAAGTGACACTTATTTCCTTTTCGGCCTGTCCCAACACAAGTGACACTGCCAAAAATGGAAATGTTTTAATATATTTATATTTAATCAACCCACTATTTAACCACACTCATTCTATCTCTTCATTTTACACCACTTATTTTATTCAACCAACACTACTATTTACCCCACTCATTCTATCTCATCATTTTCTACCACATATCTACTACATTTCCTTAATCTCCATGTCCCAAAAGTTGGTGCCACTTCTGCTGGGGCGGAGGGAGTATTGTATATTAAGTAAAACAACACTAAAATTTGTAAAATCTTTATAAATGAAATCAAATCACTCCTTTTTTTCTTTCAAATTTTTATTGTCGTATCTGAATGAAAAAGCAGTTGTCAGGGTGTCGCGTCGGACACGATATGTATCGGACACAGGTACTTCAACATATTTGAAGAGTCCGAGTAACAGAGGTTAAAATTAAAGACCGAAATGTCTAAGTGATGCAGTCTGGCGCCAGACACAATCCCTTGCTGCAATGTCCCTGGTTGATATGAAATTATGCAATGAAAAAGTATGAGAAAATAGATACTCCCTCTATTCAAACCAAGCTTCTTATTTTCCTTTTTAATTTTCCTAGACAGATTAAGGTTCTTAGTTGCTTTATTACCTTAAATGGACCCCTATGGGGTTATGAAACTATGGGTTCTCCACAAATCTCCCAAAGGAGAATCGAACACAGGACCTCCCCTTCAAGGGAAGCCCTAACACACCTACCCGATACCACTAGGCCGGAAGGCCTTTGGTACAAAGTTAATCATAAATTCATACATGACCTATCTAGAAATGTGCCATCAACTCAAACAAGACCTATCTATTATACTCCCAAAATGATAATTATGCAAGCCTGTTTAATATTTTAATACTCCATTTGTCTCAGAAATGTAGTCTCATTTTGACATTTTATGATTAACAAAAATAAATTTTGACCAAACATTGGTGTCAATTTAATGATCACAATGAAATTCTAAAAATTGTTATTGATAAATCACTTAATGATTTATCAATTATGAATTTTAGAATTTCACTGGAATGATTAGATTGTCACCAATGGTTGGTCAAAATTCAATTTTGTTGACCATAAAAAGTCAAAATGAGACTATCTTTCCGGGGAGTATAACTAGGGATGACCAAACCGGACCGGAACCGGAAAACCGGACAGGAGAAGCCCGGAACCGGAGCAAACCTAAGAGTAAACCGGAACCGCCAGTCATCCGGGCCGGTTAAGGTTCACATAAATGGCGAACCGGAACCGGACCGGAAATCCCTTGTTTTTCAATAATTTTTTACTTGTTTATTCATTATTGATCGGAACCGGAACAGTACCGGAACCAGATTGTGTAACCGGAGCCGGATCCGGGGTAAGCAAGAGCCGGTTAAGGTTCACCTATATGCCGAACCGGAACCAAAACCGGAGTTGGCCATCCCTAAGTATAACATATTAATTTTGAAATTTAGTGATTTTGAAGCCTTCGTTTTGAAAGTAAGAGTTTCCGACCCGCTGGTATAAATTGAATCAGATAAGAGCAACCCCATTTGTTTGACCCGGCATGATATTTCAGATATAAAGACGTCTGTATTGTACAGAGGCCCTGTGGTCCTTTCAATTTATGTTCACTTTTTTACTCTACACTACACGGGATTAAGAAATCAAAGCAACGTAAAATGGGTAAGTAAAGTTAATGACATGACTTTTTAAAACACTATTCATAAATTAAGTGGACCTCGTTTGTTCGCGCGTTACGGCAAAAAACGGAGCTTTTGAACGGGCGTTTAAGAAATAAGCGTATAACAAAAAACCGAGCTTGTGTGTGAACCAGACCGATCAAGCCCATCTTAACCTGATCCTGAATCTCGAGCCCGAACCGGTGAACCCGTGGAAGCTTATGCCCGAGGCCTAAGCCCGACCGCTGACCTAACACAAGAAAGTCTCTGCCTCCCGTTATTTATTAATGAGCCCAGAACCTGCACTTTACAGTTGGCGAATACGTCCAAGGGACGTTAACGATCCGTACCTGTCAGACCATAACTGTTAGTAGTGGAGCCATCATCCAATGAGATCCTGGCACGTGTCCTGCGTCCGTACGAAGGCGGTTAACACCTAGATCATATCCTTTCGTTCTCTCTCTCTTGTAACCTATAAATACCCCTTAACGCCCCCTGGGCAAGGTATGCATTCTAACCCTATATCACACACAAGGCATTCACAAGCCTTTTTTTTCTTAGGTTTTCCTCAGAGATCTCATTCTCACACCCGAGGGCCTAAGTCAGATTCAAACCCGGCTCTGGTCTTAACGGTGCTTTGTCTGTGTTGTGATTCAGAAACCGGAAATAGCTAGCTGGAGATCCCTCTCCTTGACCCCAAATTTTCAGGGCGTCATCAGTGGTTCCATTGCCGGGAAACGAAATTTTCCTAGTGCAATCTTCTTATTTCACTTGCTTTTCCAGTCAAATTTAATTCAAATTCTCTATTGCAAATTTTCAATTCAAGCTTTGCTCATTCAGTCGATTCCCCTGTTTTTTACGGTTCTTAAATCTTATTCAATTCTCTATGTTATTCCTGATATACAAAATCTTTGCAATGACTGGAAAAGAAATTTTGAATCCAAATCCCAGCCCCTCGAAACAAGGGCCTCAAGGATCAATCCTTGCCAGATTGGGAGATAAGACGCTTAGCGGCAACTTTTATACTCCCTCTCAACGGGCAAGGAGAGAGGCAGATCTGAGAGATCATATTGAAACTTCAAAAGCTCACAAAACTCAAAAAAAAAACCTGTCACTCCTCTCACTCCCGATCAAATTCAAAAGAAAATTCAAATCCTAACGGATAGGCAGACTCTGATAGCAGAGGGGCTGCAGTTGAATCTAGCTTTAGAAGAGTTGTTTAATGCGGAGGCTGTTGGGTTTTGATGCATCATACGCAGCGGAATAAACAGATAAAATCAAACACCCAAGAGCCCGGATCCGTGCATGTTGATTAAATTAAATACAAGATGAAAGAAACATACCCTTGAAGATCGAATCCATGAACACGGACTTTAAGGTGTTAAAGCAAACACCCTCTATCGGTATCCACACGTCGAACAGATATCAAGAACACCTTCTTGATCTGGATTGCTAGACCCAAGGCTTGATGAAGAAACAATTTCTTCGTAAGAATTATTTTGCTTCAGTGATTATTGAGTTATGATGATTCTAAATCTCAAAACTAATAATCCCCTCTATATGTGTGTAATTGTTTCTCAAACAACATGTTATGATTTCTAAAATCAACCATTAGGTTTCTCAAACCCGACTGCACACATATATAATAGGGTATAAACCTAATTCCTTTTGGGATCAGAATTCCTTGTCAAACAAGAGATCTTTTCCGTCTGGACAAACCATCCGTACGGATTGGTTGGGTGGCTCCCAAACCATCCGTACGGATCCTTCCAGCAGGATCCAGTTTTTCCCGTTTTCTGTGCCTTATTCAATCCGTTCTATTGTGTGTGACCCAATAGGATTATACTAAGTTGGCAACGAGTCCGAACGAGTCAGAACCCGTAAGTCATAAGCGGACTCTAGCAAGCCATTATTACTACCCAATTAGTATAACTTTGAAAGCCCAAAGTAACGTTATAGAACATATCACAATCTCTTTGTCACACGATATCATATTGGACATAAGTCATGGTCCACGTCAACTTATGTTGTCCAATGCTTTCTCGATCTCGAGTAGATTGATATGAGCAAATAACATTGAACGCTTCAATTCATTTGGGTACGGCCGTACACTATTATCAATCTCACTCATCGAGTGGCCAAGCAGATATCTCTCTTGAGAGAGGGACAAATCCCATCTTGACTTATCATTCTTCCCTACAAGAATCCGATTATGCCAATCGTAGCCTTTATAGCTTCCCGGTTAGGGGTAGCGTTTGAGTACGTCAAACATAATGTTCATCATGTGGAAGACTATGATAATCTCAGGTCTAAGGATGAATGATATAACTATTATGATATTTAATTATGACATTTGACCATGACATAAATCTCATAACGGGTCTATCTAGTACTTGTTCTCCAACATGTACCCACAAGTTTAATCCGCATCCTATGCGCTATTATCATCATATGATTATCCATTAAACTCATGCTAGCCCTTCATAAGTGCTAGGGACAATGATTATTATAATAAACATGCAAAAGATATAATAATCGGGTTTGTTATCTCTATAACAATGAAGCTATGATATAACGCATAAGCCTTTCTCAAGGGCCTAGGGCATAATATCCAACAGAGGCTACCGCCGGAATTCCCCCTCCCGAGAAATCAAAAACTCGCGGTGTAGTGGGCTCTAAAAGCAGCACCAGTAGAATTATGGGCGAAAAAATACATACAATCCTCTTGGAGGATGATGAAGAGGAGGGGGAAGGAGGAGGAGAAAGTGAGGAAGGTGAATCCCAACCCCAAAAGCTTAGGGGCCAGGGTAAGGGGAAAGAAATTGTCAAGGCGGATGACAAAACTGTGGAAACAACAAAAAATAGGGCTAAAACCGGGGAAATGATCGACCATAAGTTCCAAAGAATGGTCAAAGATCTATGGGAGTCCAAGCAAGGAGTAACAAAGTGCGTTGGACCCATGGATGCTTTTGCTTCATGGATTGCTGATTCCCCAATTCAGCGAGGGAAGGTGCCCACCTTAGACGCCTACGATGGCTCATCTAACTCAAAAAGTCATGTAGGGCGGTTTGAAGGACAAATGGCCTTGTTTTCCACAGATGAGGCCGTGAAATGCAAAGCACTCGCCTCTACCTTTAAAGGGAAGGCCCTAGAATGGTTGTTGGCCCACAAATCACGTTCTATTGACAGCTATGAGCAGCTGCGGGGTTCTTTCTTGAACACGTTCGCGGGCGCAGGGGAGGCTGCAAGGCCTAAGTTGGACTTATGCGGTGTAAAACAGAATCCAGGAGAAAGTACGAAAGCATACATTACTCATTTCCAAAAAATGACCGAGCAGATTGTGGACTTAACAAATAATGATATAGAGTTGTGTTTCTTGGGAGGATTAACATCATATACCTTGAAACAAGAATTTGCCTGCCGAAAGCCCGAAGGGACTGAGAAAATGTATAACAGAGCCATTGCTATGGCCGGAGTAGAGCCCTCATTCATGCTGGATGCCCGCAGAAGCGTCAAGGACAGAATTGAGCCCACACAAGAATTCATAAATTATTCCGGATATGCAAGGAACAACAGTGCCCGGGGAAGAATGAAACATAGAGGCATGGAAAATTACAAGAGAGGGGATGATTCCGCCTTTACTCCTTTAATCGCCTCAAGAACTGAAATCTTGTGGGCAGAAGTGTTACCCCCTCCGCCCCCTCAAGAAAAGAATCCTTATGAAAAATCGAAAAATAAGTGGTGCGGGTATCATGAGGACCATGGGCACACGACAGACGAATGTTTTCAGCTGAAGAAAATCATTCAGCAGGAAATAGAGGTCGGGGAGTTAAAAAAGTGGATTGCGGGATCAAGTAGTAGTGGACACACCCCGCGGGGAAACATCCACCAGATAAGACACAACGACGTTGATGGGGAAGGAAGATATGACATCCAATACATTGGAGAGGAATCCCCGAGCAACACTCAACTGTCCAACCAGATTAAACAACTGGAAAAAGTGTTCTTAAACCCCGCATACCCGCTGGAAGAAGATGAGTTAATCGAGCGGACATAGGCAAAGTATTGATTGACATAGGGGCTTCCCGGGACATCCTCTATTTCAATTGCCTAGAAGAGATGGGAATGTCCGAGGCACACCTCACTCCTTATGCTGGCCTGGTAGAGGGGTTCACTAATCACACGGTTCATGCCAAGGGAACAATTGACTTTGATGTGACCATTGGAATAAAACCCTTTGAAAAAACTGCCCGAGTTACTTTCATGGTGATTGCGTTGAAATCCCAGTACAATGCTATACTCGGAGTGACCGCACAAGCGGCGTTGGGGATCGTTGCATCAATCCCGCACCAAAAGATCAAGTTCAGTACGCCGGTGGGGATAGCGTGTATTGAGAACAAGACCGACCTTTTTTGAAAGTCATTGAAAAGAAAAGGAGAGAGAATGCGGGGATGACTAGACCGGGGGTTTAAGGAGAAGAGAGAAGGGCGAAACCTAATGGAAAGGAGATCCAGGATACAGCTATGATCGGGACTTCGTCAGTTCATTCAACGCGGGCAGAATTCAAGCAGAGTAGGAGAGCCCGCCAAAGAGCCGCTGAGGGCGAGCAAATTGAAATAGTAATTGACTCATTACATGACAGAGAGGTGGCTGATATTCAGCCCAATGATGCGCTGGAGGATGTAATCATAAATCCAGCTTACCCCGAGCAAACTGTAAAAGTGGGACTTGAAATTCATCCAGAAGAAAGAAAGATCTTGATAGAATTTCTGAGAAAAAGCGTGGATGTATTTGCTTGGACGGTGGAAGATATGAAGGGAATAAGCATAGAAGTGATCGAGCATGAGTTCAACATTGATCCCACTTTCACAAGGATCCTTCAAAAGGAAAGGTACTTCTCGCCCGAAAAAAGAGCCGCGATTAAGATAGAGGTGGAAAAATTGTTGAAGGCAAAGATTGTGAGCCCGATTAAGTACCCGAGATGGTTAGCCAACGTGGTTATGGTAACTAAAGCCAATGGGAAGTGGAGAATGTGTGTAGATTTTACGGATCTAAACAAAGCTTGTCCCAAATATTGTTACCCGCTTCCCCGGATAGATCAATTGGTGGACTCAATAGCCGGGCATAGAATACTAAGCTTCATAGACGCATACTCGGGCTACCATCAAATTAAAATGAAGGAAGCAGATATCCCCTCTTGCGCTTTCTATGCTGCAGGTAAAACCTACACCTTCAACAATATGCCGTTCGGGCTCAAAAATGCGGGCGCATCATATCAAAGATGGTAGGAATTGTCTTCGACAGTCAGTTGGGTCGAAATATGGAGGCTTATATCGACGACCTGGTGATTAAGACGAAAAAATCCTCCCATGAAATTGATGTGGCTGAAACCTTTGACAATCTCCAGAAAAACAACATGAAACTTAACCCATCAAAGTGCGCTTTTGGGGTGATGGCAGGAAAGTTCCTAGGTTTCATGGTAAATCAAAGGGGGATCGAGGCAAACCCGGAGAAAATCCAGGCTTTAATAAACATGCAGCATCCAAGATGCATCAAGGAGGTGCAAAAGCTAAATGGACGGATCACGGCCTTAGGAAGGTTCATTTCAAGATCGGCAGAAAAGTGTTTGCCCTTCTTTAAAACGTTGAAAGGAGGAAATAATGAGGGATTTGATTGGAATGAAGAATGTAGGAATGCATTTGAACAAATAAAATCCTACCTGGGGAAACCGCCTTTGTTGAGCAGTCCGGGCACAGGAGAAGAGCTTTCTGTCTTTTTGGAGGCAACAGATCAAGCAGTGGCCGCGGTATTGGTAAGAGAGGAAGATGGAATCCAAAAGGCCATTTACTATGTTTCTAAAGCCTTGTCCGCAGTAGAAATCCGGTACTTAAACATCGAAAAATTAGCCTTCGCCCTGCTAATGGCTGCTCGGAAATTGCGGGCATACTTCATTGCCCATCCAATCACGGTTTTATCGGACGCTCCATTAAGAAGAATCCTGCACAAGCCCGAATCTTCAGGAAGGATGTTGGCATGGTCCATAGAGCTCACAGAGTTCCAGATCACATACTCCCCGCGAAAGGCGATAAAAGCACAGGCACTTGCAGACTTTGTCGCAGAAACTACCTTTGAATTGGAAGGGGATGAATTTGGAAAAGGCAAGGCAGCAAAACTGATTAAAAGAAAGAGCCAAGAGGCTAAGGATTTGGGTGAGAAGCCAAAAGATTGTTGGTCATTATATGTAGATGGATCTGCGGGCAAAGTGATAAGTGGTGCAAGGATCATCTTGGTCGCCCTGGAAGGACAAAAATTCAAGCGATCTTTAAGATTCAAGTTTCCAGTATCGAACAACCAAGCCGAATACGAAGCTTTGATAGCAGGCTTAGAACTAGCCCGGGATCTAAAAGTACCCAAGCTAGTGATAAACAGTGATTCACAGCTCGTGGTCAATCAAGTAAGAGGAGACTATGAAACTAACCATCCAGTGCTATTCAAGTACAAAGAACTCACTGAAAGTTTGTTGAAAGATTTTGAGTTTTACGAGCTGAAGCAAGTTAACCGGGCAGATAATTCTGAGGCAGGTCTTCTATCAAGAATCATGAATGAGGAAATCTCCAAGCTCGGTGCGGATTGCTGGATTGAATTCACGGAGGCTCCGGCCATTGATAGGGTGGCGATTAACAATGTGGACGAACAATAAACGGACTGGGTTGATGAAATGCAGGCATATGTGGAAAACCAAGTCCTCCCCGATAACCCAGACCGAGCGAAAATTTTGATGAAACACGCCACAAGGTACACTGTCATTGATGGAATCCTCTATCGAAGATCTTTTTCAAAGCCATTACTGAGATGTGTCAAGACCGGAACGGTGACCAATCTATTATATAAGGTCCACGAGGGTGTATGCGGAGGGCATCCGGGAGCTCGCACGCTTGCTGACAAAATCAGGGTTTTGGGATACTATTGGCCGACAATGAGGCAGGACGCGGAGGAATATGTCCGCAAATGCGACCAGTGCCAAAGATTCGTAAATATTCCAAGGCTGCCTTCTACAGAGCAAACGTTGGTAGTTCCTACTTGGGCGTTCAACATGTGGGGAATAGACCTGATTGGACCATACCCTAATGCCCCCGGCGGAGCCCAAATGGTAGTAATTGTTGTGGACTACTTTACAAAATGGGTGGAGGCCAAGGTATTGACTAGTACCTCAGAGGCAAACGTCATTAAGTTTATACATGATCACATCTATTGTCGTTTTGGATTGCCGCGGGTAATTGTTTCGGATCACGGACTCCAGTTCCAAAGAAAGTTCACAGCTGAATGTAGGAGGCTCAATGTGGAACACTGCCAATCTTCCGTGGCAAGGCCGCAAGCGAATGGCTAGGCTGAAGCCACCAACAAATTACTCATGACCGCACTCTACAAAAATTTGACAAGAAAAAGTGGACGCTGGTTGGACGAACTTAGCACTGCCTTGTGGGCCGTCCGCACCACAACAAGGAATTCGACTGGAGAGACCCCTTTCTCTTTGACATACGGGTCAGAGGAAGTGGCACCCGTGGAAGCAGCATTGCCTACTTATAGGGTTGCTCATTTTGATGAAACAAAGAATGAGGAATCTCGTCAAAGAGATCTTGATTATCTCGAGGAGAAGAGCCTCCGAGCAAGAGCAAGAATGGTTAACTACAAACAAAAGGCAAAGATTTACCATGACAAGAGGGTAAACAAGCGGTCTTTTGCTGTGGGAGATTGGGTATTGAGGAAGACTGAGGTCACGGGCAAGCAACCCGGGTACAACAAACTCTCACCAAATTGGTAAGGGCCTTATCAAATTGCTCGAGTCATCAAAGAAGGGACATACAGGATCCTCACTACAGAAGGGAAAGATTTAAAGAATGCTTGGCACAGAGACCACTTGAATAAATACTACCCCTAAGAATTGTATTCCCCTATCGGTTGGAAAGAAAATGTAGTTAGAAATTTGCCTTTTTTCTATTTCTATATTGTAATACAACTTTGATGTAACCACTCTATGAGCGGAAAATTTCTAAAGAGTAATGATATTATGTTTGTTCCGTTTTAAAGAAAGTTAGACTTGTATCTCAAAAAATGCGCGGATGGCAAATATAACAAAGAATGCCAAAACCGCTAGGGTCCCAAGCCCAGAAATGTCGTTGCATGACTCTTCAGGCACGATGCGCGGTCATACGCCCTCGAGCTAGACCGCAAGCCCAAAAAGGGAAATGCCGTTGCATGACTCTTCATGCACGATGCGCGGTCATATGCCCTCGAGCTAGACCGCAAGCCCGAAAAGGGAAATGCCGTTGCATGACTCTTCATGCACGATGCGCGGTCATACGCCCTCGAGCTAGACCGCAAGCCCGAAAAGGGAAATGCCGTTGCATGACTCTTCATGCACGATGCGCGGTCATATGCCCTCGAGCTAGACCGTAAGCCCGTAAAGGGAAATGCCGTTGTATGACTCTTCATGCACGATGCACGGTCATACGCCCTCGAGCTAGACCGCAAGCCCGAAAAGGGAAATTCCATTACATGACTCCTCATGCACGATGCGCGGTCATACGCCCTCAAGCTAGACTGCCAAAACGTAAAATCATGACCAATTTCAAATCTTGATCATACAAGCAATAATACATACTAAGGCCGGACGTAACAAAGGGCAAAATGGGGAAAGCAAAAGCACGCAGTAAAAAGAGAAACATGAATCTCAAATACCAAGGATTACATGGAAACAAGAATGAATTATACGAAATGTTGAGAACCTGTGCTATTACAAAATTACCCAGGACGCAGCCCGGTTCGATCTTCAGTTTGCGGGGGGAGGATTGACTTCCACTTCTGTAATAGATTCAGAGATAGTAGGATCAGATGCAGAATCGACCTGAGCTTCAGCAAGAGCGGAGGCAAAAGTGGAGAAAAGAAGAACAATACCTTCAATATACGAGCCGCCAGGGCCAAAAACCTTTTCCAGAGCGGCGGCCAAAGACAAGGAGGAGTCGTCACCTGTAAACCGAAAGTCATCAATATCTTTTAACAGAGGTTGGACGGTGACAGGTAAGACCGGAGGAAGAGCATTTCGGACTGATTCAGGAAGTTCTGCGAGTTGGTCATTAGTAAATGACACAAGGGAGTGACCGTTATCTCTTGAGCAGTATATTTCCCCGTGTTGGTGTTGGTGCCCTAGGCACGTTTGTTAAACATTGTATAAGTTATCATTTTATTCATGATGATAAAGAGATAATAAGATTATTATTGTTGCTCATATTTGCTTATAATAATATCCGTCCCTAGAGCTTGTTAAGCACTAGTATAAAGGCTAAATGATCATGGGATGATCATGTTAGATTTATGGGTACTTGTTTGGAACAAGGTACTGGACATGACCCGCGGTATGAGATTTATGTCATGGTCAATGTCATATATAAATCTCATATTAGTTATTTCATTTGAATCCTTAGACATGAAGTTAGTATAGTCTTCCACTTGATGAAGATTATGTTTGATATATTCAAACGCTACCTTTAACCGGGTAGTTATAAAGGGTATGATTGGCATAATCGGATTCACGTAGGGAAGAATAATAAGCTAATTGGATTTGTCCCTCTTCGGAGAGATGTCAAGCTTGGGCCCCTCGAAGGAATGATGTTGATGAAATGTTTGTCCAAACTCAAATGGATTGATTAGATCAATGTCATTTGGATTATCAACATATTCGGAATCGAGAAAGTATTGAACAAAAAAAACAAGTTGACTTGTTGACTATGACTTGTGTTCAATAACATCGTGGACAAAGGGATTGTGACATGTTCTAAAGGAATGCGAACTTGTATCTAGTTATACTATTTGGGTAGGTATGACGGTTTTCTAGAACCTAATCATATCTTATGGTTTCATGTTTGAACCCATTGCCAACTTAGTATAATCCTAGAGGGTCACACACAATAGAACGAATCCTAAAAAGGACTATATTGGAATATTGGGTCGAAGGACCATTGAAGGATTTTGGAAATTAAAGGAGACTGGAGCAAGTGTGCGACCGCACAGAAAATCTTGGGCGGCCGCACAGTTTGGCTCAACTTGTACCAGAATTGTTCCAGGTTGAGTGTGCGACCGCACAGTTGGTTTTGGACGGCCGCACAGTTTGTCGGGATTGGTTTCCTGATTCAATTTGGAAACAGGTTTTGGACAGGTTTTGGACTTTCCTAATTGCGATTCCTTACGGGTTTAGACACAAGTTACCTATTTGGAATAGATCTAACTTGTATATAAACAGCCTCTATTCGCCCAAAATCAACACTAAGCATTATGTAACTTTGTGAGAGCCTCCAAGGGTTTGAGAGGATGAATTTCTTGTTATAAAAAATCCCTAGATTGAAGAACAAGAATATCACACACATAATAATTCCATATAGTTCTATACATCATGAAAGTGTGTTTCATGATTTGGTCTAGCAACCAAGATCAAGTGTTCTTGATATTCGTTCGCGTGTGGATACCGCTAGAGGGTGAAACTTATCATCTTTATAGTTCGTGATTCTTGCATTGTTCGTGATCAAGATTTCAAGCCTCCATCGAATTCAAGGTTGCAAAATCAAAGGCATCAAGGGTTAGTATTATAGTATTCATTATGTTGTATTTGATATAATCATATGAACAGATCTATGGCTTTGGGTTTCTATTAAATTTTAAATGCATAATTCCGCTGCGCATGTTACTCCGAAACCCAACAGTGGTATCAGAGCCCCATTCAAGTTGATTATTTCAATACTAGATCATGTTGTGTGTATATAAATTGTTTATGTGCCTAGCATGATATGAATATTGGGATTATGATGTTTATGTGTTATATGCGTTTTATGTGGTTTATTGTTTTATAAACTTTAATCGCACTATTCAATCGTAATAAAATTATGGTGGATTTAAAATTGTTTGGATTATCAATTTTTGATTGGATCAAAGTTTTGATATTCTAGGGATTCATGAATAAATGGTTTATTCAAGGTTTTGATGATCATGGTGATTTGATCACCAAGAACACTAAATCCTAATTGAATCGGGAAAAACAATTTTGAGAAAAATTTTGGATTTAAAATTGTTTGGATTATCAATTTTTGATTGGATCAAAGTTTTGATATTCTAGGGATTCATGAATAAATGGTTTATTCAAGGTTTTAATGATCATGGTGATTTGATCACCAAGAACACCAAATCCTAATTGAATCGGGAAAAAAACAATTTTGAGAAAAAATTTGGAACTTTAAAAGTTTGGAATTTTTCAAGGGGTCCGACCGGACCCATGCAGAGACCCGGCCGGACCTAGCTAGGGTTTTGGCGTGGGGGCTCGTGCTAGGGTTTTGGGTTGGATTTTAGGGTTTAATTTTCCTATTTGTTTTAGTCTTGTGAATTCTAAGATTGGTTCAAGGTTTTGGATGGCTAATCTAAGTTCATCGAGATGTGTTTCTCAAACTTGATCGTAATCAAAGTTTCAAAGATAAAACGAAGTTAGAATTATGAAGAGTTCATAATTGCTAAAATTGAGAAACAAAGTTCTTGATTCAAAGATTGGAGTTCCATGTGGAATTGTGGATGCAATTGACCTACGTTCATCGAGACCATCTATTGCTTAGTTTCGGCCACATGGACTACTTTATTTGTTTCTTGAATTAGTGCGGAATTGTGGTTGCCTTATGGCTTAGTTCGGCCGCACTTCTTGTTGTCTTGATTTGGAGATGATAACCAAGTTCAAATAGTCCCATCCTCATAATTATAGAGAAACTAATGACACATAAATGTTGTGATTAAATTAATGAAGATTAATTTAGTGGCTAATTTTGATGCATAACATGTTTATCTTGTGTGCTCATAAATGTGTAGTATGCTATATGGTGATAAACCTTCAAGAAAAGTTTTAAGTCCTCTTGCCACGCCATGATTAAAACACTTGTAAGTACACGGGTATTTTCATGTGGGCTCGCCAAAGCGAGGTGCATTGATTTTATTCTTGTATGAGCAAGATGAGTGAATAAGAGTTTCCTATGCGTTTAAAATGGTTGTACTTAATTGGGCGTCAAAACAGTTTTGGGCCTAGGCAAAGATGGAATTAAACATGCTTTTGAAATTGGATCACTAAGAATCATATTGAATATGATTGACAAGAAATTGTCTACCTAATTAATTTGATTTTGAGCGCTCCGTCAAAGCGGACTCAAGATTAAATTAAAGTTGGATCTTAGCCCAATTTAAAAGGAATCTCAAAAAAAAGATCTAAGAGTCATATGGGATATGAATGACAGGGTTGTCTACCTAATTAATTTGGTTTTGAGCGGTGCGCCAAAGCGTACTCAAAATTAAGTTAAAGTAGGATCTTAGCCCATTTAAATTATATTATACATTGGATGTATAAGAAGGTTATATAATTTAGTGGGAGTATTTTTTGGAAAAATACATTATTTATATCTTTAATGAGATTGGTACTTGTAAAATTTTGGAAATTTTGCATAAGTTGTAGATAAAGACAACTAAAATCATTGTGATCAATCCTTGATAAGGATAATGCTTCAATAGAATGGTACAAACTTCATGGATTGGATCCTGAGCCTAAGAATCTTTATAAGGCAAGAAGATGTGTTGTACATTCTTGATGGTCCTATTCCTAAAGAACCCAAAGCCGGAATAGACAATCACAAGAATCATGAGTATGTTTCTAAGAATGTGAGTTGTCTCATGCTCGCGACTATGTGCTCAAACTCCAACGAAGTTTGCAACTTGTGGAAGCCTATTAGATAGGCGTGGAGTTAAGAGACATGTTTCAAGAGCAAGCTAGGCAAGAGAGGTATAAAACCATTGTTAATGATGGAAAGGAGGCCAAGTGCCAAAAGAAAGGTAAGACAAGAGTTGTCAAACCTAAAGGAAATAATTGTGGTTAAAATAATAACTCTAATTGATGCAATTTTGTAAAATGACAATTGGATTGACCATTTAGAATTATAGTCAAAATTCTGGATAATCAATAAAAGGAATGATAGTGGGACTGCCACTTGGGAATTTTATGTTATAAATTATTCTTTCTAAATTTAATTATTGGGTATTGGATACCAGAATAATTAGTAAGATGAAAGACTACTTATAGTAAAGTTTTATCTGCAAACGGTAATGATGCAATGGTTGCAACATTGTTCTTAGAACACTTGTAAAGTGACTTTACTAACAAAGTAGAAAACATTATTTTGTTATAAGATAATGAAGGATATTTATTTCTTATTTGGAATAAGAAAATGTGCTTTATTTATTATGATTTACTTCATTGTGTTATCATATAAATAAATCTTATATCCTAAATCTTGAAGAACAAAGTATTAAATGCTATAACATAAATAATTAAAATTCTTTATGCATTATTGTTTTGATCAAATAAATAAAAAGTGCATATCTAAAATTCCATGGGACGGAGTTTTAAGTCATATGATTTGGAATCACATGATTTTTGCAAATTTCATTTACTTGGACCAAGACATCTTTTACTATGAATAGTAAAAGGCTAATATCTTACTTGACCTAATACATTTCGATGTATATGGTGCATTAAGTAGCAATGCTAAAAGAGAAGTTTGGTTATACTTGATAAAATTATTCAAAGATTCTGACTCGATCGTGATGATGAATAATTGAACCAAGGTTTTGATAGTTATCATTAAGGTTGTGAAATAGTTTCACAATAAACTCTACTAAGAACACCATTTGGAATGATGTGTCTACATGGAGGCATTGAACCTTATTGGATATGGTTCATAAGATGATAAAATCAAAAATTGATCTTCCATTTGGGGTTATGTATTACAAACCGCTATAATTACACTAATTTGAGTTCCATCAAAGGAGGTTAAAAGGTGAAAGAAAACCGGGTTTGTCTTTCATAAAGATTTAAGATAGTGAGAACTTTTTGGAAATGAGCTGTCTGGGACACACTCACATTTAAATCTAACAAATATATTTTCATGAGATATCCTAAGGAAACTTGAGGATAATGTTTTACTCATAAGAAACAAATGGTTTGTTACTTATGATGGTGTTTTTCTCGATAAGTCATTTATCTCTAAAAGAATCAGTGAGAGTAAAATATATATCTCGAATGGTTTGAGACCTAGAAAATATAATTTAACCTGAGATGGAAGTTGAACAAGTTTTCACAAGGAGTCGTGAAAAGTCCGTTCAAGTTATACAAAGTACTTGCGTACATGATAGGATACAATCTATGACAAGAAACATTGGATATTTCGAAATAGAAAGTATTGAGGTAAAGTTCATTTAGAATGAAGTATTTACCAACTATCATAGATGCAATGTCCGCTTCACATTTAGATTAATGACTTGGATTCATAATATCTAAAAGGCAATCCATGTGTAATAATCAAGTTTGGAACTTGATCATTCTAACCTAAGGTGTAAAAACCAAAGGAGAGGAATGGGTTTTCTTGGAGAAAACTTACATGGGTAGCAAGAAACTTACTAGAATTTTCATAGTAACATGTTCATATTTGGAATATGAAATTTGACAAAATGATGTCAAAACAAGCGTTCCTCAACGGGAACTCACTTAAGGATGTATTGGATACAACCTAAAAGTTTTGATGGTCAAAGAAAAATTCTAATAAAGTATGTAAGTTGCGGAAATCCATAGGATGGATTGAAGCAAACTTATAGGAGTTGGAATCTCCGTTTTGATAAATCAAAATAGTTTTGTTTTATCAAGAACGAAGATGAACCTTGTATATACAAGAAGATTAGTGGGAGCATAGTGCTATTCCTTATTTAAATATGTGGATGACATATTGCTCATTGAAAACGACATTCCTACACGTAGGAAAGTGCTTCGCAATGAAAGATATGGAAGAAACCGCATATGTCCTTGGCATTAAGGAAGCTAATTGGTTTAAAGCCAAAGTACAAACATTTACAAGGTCATTAGAAGTTTCCGCATGGAAATTCTAAAAAGGATAGTTGCCAATGTTACATGGAGTTTTTCTATGCAAAGACTCAAATGTCCTAAGACAAATGATGAGCATGAGAAAATGAATGGGATGCCATTTGCTTCGGTAATTGGATCCATCATACCATGATAAGTACTAAGCCGGATATATCTAAATGCTTGGAGCATGACGAGTAGATATCAATCCGACAACCGGTGAGAATCACTGGATGGCTGTAAAACAATTCTTAAAGTACTTTAGAAGGACTAAAGATTTGTTTTGATCTACGGAGGGATGGAAGATGATCTCGTCGTATATGGGTACACGAATGCATGCTTCCAAACTGACAAAAAATGATAGATGATCGCAATCGAGTTTTGTGTCTAAGTAGTGAAGCTGTAAGTTGGAATGGTTCCAAGAAGAGTACAGTCGCTAAAATTCTACATACTAAATCTAAGTATATTGCTGCATTGGATGCTGCAGAGGAAGTTGTTTGGATTAAGAAGTTCATTGGTGAACTTAAGATGGTTCCTAACATTGCTAATCCAATAGACCTTATTAGTAATAATAGTCGTGCTATTGATCTAGCAAAGGAACTAAGGGCACATCCTAAATCCAAACACATACTTAGGCGTTTTCTTATCGTTCGAGAAATCGTTGATAAGGGAGACGTACATATATGCAAAGTACCAACTAATGATGACGTTACGGACACACTAACAAAGGAACTTTCACAAGCTAAACATGATAGTCATGTTAGGTCCATGGGTATTGGATACCTAGGAAATTGGGCCTAGGGCAAGTGGGAGATTGTTGGTGTTGGTGCCCTAGGCACGTTTGTTAAACATTGTATAAGTTATCATTTTATTCATGATGATAAAGAGATAATAAGATTATTATTGTTGCTCATGTTTGCTTATAATAATCTCCGTCCCTAGAGCTTGTTAAGTACTAGTATAAAGGTTAAATGATCATGGGATGATCATGTTAGATTTATGGGTACTTGTTTGGAACAAGGTACTGGACATGACCCGCGATATGAGATTTATGTCATGGTCAATGTCATATATAAATCTCATATTAGTTATGTCATTTGAATCCTTAGACATGAAGTTATTATAGTCTTCCACTTGATGAAGATTATGTTTGACATATTCAAACGCTACATTTAATCGGGTGGTTATAAAGGGTATGATTGGCATAATCGGATTCACGTAGGGAATAATAATAAGCTAATTGGATTTGTCCCTCTTCGGAGAGATGTCAAGCTTGGGCCCCTCGAAGGAATGATGTTGATGAAATGTTTGGCCAAACTCAAATGGATTGATTAGATCAATGTCATTATATTCGGAATCGAGAAAGTATTGAACAAAAAAAACAAGTTGACTTGTTGACCATAACTTGTGTTCAATGACATCGTGGACAAAGGGATTGTGACGTGTTCTAAAGGAATGTGAACTTGTATCTAGTTATACTATTTGGGTAGGTATGACGGTTTGCTAGAACCTAATCATATCTTATGGTTTCATGTTTGAACCCATTGCCAACTTAGTATAATCCTAGAGGGTCACACACAATAGAACGAATCCTAAAAAGGACTATATTGAAATATTGGATCGAAGGACCATTGAAGGATTTTGGAAATTAAGGGAGACTGGAGCAAGTGTGCGACCGCACAGAAAATCTTGGGCGGCCGCACAGTTTGGCTCAACTTGTACCAGAATTGTTCCAGGTTGAGTGTGCGACCGCACAGTTGGTTTTGGGCGGCCGCACAGTTTGTCGGGATTGGTTTCCTGATTCAATTTGGAAACAGATTTTGGAGAGGTTTTGGACTTTCCTAATTACGATTCCTTGCGGGTTTAGACACAAGTTACCTATTTGGAATAGGTCTAACTTGTATATAAACAGCCTCTATTCGCCCAAAATCAACACTAAGCATTATGTAACTTTGTGAGAGCCTCCAAGGGTTTGAGAGGATGAATTTCTTGTTCTAAGAAATCCCTAGATTGAAGAACAAGAATATCACACACATAATAATTCCATATAGTTCTATACATCATGAAAGCGTGTTTCATGATTTGGTCTAGCAACCAAGATCAAGTGTTCTTGATATTCGTTCGCGTGTGGATACCGCTAGAGGGTGAAACTTATCATCTTTATAGTTCGTGATTCTTGCATTGTTCGTGATCAAGATTTCAAGCCTCCATCGAATTCAAGGTTGCAAAATCAAAGGCATCAAGGGTTAGTATTCTAGTATTTATTATGTTGTATTTGATATAATCATATGAACGGATCTATGGATTTGGGTTTCTATTAAATTTTAAATGCTTAATTCCGCTGCGCATGTTACTCCGAAACCCAACAGTGGTATCAGAGCCCCGTTCAAGTTGATTATTTCAATACTAGATCATGTTGTGTGTATATAAATTTACCGGGGTGCAAGTGCACCTGGTAAATTTTCGTATTTAAGAAGAAAAAAATATTATATGTATGATATATATATAACTGTGCACCCCCAAAACCAATTGCTTTGTAGTATAGATGGATAGAGTTATAGCCTTCTTCTACTAGAAAACTAGTGTTCGAATCCTAGTAAAGACACTTTTAGTATTTTAATTATTACATGCTTCCTCTCCAATTTGGCTTTTATGCCCTTCCAATTTGAGCTGCTAGTTCAATTTTCTTTTGATTTTGATTAGGATAATTATTGGTTGATATGAATTATATTTAAATGATATTTTGATTTCTCTTTCTTTATTGTTCACCATATTTTTGTTTATTAAAACACCAGATAAATATTTTAATAAAAATAAAGAGCAGATTTGAAAGTTTTTCGGACATTCATTTTAGGACGGAGGGAGTATTATTTAAAGTTTTGTATATTACAACATGTAATAGAGTAAACGACGATTATAATTTGAATTTTTAGTGTAATTTGTGCACCCGCTGGACGGAAACTCAAGATCCGCCACTGGCCGAACCCAACCCTTGATGCCCCCTATTAAATTTCACAGCAGCAACTTGCACTTTCGTATATTTCTCTCAATTTATTTTGATACAATGTGAGGTCCTATTTTACACATACATGCTACGTAATTCGTGGGATAGCATCCTAATCAAAATCTCCTAATGGTCTACCAAGATATGAGAATAATGGAGAGAATATGTGTGGAGATATTTACAATGATATACTCGTGATAAAAAAGGAAATCAAATCAAATCCTTCACTCCCCCTCAAGTTGGCGCATGGAGGTTACGAATGCCCAACTTGCCAACAAGAAACTGAAAATGAGCGGTTCCCAGAGCCTTCGTGAAAAGGTCAGCAACTTGGAGCTCTGTCGATATTTTGCAAGGTAAAATATCCCCCGATGCAACACGTTCCCAGACAAAATAGCAGTCCATTTCTACGTGTTTAGTCTGTTCATGGAACACTGGATTTGTTGCAATATGTCTTGCAGCCTGGTTATCGCAAAAAAGGGCGGTGGCCTTCTACTGTGGGGCCTCGATATCTTGAAGTAACCATCGAAGCCATATTATTTCGCTCACTGTCGTAGCCATTGCGCAATATTCTGCTTCAGCAGAAGAACGGGAAACAACCCTATTTCTTCGTGCGCCATGAGATGGGGCGCCACCTAGAGACATAAAATACCCCGTGCAGGATCGGCGTGTTGTTGGACAGCCACCGCAGTCGGCATCACAATAAGCTTCAAGCGTCAAGCTTCTTTGTGATAGCAGGAAGATCCCCTGTCTAGCCATATTCATAAGGAACCTGAGAACTCGCATGGAAGCATCCATGTGACTGCGACGTGGTGCCGATATGAATTGACTCAGGAGATTTACTGAAAATTGGATATCCGGGCATGTGACAGTCAAATAGAGTAGTCGGCCAATGAGCCGTCTGTATTGAAGTGTGTCGACAAGAGGAGTCCCATCATCAGATGTGAGCTTTAAGTTTTGGTCCATGGGGAACATGCTCGGCCTCCCTCCTTGTAGTCCACTATCTTCTAAAACATCAAGCGTATATTTCCGTTGTCTTAGGATTATGCCCTCTGGAGATCGTGCTACTTCTATGCCCAAGAAGTACATTAGATTTCCAAGATCCTTAATGCTGAATTTACCATTTAAATACGACTTCACATCATTGATCTTGGACATATTGTTGCCCACAAGTAAAACATCATCAACATAAATAAGGGCTGCAACGTACGTCCCATTATTCTTGTAGATAAAGAGAGAATGATCATCTCTAGATTGATGCCCCCGAACCCAACCCTTGACACCCCCGAACCCAACTTTACGTTGGAATTCAGCCTTGGCCAAAATCACCTAGGTTCGGCCGATTCATATAATGGGTTCGCCCGAACCCACCTTGGTTCGACCGAGTGCCAACTAGGGTTCGGCCAAATCCATCTGATTCCATCCCTGATCGCTTTTTCCTCCTCTTTTCTTCTTTTCTGATCGCTAGTGTGCCGTTGAACTATATTCCAACAATTTCCCACCTAGAGATCAACCCGTATACAAGCCCCGTATCCCTTTTTCAACTCGTTCTTAGTGCCTTCTAGTGCTCACCTCGATCATGGTAGTGCCGTCCTCCTTCTCTATTCTCCAAGCCCCATTGAAGCTATATATAGCTTCAACTTCTCCTTGCTTGAGAAACATAGAGCCTTAGCCGATCTACACTCTCTGTTAGATCTGCGGAGCGGAATATCCGGTCCTGGAATATGTGGTTCATTTTCAGTGACCCCTTGATCTTGGTCATCTTGAACCGTCTTGCTCTCACCCGAGTTTGGAATATCCATGCGAATCTCATTCACATCACAGTATTCCTTGAACTCCCTGAGCTCATACTCCCCACCATTATCAGACCTCAAGCATTTAACCTTAAGTCCCGTCTTTGTCTCTACCAAGGTCTTCCACTTCTTAAACACCCCAAAACCTTCATCTTTCCCCTTTAAGATGTAAACCAAGACCTTCCTTGTAGAGTCATCAATGAAGGTCATGTAATATGACGCACCACATAGAGAAGTTATCGGGGCCGGTCCCCACAAGTCCGTGTGAACCAATTCTAACTTTGCTTCCCTCAAAGCCCTACATGTCCTCGAGAAATTACTCCTCGCATGTTAGCCGAATACACAGTCTTCGCAAATCCCTACGTCAATTGTCTTCAAACCAGGTAGTCTTCCCTTTGAGCAAAGTACCTGCATCCCCTTCTCACTCATGTGACCCAATCGACAGTGTCACAAATCCGTATCACCCTTAGCTGACGCTACCGCGATACTATCATTGGTGTTGTTCACCAAATACAATGTACCTTCTTTATTACCTCGAGCGATCTCAGAATATCCCTTTGTAATAACCCAGATCCTGCAGCTAAAAGTTACCTTTTGTTTCCTTTCCTTTGGTTGGAATATTTGTGGGCCCTTTTGTTTACTTTCCTTTGGTTTCGTTTTGGATTAATAAAATTACTCACATAAATATAGATATACTTTTAAAGGCCTAAAATGACAATACAATTATACTATACTCCTTTGAGATTTGTGTTATATGAAAGTAAAATTGAATATTAATTTTGGGATGAAGAAAGTATATTTCTCAATTTAAAATGAGTATTTTAATTTATTAGTTATCAATAATAGAAATTTAGAGAATCATTTTAAGACAAATATAGTACTATAAGTAAATCTTTATATTCTTAAGAGGGTAAAAGTGTCATAATAACTAGACATTCTAATTTTAAATTAACGTTTTAAATTCATGTACCAAACACATTTATAAAGTACATAATCCGTTTTTAAAAGAGTTTACGGCATATTTGCCATCCGTACTATCCAGTTTTTTCACTTTCACATCTGTACTACTGAAACAACAAAAGTAAGTTGCGTACTATTGATTAATTAACAAAAGTAACCAAAATAGTTAATGAGTGTTAATGAACGTTAATGAGTGTTAAAAATTTAACGAATATTACTATCAATACTTACAATTTTCCCCCATAATGAAACAAATTCTTATCTGACTTAGTTGAGTACTAAAAGGGGTAGATCTAAATATTATCAAATTAAAAAGACTAAAAATAAAATAAAAAAATTTACAAACACCCCCCTCATCCACTATATAGCTTCAGTTTTTACAAACACCCCCTCCCCTTTTCCTTCCCCAAAAGCATTGGGCCTCTCTCTCTCTCTAGTTTTCCACAACTCATCACCTCCACCACACCACGGCCCTCCACCGCAAATCGTGTACCGCCGCCGCCGCCGTCGAAGTCACCAACCCTCCTTCGCCGCTAATATTTTCGCCGCCACCACCACCTATAAGCTCTGACATCTCCGCCCTCTTCCAGACGCCGTCTCTGTCTCTTTTCTCTCTCTCGTTCCCTTCTCTTTCCGTCACAGTACTCTCTCTCCGTCGCATCTCTCTCGATCTCTTCTCTCAATCGCAAGCAAAGTCGATCTAGAAATATCAACACAGATCTGGGTTGTGTTCGTGTGTTTGCAGATCTGGGTTTGTTCCACTTTGTTTTTTATTTCGCTTTTGATTTTTGATTTGAGTTTCGATCTTTGATTTTGATTTCAATTCTGATTTTCGATTTGGGTTTTGAGTTAGGTTTCGGTTTTGGATTTTCGATTTAGATGACGATTTTGATTTAGTTTTGGCTTTGATTTTGTTGTTGTGAAACCAAACCAGAAATTATTTTTTGTTTTCATTTTGAATTTTCGAGTTTGAAGGATTAATTTTTATCACTTTGAGTATGAACATGAACATGAACAAACTGCAGTTGGTTTTGTTTTTTGAAGACTGGTACTGGTGGGTGGTGGTGGAACCGCGGTGGTGTTGTTGATGGTCTGGTGGTGCTAGTTGTAATTCTTGGTTGAAGAAGACAATAGGGTAAAAGACATTTAAGCCCTTTTTTCAAGTCAAAAGACTTAAATACCCATCATGTGACTAAAACGAAAAATATAAGGATTGAGATTTTGAAATTAACCCAACCCGCAAATAATAATGTCGCTAGCGACTAAAACGAAAAATATAAAGGTTTTTTGATGAAAACGGTAACAAATGCATAGAGTAGGGCTGAACCATTTATTAAGCTTGTTAAGTTATTAACGCTTACTAACGCCCGTTAACTTTATTAACGATTTTGGTTAGTTTTGCTAATTTATCAATAGTACGCAGGTTGCTTTAGTTGTTTAGATAGTACGAAGGTTAAAGTGATATTCTTGCAATAGTACGGATGTCAGAAATGCAGTTTACTCGTTTTAAAAAGTGTTCAGTTTTAAAACCCTTCGTTTTTAAAACTGTGCACCAGACGAGCTCTAAGTAATGACTTTTATGATCCATTAACTTTATGATAACCATATTTTCCAAAACATTATTTATTATTTTTTTCATTTGGAAATAAAGAAAATGATGACCTATAAATTAAGATGTAAAAAAAAGAAGTGCGAATCTTAAATTGAATTGAGACGGAGTATAATAAAAAAGAAGTAGGTTTTTACACTGAAATATGTTGTCTTAACATAATCGAAAAATGTTTTGGGCAGAAGATTGATAGAATCTATTGTAAACCGAAATTATAGGGTTTGGTTTGTAGAGTACTAAAGAGTATAGACCTTAGAGAGAAAGAGAGATAAGGAGAAAAGAGTAAGCTTCTGCAAACTTCAATTGTCTGAGTAGTAATCCTTCCGATTACATGCCTATTTATAGGCTAGAAAAGTAACTTACTACTGTGCGTAAATAGTGAATACTATTTACGCATAGTACATTATACTATTGGTACATTACTCATTATACTACAATGTGATACTGTACATTGCTATAGTGTGCTACAGTCCACATAACAATTATTTATAACACTCCCCCTTGGACGTAGCACTCTAAGCAGAATCACGTCCGTAGGCTGCATCAGTAAAAACCTTTAACTAAGAAAACCATGTGGGAAAAAACTTAGTAAAGGGAAAAAGATTACAGCCTTTTGTCTTTTGAAATCATGCTTGGAAACTGCTTGAATTTAACACTCCCCTGAAGATAGCACTCCTTGATGTCTATGTATTTGATGCTCCCCCTGATGATGATATTCTTCCCAGTCTCTGCATTCCGATGCCACGAACAAGTTTTTCGAAAGTAGAGGTTGGGAGAGATTTAGTGAACAAATCCGCTAGATTGTCACAAGAACGAACTTGCTCAATAGTGATCTCGTTATTCTTCTGTAGCTCATGAGGATAAAAGAACTTAGGCGCAATATGTTTTGTCAAATTTCCTTTGACAAATCCATTTGCCATTTGTGTAATACATGCTGAATTATCCTCATAAATCATTGTTGGGGGAAGCTTGTCTGATCTGATCCCACTGGAACTGCAAATATGTTGAACCAATGACCTTAGCCACACACTTTCTCATGAAGTCTCATACAGGCTATGATCTCAGAGTGGTTTGAAGAAGTGGCAACAAGAGTTTGTTTAATTGATCTCCATGAAATTGCGGTACCACCATGGAGAAAAACATAACCAGTTTGAGATCTAGCATTGTGGGGGTCAGACATGTAACCAGCATCCGAATAGCCCACCAATTTCATATCTTGATTTCTTTTATAAAGTAGACCAAGATCATGGGTACCTTGAAGATACCTAAAAATATGTTTAACTCCATTCCAGTGTCTTCTTGTTGGAGAAGCACTAAATCTTGCCAGCAAGTTTACTGCGAATGCAATATCAGGCCTTGTGCAATTTGCAAGATATAGTAATGCGCCAATGGTGCTTAAGTAAGGAACTTCTTGTCCCAATACTTCTTCGGTATCCTCCTTAGGTCTGAATGGATCCTTATCCACATCAAGTGATCTTACAATCATTGACGTGCTAAGTGGATGAGATTTATCCATATAAAATCTTTCCAGTACCCTTTTCACATAGGTCGACTGGTGTACAAAAATTCCTTCAGGGAGATGCTCAATTTGTAGGCCAAGACAGTACTTAGTTTTACCCAAGTTTTCATTTCAAATTCTGCCTTTAGATATGAGCTTGCTTCTTCAATCTCTTTGCGTGTTCCCATTATATTTATATCATCAACATAGATTGATATAATGCACAAGCCATTTTGTGACTTATTTATGAAAACGCAGGGACATACATCATTGTTTTTGTATCCCTTCTTCAAGAGGAAATCACTTAGTCGGTTGTACCACATTCTACCCGACTGTTTTAAGCCATACAATGACCTTTGCAATTTTATGCTGTATGAATTGCGATTTTCACTTTTATTTATATTGGGAACTTCAAGGCCTTTGGGGAGTCTCATATGTATATCAGCATCCAATGATCCATATAAGTATGCAGTTACCACATCCATTAACCGCATTTCTAAATTTGTACTTGCTGCCAAAGATATTAGGTAGCGAAATGTAATGCCATCCATTACAGGAGAATAAGTTTGGTCAAAATCAATGCCAGGTTTCTGAGAAAACCCTTGAGCCACTAATCTCGCTTTATATCTTACTACTTCATTGTTTTCATTTCTCTTCCGTACAAACACCCATTTGTACCCAACAGGGGTCACGTTCTGGGGTGTACGGACTACAGGCCCAAAGACCTTTCTTTTATTAAGCGAGCTAAGCTCAATCTCTATTGCTTCTTTCCATTTTACCCAATCTGAACGCTTTCGACATTCTGCCATTGATCTGGGTTCTGGGTCCATAATGTCATTGAAGACAGTATGAGCAATTATAGAGGCAAATGAATCATTGACAACCATTATATCTCTTTTATACGTTTCTCCTGTATTTATGCAATTCATTGCAACTTCTATATTTACACCGACCAAATCATCATCATTGATCATGATATCATGATTCAGTTTTTATGCAATTCCAGAATGACTGTTTTGTGCATTTGGATTTTCATTAGCAAAATGAACATGTTCAAGAAGGTTTTGTGGCAATGATATTTCTTTGCTACATTTTGATTTCCGTGGATTCCTATCTTTTGCACCGATAGGTCTCCCTCGCTTTTGGCGTTGAGGATCATTTGTAGATATACTTACATGTTTAGGGATTTCCACCCTTTCGGCTGCATTTCTTGCAGGCACATATGATTTAACCACATCTTTGTGGTCATTAAAAGCATCTGGTAGATTGTTTGCCAAATGTTGCAATTTAACAATCTTCTGAACTTCTAGTTCAGTTCGGTTTGTGCGTGGATCCATATACTTAAGCTCTTGAGCATTCCAAGAGATTTCCCGGCATTCTTTAAGCTTTGAGCTTTTATCTCCCCCTAATGCCGGGAACTGCTCTTCATCGAATATGCAATCAGCAAATCGAGCAGTGAATAGATCTCCTGTCATGGGTTGTAGGTATTTAATAATAGATGAAGACTCATAGCCAACATATATACCTAGCATTCTTTGAGGACCCATAGTGGTACGCTTTGGTGGAGAAATAGGAACATAAACTGCACAACCAAAAATTCTCAGATGTGAAATATTGGGCTCTTTACCGTGCATCATTTGCAAAGGCGAAAATTCATTATAAACAGTTGGGCGGATATGAGTTAAAGCAACGGCATTAACACCGCATGTCCCCAACATGATGCTGGTAGGTTGGAATTTTGTAATAATGGTCTAGCGATTAATTTAGTACGTTTAATTAAAGATTCAGCTAGACCATTTTGAGTGTGCACATAAGGGACCGGATGCTCCACTTTGATTCCTAATGCCATACAATAGTCATCAAAAGCATTTGATGTAAATTCACCGGCATTATCCATACGAATAGATCTGATTTGATTATCAGGAAATTGTGCTCTAAGTTCAATGACTTTAGCCATAAACTTAGCGAATGCATAATTTCTAGTTGATAATAAGCAGACATGGCTCCACCTAGTGGAGGCATCAATTAAGACCATAAAATATCGAAATGGTCCTAATGATGGATGGATTGGTCCACATATATCTCCATGAATCCTTTCAAGGAATTTGGGAGACTCTATTCCAACTTTAGTACGGGATGGTCGTACAATAAGCTTCCCTTTTACACATGCTTCGCATATGAACTCATTTGTTAAAGGAAGGTTTCTTGTAGGCATATTATGCCCCATTGAATTAGTGATAATACGACGTATCATATTTTGCCCGGGGTGTCCTAAACGATCATGCCATAGTTTAAAAGAATTTGGGTCTTTAAACTTTAAACTCATTACAACATGATTATGAGAAGGTCGGATGTATGTGTAATACAATCCTGTAGACAAGGATAGAAGTTTTTCAACAATGTGTTTTTGGCATCCTGTCAACCTTGTTATGAGTAGACATTCTTTATTATCCTCAGTTGTGGTTTCAATATGAAAACCATTAGACCGAATGTCTTTAAAACTTATGAGTGTTCGTTTAGATTGAGGATATAAAAGGGCATTTTTTATCACTAATTTTGTTCCCATAGGAAGAGTTATTGATGCTCTTCCAGAGCCCATTATAAGAATATTGTCATTTGCAATTGTAGTGACACTCCCTTTTTTCTCTATTAAGGTGTCAAAAAAATTTCTATCTTTCAAGATAGTATGAGTGGTTGCACTATCTACCAAGCATAAATCATCCATGTTCTTCATGATTTGTAATCCAAAGTTCACGTTGTTCTAAAAGAAAATTAAATAGGTATAAGCTGATAGATAATAAACTATGAAGAAAAGTTTTAAAATCAATCATACTTGATTTAAACACACTTAAAATTCACACATATTGAATATGTTACAATGAAAATTATTTTACAATGACATTTTTTTTTTTTTTAAAAAATACATGAAATCTACAGCACACTTAAAAGGATAGCTTCAAGAAAGCAAGACATGAAATGGAACTAGAGCACACTTATACGACAGCTTCAAGAAAGGGAGACATGCAAGGGAAATTAAGGCACACTGAACACACTTAGGAGATGAAAATCGGGCTAGTCATCATATTCTTCATTGATGAAATTGGTCAGATCCAAATTGGTGTCAGAGGAAAGACCTTCATTTGTGTCATCATCTTGGCAGACCAAATTTGTCTCAACACCTTTGCCTTTCCTTTTCAGGGAATCTTTATAGAGGTTGACAAAGTGTTTTGATGTACGACAAGCTTTTTCCCAATGCCCTTTCATACCGCAACGGAAACACACAGATTCTGTGTTTCGTGGTTCAGTAGGTGGTTTCTTTGATGGCCTCTCTGTATTCTCTTCTCTTTTCCAAGTCGGGTTATGAGAAGAGTGTCCATCATTATGGGCCTTATGATAACCATAATTATTTCCTCGGCCTCTGCCTCTACCTCTACCTCGGCCTCTGCCACGACCACGACCACGTCCTTGTCCTCGTCCACGTCCATAACCACCTCCTTGCCCAAAATTATTTTGTTCATTGAAATTTGCTTCTGGGACAGGAGCAGTGGCAGTTTCACGAGATTTGTGATTTTTCATTAATATCTCGTTGTTTTGCTCAGCAACAAGCATGCAAGAGATCAATTCTGAGTATCGTGTAAACTGTCTCTCCCTATATTGCTGCTGTAAGAGGATATTAGAGGCATGAAAAGTGGAGAATGTTTTCTCCAACTTGTCTGCTTCAGATATTTTCTTGCCACATGATTCAAGGCGTGAAGTAATTTCATACAACTTAGAGTTATATTCACTTATACTCTTAAAATCTTGTACTCGTAAATTTATCCAGTCGAAAGTTGCTTGTGGGAGTGTAACCGCATTCAAGTGGCGGAATCTTTCTTTTAGATCTTCCCAAAACACGACTGGATCTTTTACCATTAAGTACTCCATTTTTAGCGCCTCTTGGACATGAGAACGAAGAAAATGCATTGTCGTAGCCTTGTCTTGGCTTGAGGTAGTATTTTCTTTTTGAATAGTTTCCGTCAGGTTTTTGGATTCAAGATATAATTCAACATCTATGCACCATGTTTGGTAGTTTTTGCCACTAACATCCAATCTCTTAAAAGCCGGATTTGCAAGGTTTTCCATTGAGAATAACTATAAAATAAAATATGCACATTATTATAACATTTAGAAGCATATTTTATTCAAAACATGAGAATGCTAGAACAATAATGCTTATATATCAAGTGCAATTATTATTGCTAGGAAAGAATACATATAGAAAAGACCGATAATATATAGATAGAATTCATATGGGGTGTAGTCGGCACTGTAGACCAATATTGTATATGCTAGCACTATTATGATAGCAGAAATCGAAAGCATTGTGACCATTTTGAAGTAGAGTGTATAGAATTGTAAGAAATTTTAGCAAAATAATGGAAGAAGCGTGTAGGTATTTATAGTAAAAATACTGTCTTTAGCCGTTAATAGCCGTTAGAATAGCCGTTGAGAATTTTTTTATTTTTTTTTTTTTTTAAATAAAGCTATTTCAAAATTAAACAAAAAAAATCATTTACAAAGATAGTTATTTTACTTAAATCATTATATTAGTATGATGTAAATAATAGTGCAAATTTAATCATACGCAAAGAATAGCACATACCTTTACATACATCTAGCACATATCCAAAAATATATCTGTACCCTAGCACATAGAATTTTCTCCACATTTTTTTTTTTTTTTGACTTTCTTACTCTGTTTATGACTTTCTTACTCTGCTTATGACTTTCTTACTCTTTTTTTTCTTCAATTCTCTGACAAGCGTAGAATATGGTAAGATGAATAGTATTAATTTATTCTAGTGTCCTTTATCTTTTGAGTTATTTACAAATGAAACCTTTAAAATTTGATTATTGTAATATAAAATTTCATATCATCCACCACCATTTTTATTTTTGATGGGAATTTGATAAAGAAATTAATAACAAATGGATAAAATATGTTAATTAATTTATATATATGATAATAAATAACTAAAATTTGTACGTGGCGTTGTTCAGCTTCTTGAACCAATAATCTATTCAGATTATCACCTTGACTGGAGTTTGAATTCCAATGTCAAGAGTACAAGGCATGTAAGAAGTTTCCAGCCGATATACTTACTTAGTATTTTGATATCATATGGATGATATAAAAAAAATTATAACAAATAAAAAAAATATAATTATAACAAATAGAAAAAATATGTTAAGTCTCTAGCTTGGGGTTATTACCCTTCCAAGCATCAACATTTAAAGCATTAAATAAATAATATTCGTTTTCTCATCAGTCAGACATAGTTAATCTTTTGGTGGTATACGAGTAAAGTTAGTAATGAAATAAAAATTCATATCGTTATCTCACCATGACGGTAGAACCTGTCATAATGGTGATACACGAGTAACATATATAACGAATTAATAGTAAGACCGTTATCTCACCACGAAGGTAGAACCTTTTCATAATGGTGATATACGAGTAAAGTACATAACGAAATAATTGTAAAATCGTTATCTCACCATGACGGTAGAACCTGTCATAATGGTGATATACGAGTAAATTAACATAATACTTAGAGCAATATTATAGAGAGATTCTTACTGTCTGTGATGATATGTAACTTAGAGCACTTCGTGCTGATAACGTATTGTAAACCGGAATTATAGGGTTTGGTTTGTAGAGTACTAAACAGTATAGACCTTAGAGAGAAAGAGAGATAAGGAGAAAAGAGTAAGCTTCTGCAAACTTCAATTGTCTGAGTAGTAATCCTTCCGATTACATGCCTATTTATAGGCTAGAAAAGTAACTTACTACTGTGCGTAAATAGTGAATACTATTTACGCATAGTACATTATACTATTGGTACATTACTCATTATACTACAATGTGATACTGTACATTGCTATAGTGTGCTACAGTCCACATAACAATTATTTATAACAGAATCAACATATTTTTCGGAAAAGGAAAAATGTTTTAGGCGAACTTTAACTACTCCCTCCGTCCGTCCAATTTATATTGACCACGTTTGATTTTTTGTGTCAACACAAGCGAACTTTGACAAAACATTAATATCTAATCAATCGTCCGAGCGAAATTAAAAAAAAATGTTAATGATAGATATCAATAACAACTTTTAAAATTTCAATAGGTGATTGGGTTGATATTATTGGTTGGTCAAATTCGGTTGTGTTGACAAAAAAAAAAAAACAAACATAGCCAATATAAATTGGGACGGAGGGAGTAGAAACCGGAGTAAATTGGTTGAATAACACAATACAGCACTGGAAGAAGAATAATTGATTTAAATATCAGAAACTCAATTTGGTGAGGTTCAAATATCTAAACAGAAAAATCCACCAAACTGTTACAAACCCCCCACCCCCCACCCCCCAACTGAATGTCTAAACGATTAAGAGGTACAAAAACGAAAATGAATAAAACTTCAGCGCTAACTGCTTACACAACAAAACTATGCTAGCAAGCTACAGCAACAAGCAGGAAGGATAGAGCTGTTTGTTTCAGAGCTCCCTGCCCCCCCCCCCCCCCCCCTCATGAGAAAAAAGGTCACCCGCTCGTGACCATTTCAGGAGTATTTTTTTGTTCTTAGTATCTTAAAGATGAATGAACCAATGCTCGGCCACATCGAATAGCATTTCCAGGTATGGGATTTTCATCCCTCCACGAATTCGCCGGAGAATAAACACGAAGATAGAACTGCTGACCTAAGTACTGTCGAGCCCAGTTTTCAGACCTTACGTTCCACATCCCTACATTGTCTAGAGGCATGTACACTGCACTCCATGACTTTGGATATACCTGTATACCCAACAATTACCTATGAATTAATAATCTTTTTTTTTTACGAATTAATAATCTAGATCTACGTAATTGGAGTTTAATTGAAAAATGTTAAAGTGTAGTAATTTCTTAATGTACCTGGACAGTGCAACGAGAAATTGTGTCATGTAAATTGTAGCTTAATCTGCTTGAAGGCGACCACTGTCCTCCATCCATCCTGTTCATCGCACAATATTATCAAAATTTGACCTTTTTATACTCCCATTTCTACAATTTAGGCTTAAAAGTGCATAGACAAAACATGACTATTGAAGCAAGTGTTCATATCCTTAAAAAGTTTGAATAGTCAAACATGAAGATCATTATGGGACGGAGGGAGTACATAGCAAGGGAAGAAAAAAAAAAAAAAGATTACCCGACAACAAAGAAGTGGTGTCCATCAACATGCCACGATTGAACAGTGTCTTCTGAGTTCTCAAACACAACCTCCACAAAGCCTCTAAAATCAGCAGGCATGACAGAAGTTTGAAGGTATCCTCCCTTACCAGAAGGATTATCCGGGATGCTTCCGAGGCTGAAAACCCCTGGAATCTTTAAGTAGTCAGCAAGTTTAAGAGGCGTATCTGATGGAATAAAAGATACACTATTCACTGCATATCTCTGCTTTCCATCAATGACCAGAGCTGAATTAGCAAGTCTGATTGTTCGAGTCGTGTTAATCAACCCATAATGGTACGACCCTTGTGGGTTAGGTCTGGGCCCGCTAGCTGAAAGGTTCCTTCTTAGAGACCGGGCCTGGTTAATGGACCAGTCGATCTCGGTAGTGGGCCCACCAAGAGGTGGGCCCGAGACTTTTGCAGGTGAATTACTGTAATGAAGAATAGATGTTGATGTAAGAACTTGAGAAGTGAAACGGGTAGAAACAACTATGTAGTAGTCACTAGGAGGTTGGTCAGCTGTGACCAGCACGGAATAAGACTGCCCCAAATGGATGTCGAGCGCATCGTATGTGTTCTGTAATGTGTGAGTGCCTTCTACCTCAACCAACATCATCTTGTGTCCTTGGATTCTGAAATTTATGGATGTTGTAAGGCCCACATTCGATATCCGGAACCTATATGTGTTGCCTGGCCATCAAGAAATAGGAATCAAATCATTGTATAAAAAATAAAATATAATAAAAATTAATGGTCCAAACAATAAAAGCATCCTCTGGTTAATCACTGACCTTGATCGACAATGAATGTGTAAGCATCTGATCCACGTCCATTGATAAGAAGGCCGTCTGGAAAAGGAAGATCATGACCACTGTCCAAAATCGCTTTCAAATCCTAAAAAATATGAGCTAGGCTATAATATTTCACATAAAAATGAGGTATACGTATATGGAAGTGCTGGGATAATTAAGTAGATATAGAGCAAGAAAATTATACTTACAGTGTGGTTTTGTTTGAACCAGTCGCCAGCTAGTATAGTGTAATCTGCAGCTGGTGGGGCGAAAGGGACTGGAATAACAGAGCGGCTAGAGATTTTGATGCCACCAAAGCCACCAGCAGCCTTATGGAAGGCGAGGGAGGGGAAATAGAAGAAGCTACCAATTTGATCCTTGACTTGAAGCACGTATGTGAAATTCTGACCAGGTGGAATAGGGCAGTTGGTTCCGGGCATTCCGTCCTGCCATGAGTTCCTTCTTTGCTGTACTCCATTCCTGCCCAAAATCATGATGTTAGTAGCTACTCAAACTCTCAAGTTTTATGTAATACTCCTTCCGTCCCAAGATGATAGTCCTGTTTGATTTTTCAAACATTTTAAGGTTACATTATAACTTATAAGTTATGGAAATTAATGACTTTGAAGTCATCATTTTGGAAAGTGGGAGCCCACTTTCTGGGACAAGCAAAAAAAGGGAAATGGGACTATCATTTTGGGACGGAGGAGTATGAAGTAAGATATCGGAACTATGAGTTTCAATATAGGAAGACAACAAGTACCACCGTAACACTATAATATAATGCTAATTGTCAAGTAGACCTTTTTGAGAAACATACACCATTTCAATCTCTTCTAATGAATGAAGTTCATAGTTGAGGTTCAGTTATAAGGAATTTCAGATCTGGGAAGTTGCGAGATTCAGAACTATGTGAGTTTCATTATGAAAATTACATGTATGATACAGTTTAACTTTTAATAATAGATTAAAGACGTGTAACAGGACTTCGTTGATCGGTGGAAGTATTGAAACAAGCTCAAATTTCAACTTTGGCCAGAAGTAAAGCCCATGATCCCACTTACTGAAGATCACATCCTGTGGTTACTAATCTGTAGAACAGCCATTCCATACAAAGGGGTCGAGATGTAAAATGGAAAGAGCCAGAAAATGCCATGGGGAATGTCGTGATCGGAGTCCATTAAAAGAACTATCGATTCAAGTTCTGTTACTATGTCCAATACTAGCTATAAAAGAAAATTATATTAGTAATAATGAGTTCTTGACCATTATGCAAGGGTACTTGTCACGGGTTCCTGAAGCACTCCCTCTGACCCCAGAGAAATAGTATCATTTGACTTTTTATGGTCAACGCAAGTGAACTTTGACCAAATATTAATGTCAATCTAATCATCCGAAATAACATATACTCCATCCGTCCCAAATTAATGTTCTTAGTTTGACTTTACACGGAGATTAAGAAAAAGTAAATGTTGTGAGTATGAAAAGTAAAGTAGGAATGAGAAAGTGTGTAGGGAGTTTTTGTTGTGAGAATGACAAGTGGGACCCACATTCCATTTTAGGTAATAAAGTAAAGTAAGAACCTTAAATTGGGACAAACTAAAAAGGAAAGTAAGAACCTTAAAGCGGGACAGAGGGAGTATAACAATTGTTATTGATAAATCATTTAATCATTAGGACAATTAGATTTATATTAATATTTGGTCAAAGTTCACATGTGTTGACCATCAAAGTCAATATTATCCTTCCGGGGACGGAGCCGGAGGGACTAAAAAGGTAAGTCCTATGGCCTATATTTGGCAGCATGCAATTCAAAATGTGAATCAAGTTGACTACCTAAGTTAAAGTGAAACTATATTTTCAGGACGTAAGGAGTAAATGTACAGATGCCAGATAATTCGCAAGTTCTTAACTTTCTTATTGCTACTAAACATTTGTTGTTAGATCAATGTGGCTTGCAACACATATAATTTGGTAACTTCCATAAATAAAATCATAACTATGACATTAATATAAAGTATGGTCAAAATTGTCAATGTGTAGAATCCCTGAAATGTTATTTATCTATCTTTGATGGGCAAGATGGTAAATCAACATTGCTTTGGAAATGAATAGGTATGGTCCCTATTTGAAGTGTCACAATGTTTACTATATAAAGGCCCCTCCATCAAGCCTTAAACCATACTTGATTCTTACTTTTCTCTCTACATACTCTCTTCATAATTATCTAGAAGAAATTCTGAGAAACTTAAGAGACACTCTCATTTAGAAGATCATCTCCCTACATCTTCATCATCCTTAATCACCCTTCAAGACACAATAATGGATTCAACAGGTATACATTTTTTACATGCTTCCGCTTCATCTTTCCTCTTTCTCTTACTTAAATATGAGTGTGGCATTCAGGGATTAAAATTGTTCTATCAATTGGTATCAGAGCCTGGTTCATTATTTAGTTTGAGTTTGAGTTCTTGTATTAAGAAAAAACATTAAACCGCTTTAACTATGATTCATTTTCCCTGTTGAATCTTAAGGTTTTTGATGTCGATTAGGGACTCTAATTCGTTAATAGAGTGCTGATGATCTTCATCTAAATTAAGTAAATGGTTTGAAAAGTTTTTGTTCTTTAAAATGGTTCATGTGAGACTATCCCTTAAAAGCATGGCTTATGTTGTAATAAACATACCATGTGGATCTACTCACTTGATTCCACTAATTTAAAGCAAGATTATCCCTATATAACGTGGTTTTATGTTTTAAGTACATACCATGTGGATCTACTTGCAATTCATTAATTTTGGGAAATTTTAAAACAAAATTCAGAAGTGCAGAATTCGCCTTGCTCGGCCGAGTCCTTTGTTCTGCTCGGCCGAGCATATGAAAAGGCGCGAACTGCTCGGCCGAGTCCTTTGTTTTGCTCGGCCGAGCAGATGAACAGGCGCCAAAATTGACATAAACCGGTTGGATCTTTGGTCGAGTCCGGTTCGGTTCTCTTGATAATCCGGTCGGGTTTTTGGCTATGCCCGGTCGGACCAAGACTTGCACGGCCGAGCGTTGGGATTTGCTCGGCCGCGCATTGTATGTCAACAAGGGCAAAATGTTCTGATTAAAAGTGCTCGGCCGTGTCCTCTGTTCTGCTCGGCCGAGCAGATCAATTTTCAACCACATCTGATTTAAAGTGCTCGGCCGAGCACTTTCCTTGACTCGGCCGAGCAGTCACTGTTCACAGATTTTTTGAAAAAATTCTTAGTTTCTGTACAACTTTTGTTTTTCCCTTGGAACAAAACCTACATTATTTCAAACCTAAAAAGTTATGATTAATTATATGCTTTGATAATTTTATTCATTGTTTAAATAATATTGTCGCCTAAGTGATTTACGTTATTTAAACCCTTAAATTGTAAAGTGTTGGATGTTTAAGTTAATATGTGAATGACTTGAATTTTCCAAAGAAGATCTTGACATTTGACTAAACTTAGGCATTCATGTGGTAACAAATAAAATGAACATTAGGATATTTTCTTAGGTACTTATGTCGGCCCAAAGGAAGATTAAGTATTTATTAAAATATAAGTTCAAATTACTTGTTACCTAAGGCAATCATTTATGAGTCAACTCGCAATCCAAAGATTAGTTTTGATGTCATGTTGATTGTCTTATTGATGGATTTCGTTGATATAATTAATCATTTTTCATTTTGTAGTTTCTTATTCATGTTTGTTCTCATTCTTTTTTGTTCTCAAAACCCAACAGATTTACTTATTGCTTCATCCGTAATCACTGCTATGAGTACAGTACCGATGCTAAATGGGACTAATTTTAAAACTTGGAAAAAATAAATTAATAATGATCTTAGGCTATATGGACATAGATCATGCATTAAGGGAACCGTTTCCTCTTCCTCTCTCTATGAAAGCACTCAAGAAGATTGCTTAAATGAGGAGAAGTGGGAAACGCTCCAACCGGTGTGAGCCTAATGATCATGAATATAGTTGTCCCGGAGGGACCATTTGACCGGTGTCTCCAAGGACGTTGATGCTAAAACATTCCTTGATATGATTGAGGGATGTTTGGTATCTGCCTCTTCTCACGGGACAAAAAGAAGAGGGAAGAACATGCGTGTTGCAAGTAAAAAGAAGCGTAAGGAACATCCAATGATCATAAAGAAAATAAATGCTTCTTTTGCAAGGACCTTTACACACATGAAGTTCGACTGCCCTAAGTATCACGCTTGGGTGCTAAGAAAGGTATGTCATTTGGTCTTGTTTGTATTGTGATAAAGGCTAAATTTGGTTCAATCCCTACATATACATGGTGGTTGATTTTTGTGCAACAACTCACATAAGTATGTTTGTGTAGGATTGCCTGAGTTACGAAGAACCAGTAAAGATGAGAGATTCATCTATATGGGAACTGGGAATCCGGTTAAAGTTTTAGGCATAAGGACTCTTTTTCAGTTATTGTTAAGTACTAAGTATTGTTTGTATAAATAATACATTTGTTGTACCGTCATTTGAACGGAATTTAAATATATATAGTTATATATCATAATATTGAATAAAGAAGGTTATTTGTTCATTTTGTGATCTTTATTTTTAAATTCCAAGGTTGTTTTGTACTAGTACTTTGTCAAGTATTCTTTATTTACTCGACATTATTTAAACAATAAATGTGTCCCTAAATAATGAAACCAAAACTAGAAAGCAAAAGTTATCAAGTAAATTTTATTTTCATTAAGACACAGGCATTTGGGTCATATTTCCAAGAGGAAAATGATAAGCTTATGTTAAAGGAAAATCTTAAACAAACTTGATAATTTGGAAAATACTTTACATTAAATGCCTTAAAGTAAATTTCAAACATTATAGTATCTCGAGAGCATCAAGTGTCTCAATGAACTAATGCATTCGGATATTTGTAGGCCATTAATTATTCCTTCATGGAAAAGGTCAACAATAGTTATTATGTTCAAAATGACTAACTCTTAGTTTGAATACATTTATTTGCTTCATAAAATATTGAGTTTGGACGTTGTAAAAGTCTTATAAAGACAAAGTGGAAATCAACTTTGAAGACTATTAAGAACATTAGGGTCATTCATGATGGTGTATACATCTTTGGAATGATTGTTTAAAAGGAACAACGTCTAGGTCCTTTTTACTCGCTATTTTGAAGAGTGTGGGATTATCTCTCTCTACATTGAGCCGGGTACGCCTAGCATGAATATTGTAATAGAGACATATGAAATCCTTAAGGATATGGTAATAAGTATGTTTTATACTTCTCTTACCTCACTCATTATGGGCGATACGTTAAAGCCGCAACCTTTATTCTCATTAAAGCTCCCTCTAAGGCTACCCTCAATGATTTAAGGACGCGTCAATGATTTAAGGACGCGTTCCTTATTCGTCCTTAAATCATATTCATTTATAGGGTTGTCTAGCATAAGGATAGACTTTATAAGTCTACTAAGGGCAAGTTAGACGTAAGATTATTAGTAGTTATTCATGGGGTAAGCCGAGAGAACTAGGGGATATATAAATTTTACAACCCGAAAGTTAGAACGTTTTGAAAAAATGAGAAATGCTAGGTTCTTTTAAGGATGTTGAATTTAGTGGAGAATTTGGAGTAATATTTTGAATTTGAAAAGGAAGAGGAATTCATTTATATACCACTTCCTATAGCTCTAATTGGATATCAAGTTTTGTACTTGATATTCAAGAAGAACATACAATTCAAAATAAATATGATTTCCCTATAAATATTGAACAACATGGAAATGTTGATCATAAGAAGGAAATTCAAACAACCTCAAAATTAGTAAGAACCGGTGCCCTTATAGAGATCAAATAGAGTAAGAAGGAATGCAATTCCGGATATTCATTAAGTGTATCTTGTCGAGAATAAATGACACTTAGATATAGTGGGAGATAATCTATTTATCTTCCATAAAACCATCAATAGTCCTAATTCTCATAAGAAGATTAATGCCATTAATAAAGAGTTACAATCTTTTGAAAGATAACAACGTTTGGGATCTTATTTCATTACATAAGGATGTGAAACCTATAAATGGGTCTCTAAGACCTAAAAGGATTCACAAAGTAATGTTGAAAGATATAAAGCCCATCCAGTTGCTAAAGATTTTAACTCATAAGAAAGGTATTGATTATAAAGAAAGAAACACTTTCCTTTTCCGGTATCTTCTAAAAGGCTCCTTAGGATCATTATGGCACTAATAGCACCTTTGATCTTAAGCTTCATTAAATGGATATTAAGAAAACTTTTCTTAATGGAGACATTAAGGAAACTATCTATATGGAGAAATTCATTTATGAACTTAAGTAAAACTTCTCATTAATGGTATTTAGAATTTGACCAAGTTATTCTTTCATTTGTTTTGAAATGAATCTTGGTAAATATTAAGTATACCATAAGTTCAGTGGGAGTAAATTTATAATTTTGGTCTTATATGTGGATGATATTTTTGCTTGCTAAGTAATGATATGAACCTTATTAAGGAAACTAAGAAATTTCTTATTTGAAATGAAAGATCTTGGTAAGGCATCTTTGTATTAAGAATCCAAATTCACCGTGATCACTCACGAGATGTTTTAGGATTATCACAAAAGGCCATATGGAAAGGTATTACAAAAGGTTTAGCATGTAAAAATGTAAACCACTTGACACCCCTAATTTTAAAGGAGACATTCTTAGTCTCAAACAGTGTCCTAAAGGTAAATTTTGAATCCAAGTATATGGAAAATTCCCTCTTTACATCAGCAGTAGGAAGCTTAATGTATATGTATATCTTACATTTAATGTTGGGATGCTTGGTCAATACCAAAGCAATCCGGAAAGAACATTAAGTAGCAGCCAAAAGAATGATAGAAGTATTTACAAAACACTAAAGAACTACATGCCTATGTTTTGAAGTCGGATCATCTTGAGATCATTAGGTATTCCGACATTAGTTAAATATATGGTTGCGTAAATTCACTGAGGGACTGCGTATTGTTGATAGTGTCGAAAGACCTATTAAGCTTTATTGTGACAATAGGGCAGCGGTCTTGTACTCCAACAATAACAAGAGCTCGTCAAAGTCTAAACACATTGACATTAAATTTCTTGTTGTAAGAGAGAGGGTACGAAATGAACAAATAGAAATACAACTTATTGGTACAAACTCTATGTTAGCGGATCCGTTTACTAAGGCGTTATCACCTTTAGTGTTTCACGAGCATGTTGCTCATATGGGTGTAACAACTTTTGATAACATTTAATATAGTGGGAGTTTATGTTGTTTTCTTCAATTTTATTGTTCTATTATTATTATTGATCTCATTTGGTTAAAGTTGGACTAGTTGGAAGAATATGTATATATTTATTAAGATCCATGCTACACATCCATACTTTTGATCTATGTCATTTAGTTGAATTAGTATATGTAATTATAGTGGGTTTAGTTGCGAATCAATTACAACGACTGCCCCTTTAATTCTATACTTGTATGGCTAATGGACGAGATTGTTATAAGTGATAACAAAGTGCACATTTGGGTTATCATTTATGTTGTACTTATGATTTAAATGAAGAAATTTGTTTTGCAACCCAAGTGGGAGATTGTTAGATCAATGTGGCTTGCAACACAAATAATTTGGTAACTTCCATAAATAAAATCATAACTATGACATTAATATAAAGTATGGTCAAAATTGTCAATGTGTAGAATCCCTGAAATGTTATTTATCTATCTTTGATGGGCAAGATGGTAAATCAACATTGCTTTGGAAATGAATAGGTATGGTCCCTATTTGAAGTGTCACAATGTTTACTATATAAAGGCCCCTCCATCAAGCCTTAAACATACTTGATTCTTACTTTCTCTCTACATACTCTCTTCATATATTATCTAGAAGAAATTCTGAGAAACTTAAGAGACACTCTCATTTAGAAGATCATCTCCCTACATCTTCATCATCCTTAATCACCCTTCAAGACACAATAATGGATTCAACAGGTATACATTTTTTACATGCTTCCGCTTCATCTTTCCTCTTTCTCTTACTTAAATATGAGTATGGCATTCAGGGATTAAAATTGTTCTATCATTTGTGTCAATGGTAGTTAGAAAGAAAAAAAAAAGAGAAAAAAAACAAAGTAAAAGAGAAGAGAGAGAGAGAGAAGTGACTGACCAGGAGAGTAGAAAAGGTTCAGTTAAGCTGTTGAAGACATTGATAATCAAATTGTCATTAGTAACAGATTCAATCGGCGGTCCGGGGAAGTGTCCATTGATCAGTATCCCCTGCACATTAGGCATGCATCAGTGAGTTGTACAGTACAACAACTCAATCATTTCTATAATTCTGTATAGATTTCTTTATTTGTATAGAATCATCTACCATCTCAAAAATAGAAAACAGATGATTTACCTATTTTGAAGAATCAGAAAAGAGGGAGCCTGAAAGGAAGTCAAAGAAATATACTCCTTCCGTCCCATTTCAAATTACAAAAAATGGTCTTTGCACGAAAATTAAGGAATAAGTGGAAAACGTGACGGGTTGTGAGTGTAGATAGTTTGGTAGGAGAGAGAAAGTGTGGTAGGTCAGTGCGCACGTTAGTTGATGTGGGTAAAAACTTTTCATTTTTGGATTTTTCAATTTCTATAGGACACTCAAAATAGCAAATTTTGCAATTTGAAATTGTACAGATGGAGTATTAAATACCTGTTGTTTGAGACCAAGAGGGTAAATATCACCAAAAGTGACATTCCAAGTAAAAAATCTGTAAGGGTCTTCTCCATTAATGGAGTTTCCAAGTAGCATTAACACCACCCACATCAAACTCAATACCCATCTCCTCCTCCTCTTCTCTTCTCCCCCTCCCATCACCATTCACTTGTGTGTGTTTATGTGTGTGTGAGAGAGAAAGAAAAGAGCTAGCAGTGGGTTGGCAAATAAGAGAAAGAAGTGTGGGGTGACAGATCTAAAAAAAGAGAGGGTTACTTAACAAGGACAACATTGCATCTTTTTTTTCTTTTCTTTTTTCCTTTTGCTTTGTTGAAGTAGTGAGTAGTTGCTTTTATGCTGGAAAAAAAAACGAGGCGGCAACTATCGGTCATTATGAGTGATGAGGTTATTACATCTGTGTGTGTGTGTGTTTGTACTCACCTTTTTGCAACAAGAACCAAATAAGTAATCATTTACTACAATGGAACCCCTCTTGCCTTGTATAGCTACTACGAGCTGGAGCTACGGCAAATATTTAATCACCTTATTATATTTTGTGTTCAACGGACGAGATGATTTTGAGCTTGATGGACTCGTAATTTACTAAATCAATCTCAACCGCACAATGATAGAGAAAGGCGATGTGGAGAACCAAGAACCGCATGCAGCCCGCAGTCCCCGGTCGGTCCATAGACACATGTTCCTATTCCAAATACTAGTCTTGCCTAATGTCAAAACACTCGCGTGTGTCGGTGTCATTTCCCTTTTCATTAATTATTGTTAATATAATAAATTACTAGAAACTGTGGTTAGTGAATTGTTAAAGATTGAAAATAAATAGCATATTGTCAAATTTGGAAACAAAATATTTTAATCAAGAAAAACAACATTTATTTTGTGACTGGTTAACTTTAGGACTTGTTACTATTGAAGTTTAACTGTAAGAAAAATATAGATAAAATATTATGTTTAAAGTTACTGTATTTGGATATGAACGAATCCCACCCCCCCCCCCCCCCATTTTATTTTGTGACTGGTTAACTTTAGGACTTGTTACTATTGAAGTTTAACTGTAAGAAAAATATAGATAAAATATTATGTTTAAAGTTACTGTATTTGGATATGAACGAATCCCACCCCCCCCCCCACAATGCTTTGTTTACTACTCCCCGTCTCAAAATAAATGTCGTTTTCGAGTGTTTCACACATATTAAGAAATGTCATTAATGAATGTGAAATACCCTTAAACTAATTCAACTACCTAGGTAGTTAAATGTTTAGGTAAGAGATAGTTTACTATCATTATTAAGTGTATAATTGGTATAGAGCAATAAAAAAATCATTGAAAATAGTGAAACGACAAGTATTTTGAGACACAGCTTAACTCCCAAAACGATATTTATTTTGAGACGGACAGAGTATTTCAGTGATCACAGCTTGAGAGAGGTTTGTGTTTTATACGGCAATTCATTACCCAATACATCAACAATAGTGAGGTATGGTCTTCATTTCCTCAACTTCATAAATTGATTTCAGTGCAAATCTAGAGCCGGACAACAACACTCATTTTCACCATTTGAATACTATTGCTTTTCTGTTTTATAATACATGTCGCACTTTTTTTTCAGTCTTTCTCAAAATAAATGTCGCAGTTTTAATTTTAATAGAAAAAAAAAAATTGTTTTAGTGTAATTTTACTATTATACAAGTTGTGCGAAAAAAATAAATTTTCTTAAAAACATTGATTAGACAAATATAATAATTCCTTTGTCCCGCTTTGAGGTCTTACTTTCTTTTTTAGTATCAATAATTTAAGGTTCTTACTTTATTTTATTATATAAAATGGACAATGAGACCCACATGTCATCTCATAACAAAAACTATCTACCCACTTTCAATCTCCTACTTTACTTTTCATACTCACGACATTTACTTTTTCATTTTCTTAATCCCAAAGCCAAACTAGGAACGTTAAATTGGGACGGAGGAGTGTTTTACGAGACAGAGCGAGGGAGCACTGGGTATTCACTCTGACACCGTAATTACCCTGCTATATTTGTCATTTTCATAAACATATGTGTTCCAGACAGATGTTCTAGAAAAAGTTTACACAGTCAAATGCTTTCTAGATTGTCTTGATAAAGAAATAGTAGGGGTTATGCATTATGAAACCCATACCTGCAGCCGTGAGATTTGGAAGATGAATGATAGAAGATTGCAGATGTTGATTTGAGTGGGGTTCCGGGGACTGGTGTGGCCGCCGGATCAGGAGGCTAGGGTTTAGTAGGGCGATTTTTGGAGTGACGGCGAGGTGCTTGGCCGGACTCGTTGACGGAGGTAAGCAGTTCGCCTGAGAAGAGATGGTTACGAGTTGTGCTTTGGCAATGTAAAGTGACTTCTATTTCGCACCATCGTTTATGTGTTTAAAAAAAATGACAAATCCATCCAATTATTTAATGAACTCGTTAAATGTTTAACGTTCTTTAGACTTATGTGTGATCAAAATCCGCTAAAAATATAACGGACGTCAATTGAGTGAGTACATTCCAAAAAAATTGAACCGGAATTTCTTGAGATATCCAACATGAGTGTTGACAACTTGACACTCACCCGCGTAAAAATTATGAGTATACTTGTATTTGTGTTTGTTTTACAGTACTGTAACTTATTAGAACTTAAGCATACATACAGGTGTACTGAGAAATTTTACGGGTGTGAATATCCAGCATTTACAGCAAAATTAGAGTCGGTCAGAATGTTGTTGGTCTGTGACATTCACATGCCTTCACTTCAATACTCAATAAACCAATGGCAGTAATCTTCCCACCAGCTCTGACAAATTTCAACCATGAAAATTGAAAATGAACTTGGAAATTATTTCAATACCTACTGAAGTAGAGTAATCAACAACTTATATAAATGCCATTGAATTGCTTTGAAAAAACTTCCTCATTTTGATTAATAACTTGTACCATGATCAATGACAAGCACAAATTCCACTAGTAAATGAATATTATTTGAACTACAAACCAGATCTATGGTACAACTCCCACAATCCAAGAATTATAAGATACTAACTCGTGCCAATGAAGAAAAAAATGCGATATAGCCGGAAAGGAGAATTAAGAAAACGATACAAAAGCTCGAGTAGAGCTCTCATGATGTAGGTATCTTTGCTGGTAAAACCTTCCTCATAGTTGCTACTATTACTAACAGAAAACCTGACACCTTTCGTGACAGTTCAAATCATGTGTTTTTTACGTGATAGTTTATAGAGGACGGGTCTTACGACCAGAAGCCTTGCCACATGTAAGAGCGTTCTTTGGAATAGGATATTCATCTCTCCATGAATTTACAGGGGAGTATACGCGAAGGTAGAACTGCTGACCTAAGTATTGGCGAGCCCAGTTCTCTGATCTAATGTTCCACATCCCCACATTGTCCAGTGGCATGTATAGTGCGGTCCATGACTTGGGATAAACCTACACAAAATTCAGTCATTTTTAGCTACTAATAATTCAGCGTTGTATAAATGCACAGTAGAAAACAAGGGTTTTAAATAGGGAATTCAGGCTTATGCAGTAGGATTGCTCAATGGCCCAGATCTCATCTATAACATGACCCCTATTGGTGGAAGGGTGAGTGTCAAAAGACAATTCTGCACTTCATGAAGTCTAACCTCACAAGCCTCGGATCCTTTAAAATGATGGATAAATTCATGAAATTTGAAGAGTTTCTGCAATATACCTGAACTGTGCAACGAGAGATTGTGTCTCTTAAGTTGTAGTTCAATCTGCTATCAGGTGACCATTGCCCTCCATCCATTCTGTTCATCAAACAATTATCGTGTTGAGACTTTGCAATAAAAATTTGCAGATAAATTCAATCATATACATGACTAGAGATGTATATAAACCATATATAGAGCTTACCCGACAACAAAAAAGAAGTGACCATCAATATGCCACGACTGCACAGTATCTTCTGAGTTCTCAAAAACAACCTCAGCAAAGCCTCTGAAATCTGCAGCCATGACAGAAGTCTGGAGGTACCCACCCCCACCCGTGGGACTATCCGAGATAGTTCCAATAGAGAAAACCCCAGATATCTTGAAGTAATCTGCAATCTTAAGAGGGGTATCAGCCGGGATGAAGGACACGCTATTTACAGCGTACCTCTGTTTCCCATTAATGATAGGAGCTGAGTTGGCTAATCTGATTGTTCGTGTAGTATTAACCATTCCATAGTGGTATGACCCTTGTGGATTAGGTCTCGGTCCACTTGCTGTCAAGTTTTGCCTAATGGATCGAGCTTGGTTTAGAGACCAATCAATCTGAATAGTGGGCCCGCCAGGTGGAGGGCCAGAAACGCTTCCTTGAGAGTTACTGTAGTGGAGAATGGACGTTGCTGAGAGAACTTGAGATGTAAATCGTGTGGAGACGACGATATAGTAATCTTGGGCAGGTTGGTCAGCTGTGACCAGTACAGAGTAGGACTGCCCTAGATGAATATCGAGGGAGGAGTAGGTGTTTTGCAGTGTGTGAGTTCCTTCTACCTCAACAAGCAACATCTTATGTCCCTGGATACGGAAATTTATTGAAGTCGTAAGACCAACATTTGAAATTCTGAACCTATAAGTCTTGCCTGCAAAATGAATTCAAACCCACGTCAGTAAAATGTAATTCATAAAATACTTCAAATTTTGACGGATTGTGTAAATTTATACCTTGATCAACTGTGATTGTGAATCCGTTGGATCCACGACCATTAATGAGAAGGCCATCAGGGAAAGGCAGATCTTGACCACCATCTAAAATCGCCTTCAGATCCTGTTAAATTACAAAAATGCCCTTATTGGTAAATTTTTAATGCTTATGATATAACCACAGTATTTGACACTGTTACTGAAAGGTTTTTTCAGAAAAAAATTGGACTTACAGTGTGATTTTGCTTGAACCAATCACCGGCAAGGATGGCGTAATCACCGGAAGGGGGAGGGAACGGAATGGGAATGCGAGGTCGGCTAGCGATTGTGATGCTACCGAAGCCACCAGCAGCCTTGTGGAGGGCAAGGGAAGGGAAGTAAAAGAAAGAACCAATCTGATCCTTGAATTGAAGGATATAAGTGAAGTTTTGACCAGGTGGGATGGGGCAGTTTGTGCCATACACTCCATCTTGCCATGAGTTCCTTCTTTGTTGTATGCCATTCCTGTTCATTTCCAACACAATGTACCATTAGTTTTACTCAAAATTGGACCTATAAGCACTCAAGTTCATTAAACTTTATTCATTTGGCTAACTTTGGATCTCGTTAGACACTTGTTAAAACTCTTGAATTACTTTAGAAGCACTATACAGTCGGATCTGGGCCATGTACAGTCGGACTACATGTCAGTCCAACATTTATAATTTTTATAGTAACATGAGTTACCTACTATAATGAGGTTTGTCGGACTGTTGTATATATAGTCACTGGCCCAAGTCCGTGAAGTCATACAAGGATTTGCAATTTCTAAGCACAAGTTGATCAATAAAATCTTTCCTTACACGCAGGTCATTGCTATTACTATGATTAGCGTCGATCTAGGCCAGATTGCTAATGCAGAGGAAGTAGATCCAAAAGAAGACTTGAGGTTTGAGGCTCGGACAAAACGCAAATTTAGTCCAGATGCACTCCACAGTGATTGAGGCCCAATACATAAAGCGGGCCCTACCGCCCCTAATCGATCATAGTGATTAGAAAAATGATCCCTGGCCTGAATAATTTAAAGAAAAAGCTGACTACATGCTAAAAACCATCACGTGTGATATATATTATTATGTCCCTAGTTCACATGGTCGCTAAATGGATCTTGTACCAAAGTATACCAATTTTCAAACTACCAGCTAAAAAGGTCATCACTTTTGTGAAATTTCTATATGCGATTGTGGATCAACATTTAAGATCTGCTGAAAATAAAGAGCATAAGCTATATAAAAAACACCACAAAAAGTATCGACTCCTCCACATTTTATTGTTCTAGTGAAACAATATAACTTTGTTGAATCTTTATTACTCCCTCCGTCCCAAAATGAATGTCCAAAATTGCTCCCGATCTTGTACATTCATTTTAAGAAGGGAGTAAAATAATCTAGAAATTGATTCTTTATAGTACCTCAGTTCCAAAATGGATGTTTTGTTTTGTTGTGTTCTTAATCTCATTTTGGAATGGAGGGAGTAATGCATAAATAGAGATCCTCACCATTAGTAAAACAAGTAAAATGACCAAAACAAGGAAAAAGACAGGGAGGGAATTCATACCAAGAGAGGAGGAAGGGTTCATCAAGATTGTTATAAACACTGACAATGACATTGTCATTGGTGACTGACTCAATCTGAGGGCCTGGAAATTGCCCATTTATTAATATCCCCTGCATCCCCCCACAATTTCAAATATCAGTACAAATTACAACCCCCATTAACAAGAAAATATGAAAATCAAGAACAAGAACAAGAAAAATAAAATATCAGTACAAATTACAACCCCCCATTAACAAGAAAATATGAAAATCAAGAACAAGAAAAATCAAGAAAGTAGAGGAAAATGGAGGAAACCTGTTGCTTAACACCAAGAGGGTAAATATCACCATAAGTGACATTCCAAGTAAAGAATCTATATGGGTCTTCCCCATTTATACATTGCACTGCTAAAACTAGCACCAACAACACTATTTCCTTCTTCAAACACCCCATTTTTCCCCCTTTTTTTCTTTTTTTTTTCCTTTTTTTCTGTGTGTGTGTGAATGTGTATATATGGGAGATTGGATTATCAAGAGAGAAAAAGAGGAAAAAGTGATTCCCTTTCTTTCTTTTTCTTGATTAGATCTGGTTGGAGGAACAGAGTACAATGCTCTATCTCACTGTGTGAGTGTGAACTGTGAAGTGAGAGGACAAGAAAGAGACTCTTATTTATTTATGGAGCAGAGAGAAAGAGCTGAGCTCGCCCGCGCCTTAAAACCCCACCCCGAGTATGAGCTGTAAATTAAGTAGTCCCCTCCCCTCCCTCTTCTTTCTAATTTTGCTGCCCCTTTTTTTATTACCCCTTTTGGGATTTGAGCCGCTACTCCTTTCCTACTTACTACTCCCGTTCAGATAAAATGATTTTGTTTTGACATTTTGAATAGGGTTAATGATAATTTAGGGCCTGAACTCCAGGGGTGCATCTAAAAGGGGTCTGGATTTTTTTTTCGCAAGATCAGGAATCAATATCTAAATTTTTCGCCAGTTAAGGGCTTTTTGACGGAAATCATTAGAAAAGTCAGTTAAGTGCCATGTGCCGAACACGTGATCGACTAAATGGATGGATTTGTAATTGATATTAACTATTACGGGCTTTAATGAAAATTTTGAAACTTAAGGGTTAAAAACTATAGATTAGCGAGGGGGGTCAAATAAATGAGAGTATCATCTTCAACCTCTCATTTGTCCTCTCCATTCTTCCAGATTTCTCTCTCTCATCATCCCATCTCTACATCCCCAATCCTCCATCGTCACTCCCTCCCTTTCAACCTAGGGTTCCTGCGCAAGGTTCTTTGACGACAAGCTCTCTCTCCCACTCCCCTCCACTCCCCAGCAAACGCAAACTCAAACTCCAACCCAAACCCACGAGTGGCGGAGAAGGAACTGATCTGAGCATCGTAAGTCGATTATGTCTCCTGGGTGCGGCCATTGTAGATCTCGGTCATCTTGGTCCAGATTAGCCATTGCTGTGTTGAAATCATTGTCTTCGATTGTAGGGGACTTGCTTTTGGAGAAAGGGCTTCTCGAACAGTGATTTGGGGATCTAAATCGAGATCGAAATCAAGACCTCAATAAGATGCTAAAGGTGATATTCTGCAATTTTGGTGTATATAAGAACTTGGGTTTGTGATGTGAATTTTAAAATTGGGATTTGGGAAGAACAAAGCGGCAACCGGTGACGTTTTTCTCATGTTCTCTGTTAATTTTCGGTGGTGGTTATGGTGGTTACAATAGGTGGATAGTGGCGGCCGGTGGTAGCTATGGTGGTTCTAAGTGAGGTGTTAGATGGTGGTGAACGGTGGTAGCTATGGTGGTTTAAAGTGGAGGATGGGTGGGTGTTCATGGAAGATGATGAGATGGGAAATGTTTTAAAAAATTCTGTTAATAATTATTTTTATTTGATAAACAGGGCGAGCTTCTTTTTTTTTTTTTTTTTGGTTTTTCCATAAAGATGAAATTTGATGGGAATAAATATATTTCCTTTTTTTGTAAATAGTAATAATTACATTATGTTATTTTAAACTTGGTGAATGTAAAAAGTAATTTATTATGTTCATAGAATAAAATTTAAATTTATTTATAATTTTATTTATTTTAAATTTATTATTTAGAAAATAATCAAAATCCTTTTATATTTAATATAGCTATTAGATTAATTTGTTTAATAATTTTGATTTTTTTAATAAATTTATTTTATATATGATAATTAATTATTTTATTATACTCCCTCCGTTCCATCCGAAATAGGATTCTTGGTCCCGACACGGGGATTAAGGAATAATAATCTTTTAGTATAAAAAGTTGTTTGAAAAGTAGGTGTTGTGAGTATGAAAGAGAGAGAAAGTGGGTGGGGAATAATAAATGAAAAGTTGTTGTGAGTATGACAAGTGTGTCCTACTAATAAAAAAGTAATAAAAAGCCTTTAACTAGCGAAAACAGAGAGGAGGGGGTTGAGCAAAAAGAGAGACGGGAGGGAGTATATGATAATTTAATTGTTTTTGCAAAAAATAACTTTTTAGCCCTCTAAGTTTCAGAAATTTCATTAAAGTCCTTCATTGCTAATATCATTACAAACCCATCCATTTAGTCGATCACGTGTTCGGCACATGGCACTTAACTAACTTTTCTAACGATTTCCGTCAAAAAACCCTTAACTGGCGAAAAATTTAGATATTGAGCCCTGATCTAGCGGGAAAAAAACCATGCCCCTTTTAGACGCACCCCCCTGGAGTTCAGGCTCTAAATTGTCATTAACCCTTTTGAATATGGACATGAGACTTTTTTACCACATCACTCGGTAAGGGTTGTGGCTTAAAATTAGATTGACTTCTTTGACCAAATAGGATGGTTTGAATAGTATTTCTAAAAAAACAAAACACAAAAGGGGCATTTACCATATAATCCCTTTAGGGAGCCTATATTACATTTTAAGACAAGGAATATTTTGACTAACCATATAGTCCCTTGCTTGCATCTTCCTCAATATTTTACTATTTCCACCCTCTCAACATTTTACTTTCACCCCCAACCACTATCACCTTAGGCTACCCTCACCACCTTCTCCAATCAACAACTCCGGCGACCACTCCCGCGTAAAAAAATTAGCTTCAGTGACCTTCCAGCGACCAAACAGTTGAGAACTTATCAGTAAGTTCTCAGTTGTCAACTAAACTACTAAGAACACGAACAACTCCGGTGACGACCAACTCCGGAGACCAAACAACTGAGAACTTATTAGTAAGTTCTCAGTTATCAAATAAACTACTAAGAACACGACCAACTCCGGCGACCACTAACTCCCGCGACCAAACAACTGAGAACTTATTCATAAGTTCTCAGTTTCAACCGAAGTCATAAAAACACGATCAACTACGACGACCAAACAGATGAGAACCTATCAGTAAGTTCTCAGTGACAACTAAACTACTAAGAACATAATCAACTTCGGTGACCAAATAATCGAGAACTCATCACTATGTTCTCAAATATCAACTAAACTACTAAGAACACGATCAAATCCAGCAGCCGCCAACTCTAGCGACCAAACAACTGAGAACTTATCAGTAAGTTCTCAGTTGTCAACTAAACTACTAAGAACACAATTAACTCCGAGGACCACCAACTCATGCGACCAAACAACTGAGAACTTATCAGTAAGTTCTCAGTTGTCAACTAAACTACTAAGAACAGGATCAACTCGGGCGACCACCAACTCCGGCGACCAAACAACTGAGAATTTATCAGTAAGTTCTCAGTTGTCAACTAAACTACTAAGAACACGAATAACTCCGGTGACCAACAACTCCGGCGACCAAACAGTTGAGAACTTATTAGTAAGTTATTAGTTGTCAACTAAGCTACTAAGAACAAGATCAGCTCCGGCGGCGACCAACTCCGTCGACCAAACAACTGAGAAGTTATCATTATGTTATCAGTTGTCAACTAAGCTACTAAGAACACGATCAAACTCAGGTGACCACTAACTCTGACAAACCAAACGACTGAGAACTTATTAGTAAGTTCTCAATTGTTGATGTAGAACAAGGATGGAATCGAGAAGCTTCAGCCAAGATCCGCCCGGATCTCAGAAGACACCCGCTCGGACCAATCCTGCACGGCCGTGCCAAATTCAACGCACACCCGTGCACAAAATGGGTGGACAAGACAGAAGCCTCGACAAAGATGGCATGACCGTTCCATGTTTAACACACGACCATGCCCGACACTATTCTAGCGGATTCTAGTATTTCCAGTACTCGTTTTATTATTTTGTTTGGGACAATTTTGGTATTTTGTTTAATTACTTTTAGGGTTAGGGTTTTAATTAGTTGTTAGAGTATAAATACTCTTTTTCTACTTTGTATTGAACATGTTTTTGATTAATTGGTTTCATTGTTTGCTTTGGCAACTTTGTGGGTTTTAACCCTTGAAGCCATTGATGGCTTGTTTGAAGGTTTCATTCCTTCGTTTGTGCTAGATCTTCTGTCGTGGTTGATCTAGGTTGTATTCCGCTGCATCAATTGGTACAAAAAAAGGTGAGATCCAAGGAAGCTGGTTAACGGCAACGGGGACAACAACGACGCCGTTCTTACAATTCTTGATCGAATGAATCAAGAAGCCCAAGAAATACACCGTCAAGATGACGAACGAGACCGTTAGCGTGAAGAACAGGCTGCAGCTCGTCATGCGGATCTTGTTCGGGTTTTGGAGGGATTGCAGGTGTTGGGTATGCCCACATATATCTCAGTTTTAATGTAATAGGATTTATTAGATTTGATTGATCCATCACCTAAGTTTTATTTCATGGACTTTAGACCCACATGTAAGAAGTATTTATACTTCATTTTTTACGTTGTCCATTGTTATAGAATAGGCTTAGAAATAGGGCAAGAAGATCAAGATTCAAGAAAATCACATTTTGAGTTGAGCCCATGCGCCTATGCGCCATGCGCCTTCTAGCGCGCGCATATAAGCATTCTTCTAAGAAATGCTATGCGCCTCATTTTGATCATACGCGCCATGCGCCTCATATGCCTTAGCGCGCGCATTCTCTATGCGCCTCTTGGCTCAACGCGCCTCAAAGTGTTTATTCAACACTCAGTGATTTATTGAAGATTCAAAAGACTTGAAGAGAATTCAAATTACGCTAATGATCCAACGGTGGTTAAAAGATGCATATGCGCCTAATCTGTTGACACGTGTCCACAACGGTCACAATTATGTTGAGTGTCAAAATGGCCATAATATATGCATGCTCCAATCAACGAGCGACAGCACATCTTATCCACAAGGATCTCCAACGGCTAGTTTTTGGAAGTTCACTATAAATACCCCATAACTTCAACATTTTGAAGTTGCTGAGTTTTGCTAAGAATTTCAAGAATTTCTCTCTCAAAGCATTTGTTGAAGATTTGAAGATTGCCTTTGTTTTTCCAGAATTCCTTAAGAACATCTTCATACCTTCATCCTTAGCCCAGATCTTCAAGCTATAACACTTTAGTTTCATTGTGCTCTAAATCATAAAGATCTAAAGAGCCTTGATACTAAAATCACACACGCACCTCTTTAAGTTTGATCACTTAGATCCTTCTTTTAGAGATACACCGGTTATTGTTTTGGATTTGTTCATTCATAGAATATTAGATCTTGAGTTAGTGTAGAAGCTCAAAAGTTGTAATTTGTAACACTTACTCATTATATAAGATCTCCATTAGAAATCCAAGACTAACCATCTTGGTAGAGAACGTAGATCTTTCATTGATCGAACCTCTCCAAATAACTTGTGTTATTATCTTGTCATTTTCTTTCAAGTTATTATCTTCACTCACTATTTGCTTGTTTACTCATTGTAGATTGATTGATCTGAATTGTGTTGTGTTGTTAACTCATTTGCCTTAGTTTCTTATTTCACCCACTTTGAGCCAAAATACTTAGAGTGTGTGTGCGCCTCCTTTATCATACTTTGCGCCTATTTACATTACTAAATTCCGCTGTGCATTCCACTCACTCACTTAGGCGCATATCATAACACTTACTTGATAAAGTGCGCATTTGAAATTGAGTTTATCAAGGGTACGAAAAGAATTTTAAAACAGCTATTCACCCCCCCCCCTCTAGCTATTTTTCATACCCTTGTTGCCCTTTGGGACCAACAAGTAGTATCAGAGCAAACACATTTATAAAACATTTTCGTTTTTCAAGCTTAACAGCTTGGGTGCTGTTAGTACCCGACCTGAAAATGAGTTTATTAGGACTTTCCCAAATATACAAGGACTTTATAGGAATTAGAAACCTTGCAAAGACTTGTCCCGGATTCCCAAAAATAGCTCAATGTTCTAGAAAACATTAAATATGGACATTTAGGGTTGCCTTGTATGAACAGTAAAACCCTAGCTTGAATTTCAAGTCAGCGCGCAACGATGGCCACGCGGCCACTTTTGCCGCCGCCCTCCGTCTTGGCCACGCGGCCAACCTTGCCACGCCTTAACCTTGGCCACGCGGCCACTCTTGCACCGGCTTCAATCATGGCCAGGCGGCCAACCTTGCGCCGGATGATCTGGACCATCAGATCTTCCCCTCAGTTTACTATATAAACCAATCCCATGCTATTGGTTTAGGGATCCGAATTTTAGAGCTTTCAAGTGATGATTTTGCTCCCAAATCAAGTCATTCAAGCCTCCAAAAACACTCTCAAGAATCCCAAGAAGATCCAAGGTTATTTCTTGCCAACAAAGGTAAGTTTTCTAACTTTTCTTCATGTTCTTGCATTATTTCTAATGTAGATCTTTAATATTCATATTCTTAATATGATTATTCATGTGTTCTTCATAATATTCATATTCTTAATATGTTTATTCATGTGTTCTTCATAATATTCATGTTCCTAACATCTTTATTCATATTTTCTTCATGACATTCATATGTTCATAATATGTTCTTCGCATATTCATCATATTCTAGATTACAACCTTATTTATGCCATATTTAGGGTGGCGATCTTCATAATTACATGTTATTTCATAGCCGATGATGATCTAGGGTTCATCAACCCGAGGATGATCTAGGAACTACTTCTAAACCCTAATCTTTAGGTAATTCCCCCCTCATTATGCATGATCCCGATTCTTCTGCCTATTCTAAATTCTTCTCGAACTACGCTGACCTGAGCTTCTCACATTGAGAGGAACGTAGGCAATCTTCGGATCCGGTCTCAAACACTAACACACTACTAACACATTCATCATGATAGAAAGACCGATCAATTCGGGCAATAGGAGTGATAACGTTCAATATTCTTCTCTTGTTGTAATTTGACCCCCGAACCCATTAAACATGCTTTTTCTCAATGTTTTGGATATAATTAAAACGGCGTGGCGACTCTCATAATTTTAATGTTACTATGAATATTCCCAATTTCAAACACACGTATTCACAGTGGCGACTCTGCTGGGGACTGCTTTGAAACTTTTTCAAACTTAGTGGGTCTAACTTTCGTCACATCATGATGCTTGCCATGTTTACACATGCACACACTTTCCATGTTTACACACGCACCCTACACACACCTGCCATGTATACACATGCACCCTACACACACCTGCCATGTTTACACATGCACACACTTGCCATGTTTACACATGCACACACTTGCCATGTTTACACGCGCACCTCACACACACTTGCCATGTTTACACATGCACACACTTGCCATGTTTACACGTGCACCTCACACACACTTGCCATGTTTACACATGCACCTCACACAATTGCCATGTTTACACATGCACCCTACACACACTTGCCATGTTTACACATGCACACACTTGCCATGTTTATACATGCACCTCACATACTTGCCATGTTTACACATGCACCCGTGCACCCCGCAATGTTAATACTTGTACTTCGTTGATACTTGTACTTTGTATATACCTTGTATCCTTGTACCTTTGTTATTTTCGTCTTAGTATTAGGGTCAAACAAAACTCTGCTATGCTCCCTTGTACGTTATTTTCCTTCTCCTGCATTGCATTGCATAGCATCATTCAAACATTCAAAACTTCTCTCTTTTCTCCTTAAAAAGAATTAGTTTATTGCCACACACTACCACTAGTCCGTGTCAGCACTGCACAGGTCCCTACTACCCGGAGTATTCGATGTGCAGGAATTTGTGCGCTACTGCCTCACATTTTTCGAGTCACTCGTCTACTCCACTCACCGTGTACGTTCCACGAGCGGTGGGAACCTTTAACCTAACCCGTGTCAACCCACACATAGAGATTAGGACACTCCTCGGACCACCCATTTAGGATGTAAATAAATGCAAAACTTTTCGCAAAATAAAATGTGCATTGCATCTAGACGACCTCTAAGGTCCATCGCTCATCCGTTGGACCATCATTGCGATCCATTTGGGTCTACCCTTCATCTCGACCCGCTTTGGCCAAAATCCTACCATCCTTTGGCCTCTTAGGACAACTTTATCTACCTTTGACCTCCTAGGTCAACCTTTGACCACCTAGGTCAACCTTCCCAACCTTTGACCTCCAAGGTCAACCTTATCTACCTTTGACCTCTTAAGCCAACCTTTGACCCCCTAGGTCAACCTTTAACCCCCTAGGTCAACCTTTGACCTCCCAGGTCAACCTTACCACCCTTTGACCTCTTAGGCCAACCTTTGACCCCCTAGGTCAATCTTATCCGTTTAAATCAACCTTTGACCCCTAGGTCAATCTTATCCATTTAAGTCAACCTTTGACCCCCTAGGTCAACCGTACCAACCTTTGATCTCTTAGGTCTACCTTTGACCCCCTAGGTCAACTTTATCCGCCTTCGACCTCTTAGGTCTACCCTTGACCTCCTAGGTCAACCTTATCACCCTCGACCTCTTAGGTCACCCCTCGACCTCTTAGGTCAACCCTTGACCGCCTAGGTCAACTTTATCCTCCTCCGACCTCTTAGGTCAACCCTTGACCTCCTAGGACAACCTTATCACATTTAACCCCCTAGGTAAACTTTATCGTCTTTGACCTCTTAGGTCAACCTTTGACCCCATAGGTCATTCTCATCCGCCTTTGACCTCTTAGGTCAACCTCATCCACCTTTGACCTCTTAGGTCTACCCTTAGACCCCTCGGTCAACATTATCACCCGTTGACCTCTTAGGTCAACCTTTGACATCCTAGGTCAACCCAATCACCTTCGACCTCTTAGGTCAAACTTGGAATCCTAGGTCAACCTTATCCGTTTTCGACCTCTTAGGTCAATCTTTGACTCCATAGGTGAACCCAATTACCTTTGGTCCTAACCCGCTTAGGTCAAACTGTCATCTTGACCCACCTAGGTCATTATTTGACCCACCGTCGTCCAGACCAACCTAGGTCAACCCGTTTAGGTCCACACACCATCCTTGACCCATTTAGGTCAACTTGTCCGTCTTAGGTTAAAACTACCCCTTCACTTTTGACCCGTCAAGGTCACCCCGTGACCCGCTTAGGTCGACTTACCTATCTTGGATCCATCTAGGTCAATCTCTAACCTTCCTTAGTCTACCAACCCGAATAAGTCAACCTTAGACCCGCTTAGGTCAAACCATGTCCATCCCGCTTAGATCATCCCATAGGCAAACCGCTACAACCCGCTATCTTGATTCATTCACCATATAGGTCAATCCAACCCTTCTCATTTAGGTCGACCTATCCTTTACCCATCTAGGTCAACCCACCATTATCGTCGTATCCTAGCTTGAACTACTTCTTGTCTCAAACCTTAGGTCAAACCTTAGGTCAAATTTAGGTCAAACCTTAGGTCAAACCATACCCTACTCAATCAAAACCAACTCCTATAGGTCTTCCTCACCCATGCTTGACCAAGGACCGAGTCATCTCCCTCTTTTTGACCCCTATGGTCATCTCTCACCTCTTTTTAAAAGTCTAACTTGATTCGAACTACGGCGACCTGAGCCTCTTATTGTGTGAGACCTCTCCCTCGTGATAAGGGGAACGTAGGCAACTTTGGCCCGGTCAAACTTTCAATTTTTTACCAAAATGCATTTCAAAAATGTGGAGACCGACTCTTTTCCAAAAAATGATTCTTATAACGATGCCTTATCATTAAATACGGATCTAATTCTTTCATGACATAGAGTTCTGCATCATGTCGGCTGCAAGGAACATCGAAGTTGCAACTGAAGCTGCTACCCAAGATCCCGAGACAATCCTCTACACCGGTACTGCTCTCAGTAAGAAAGCATCCCGCTTCGAAGCCATCCTCGATGAACAAGCAATCCACTTTAAGGCCATTCTCAACGAGCAAGCAACACACTTTCAGAAGGAGATGCATAAGACCCAAAGAGATATCGAGAGGCACCATTTGTCTGACATTCGTGGCGTTTATGATTACCTCAGTTGAGTTCGTGGCGTTTATGATTACCTCAGTCGAGTTCTCCCTCTTGCTCAATGTCAACACCCGTACGCTCCTCAAATGTACGGGCCGCCACAGACTGTCCCCGTCGGGATGCCTCCTATGACTACTCATCAACAAGGGGTGCCGGTACCTAAGTCACCCTCAAAGACAGTTCGTGAAAGGAAGGACGAGCGCGAATTCGACGACTTAGGTATGCCGTTAGCCAAACTCTTCAAAAGTCTAGTTCAAGCCGGCAAGTTGTCTCCTTTGATCAACTATGAACCAAGTAGGGTGAAGCAATGCTTGGATCCCTCCAAACACTGCCAATACCACCAGTACATTGGGCATGACACCGAAGATTGCGTCCAATTGAGGAGAAAGATTCAAAGCCTCATTGACAGCGGAGACATCACCCGCCAACGGAATACATGGGCATGAACAAAAGAGGAAATTGGGGCTACCTCCTTTAAATAAAAGAAAAGAAAAGGGTCATTCAGTCTTCGTAGGTTCTAGAGTGTCCTTAGTCAAAAGTCCACCTTGGACGATCTTTGTTTCTTTAAGTAAAAGTCCACCCCGGACTAGTCAGTTTAAATCTTTTAGTTCCAATAAAAAGGTCTTTATTTCTTTTCTTTTCTCTCTAGACTTGAGACATAAGCTTGCATATATCAATTTCATGAAAATTGTCTTATTCACCATTTTCGCTTGATTGCTATATCTTTATATGTGAATTAATCTTAATCTTACTCATTAATGACGACTCATTAAAAGGTAAATGGACCTACAAACCATTCACATAACTAAGTAAACGATTAAGCTCAAAATAACAAATGCTTCGATCAATTGGGATGAACGAATCACTTTCTCTTCTCTCTACATTCTACCCCCATACACTCTCTCTATACACTCACCCCTTGTACACACTTCATGTACACTCTCTATATACACCTTCTCCCATACACTATCCTCATACGCCTCTCATCCCACCATTAGACCCCTTTTTATAAGGTCGTGACAAAGAAATGGACTGCGGTTGCTCATCACAAATAGACATCCATGCTGCCACAATTTAAAGGGTTGGTTTCTTCCCTTCATGAGTACTACATGTCGTTACACTGGGGCTGTCCGTATTCCATCGCAAATATAAGACAAGTACACGAAGTCATTCATTGGTGCACGTGATAATCCAATGGAGCTCTACCGGTGAAAATCAAGGGGCTAGGATGCCCGCCGCCAGCAAAAGGCCGCTTGAACTATAAGGAAGCTACCTCGCAATCGAGAGAGGCGAAAGCAAACTAGGGGCTTGTCTCGCCCAATGTTTCATGTACAAATATAAAAAAAATATATATATATATGGCTCGCTAGGTTGAAACCCAAAAGGGCGACCTAGGCAAAAGTTAGAGCATTGCACAAAAAAGAAGCCCGCTAGGTTGAAAACCCGAAAAGGCGGCCTAGGCAAAAAAAGGGTGTGCACAAAGAGATAAAATAAAAAAGAAAAAGAAAAATAGAAGGGGCTATCACCATGGAAAAGTAAAAGTCTCATTTTCTTTTCACCTCAAATGTTCTATTTTCCTTTCTTTCCTTACAAAGTAGATAAACGGCAGCAACCCATGACAACTACGATGGAGCAATCCACTGCAACAACTACAAAGGAGTAATCCACCACAATGAGCTACAAAGAACAACTCACCTCAAACGAACCTCACACCCCTAAACTCAAAACCCAACTTCATCGTCAACCGGGCAACCACTCAAAGCCAAACATAACCTACCTTGGGCCAACTTTCTTTCTTTTCTTTCCTCCCACACATACCCACTGAAACCCGACACCATCGTCAAGCGGGTAATCCCCGAACTACGCGGACCTGAGCTTCTCACCTTGAGGAGAACGTAGGCAACCTTAGGGTCCGGTCCAAAATATACACAACCCGCCTCGTAGCCAATTTTCTTTCTCTTCTCTCTTGCCCCATATTTCTACTCCTGACTTCTTCACTCACAATTGATCAAAACATTTATTATTTAGAGACTACTTGTCTAAAAACATAATCATAAGATGCATAACTAATCAACGAGGTCCATTCTCGAGCAATCAAATGAGAATCTTGAATAAAACAATTTTCAAATGTCTCGACAAGTCTTCCGTTCTACAATCTAGGAAAGAGCTAAACACTTACTTTCTGTCAAGCAGGGGCTTCCTCCCTTTTGTACATATATACACTCAGTTGCCTAAAGAGTCAAAATGTGAGTACTATTTCTCTCTCTCTTACTCTCCCCAAAACGCCCCCGCATGTTTTCAAACAATTCTTTTTTCCTTTTTTGAGTCGACTGAATGATTTCAAAAAAAAAAAAAAAAAAAAAATGACGCAAAAGAGATGCCCGCTAGATTGAAAACCCGCAAGGGCGGTCTAGGCAGAAAAAAATGGTGCGTCTCAAAGGAGGTAGGATACCCCACTCTATGCCCTTATCGAACTGGGGCTTCCCCAACAGAATGGGTCGACTATAGGGTTTTCTCAGAGAATATTGAGGCTTCGATAAGCACATACTTAGAAGAAGGGCATCCCTCATCATCAAGCTCGGCGTAGAATTTCTCAAAGGAGGAAGGGTACCCGCTCACCAAATTAGAGAATCCCCGATGGAATGGGTCAACTATGTGGTTTCCCAGAGAATACTGAGGCTTCAACAAGGATGTACTTGGAAGATGGACACCCCTCATCGTCAAACTCGGCACGTGACAAACTCTTTTAGTTGGTTAGAATCGTAATTAATTATAAAGCATCTTTATAAAGTCATAACACTTTCAAAAGTTTTCTCTTCCACGACACTTTATTTATAAACCCACACTCTCAGTCTCCACAAAATTTGTATAAACCTCCTCGGTCCACTCTGAGACCCATCTTTGTGATTCTTGAACCGACTCGGTCCTTCACCCTATTTCCTACACAATAGGATACCCTTAGGTCCCAACCTACCTGGTTCAAAACCTTAGGTCCCAAGCCTACCCGGTCAGTCTTGCCTAAGTTACACCATAAACTCTCTAGGTCCCGAGCCTACCCGATCAGTTTTACCTAGGCCCCAAACCTACCCGGTGAGTCTTACCTAGGTTACATCATAACCTCTTAGCTCGACCTTCCGCAAGTTCGTAGCATGACCCCTTCGGCCTCAAACCGGTTCTACCCAAAACTTCAGACCTTAAACTAGTTAACCAAAGCCAAATCCTTAGAATGACCCATTAGGTCCCGAACCTACTGGTCTCGAGCCTACCCGATCTCCCAGATCTCAAACCTACCAACACATACTCATCCTTACCTTGTCTAAGCAATAGCTCTCTTATCCTCTTAGGTCCAACCTCTTAGGTCTACCCAGTCTAACCTATTGAACGATCCCTTAGATCCCAAGTCCATTCAAATCTACCAAGCGCCTACCTTGTAGGTCTCTAGCATATCCGATCCACACTTTAGGTCTCAAATCCTAAACCCTTTAGATCACAAAAATGTCTACCCTCTAGGTCTATAACCTTAGATGTCGACCCTTAGAACGCTTTAGTTCCCAAGCCTGCTCGGTCCAACCAAAACAATGCCATCTACGCCTACCGTCATACCCAAACCATGGCCCTGCCACTCTTAAACCTAATGTCACTCCTTAGCTTCAAAAGACTTCCTAGTATGACCTTCAACCCCTTAGGTCTCTAACCTACTTAATCCATGCCGAGTCCAAACCTCGCCACCTACAAGGTCCACCCTTGAACTCCATGGATTTCAAACCTTTCTTCCCCACGAGTCCAAACCTCAAACGTGCTCGAACGTATAGGACCTCCCGCGTACTGTGATATGCCATAAAGATATCAAAACCCGTCCAGTCAAAAATCGTGCGCTTAACACCTTTGGGGTCCCATCCCTAGCCTACCTTCACAATCGCCGAACGAGCTTGGTCACGCGCAATGACCTCTAAGACAAACTTAGGTCCTGAGCATACCCAATCCAACTTAGGCACCTATTGTACTCGAGCAAAGTCTTGGACACTCAATCCCTTTACCTAAAGCGCCAACATGGTCACATGTCCAGACCCATTTCTCGCACATGGCTCACACCTAGCACACTTTAGAGCCCAAACCCGACATGCGTATTAGGTACTAGGATCATCCTGACACGCCCCCAGGTCCCGGGATTCCCTAATAGAACCTCGAACCTGGATGGAGTGCCTAACGAGGAACAAGAAACTTAACAAGAAACTTAATGACATCTGTTTAACAAATTGACAAGATATATATATATATTCTAGAGTAAGGAGTTATACTAGCTCACAACACGAGTTCTATACAAGAAAATTTAAAACCAAACTTAATACATACACAGCGGAAACATGCCTAGCACATAAGCTGGCATTAAGAGTACTATACAAGATGTCTAGTGACAACAAGAACTGAACAAGACTGTCTACCCCAAAATAAGGAGTTACAAAACCCATAATACATCGTCCTCACCAAGTGTAAAAGGACACAAGCCCCAATATAATCACGACCTGCGAAGCAAGCTCCCAACTATGTCGAGCCTCACTGCGCACTATCCTTCCTTTCCTGGTGGGGGAAACAAATAAAGGGTGAGATAAATCTCAGTAAGCTATTAGATGCAACTACATGACATGTTATCATGCAATTCAAGTAGATACTCAAGTAATCATATATCAAGTATCATCAAGTAACAAGTATATGAGAGGATAATCCACTCATCAAGTAGCACATAAAGCTAATCAAGCAAGTTATAAGGATATTGCTTCCTTCCTTATTCCTCCCAAGAATACCATTGTTGTCGTAGCTTGTATTACTTTGACAATCACGATCAATAACAGGAACTGATTATTCAGTATATATCAGAAGACCCGGTAACCAGTGTCATTTCCAATATCAGTACTCATGAAGTTCATGAGGTGTTTAGGACAGGAGTTTAGCATTCACTTAAGTCAAGCTTATTGCTCCAACTAAGGAAGCTATGCCCTTACTATGGCCGGTAGTAAGGGGTCAGGCGGAAATACATAGGGACCCGATTGTCACTTAAACCCCAGCTCTCGCGACAAGCGTGAACCTATACATTTTCGAACAAGCAAGGAGAACCAGCTGGACTCACACAAGAATGTACAAGTAGATATTTACTTGAACTACGGGAGAAGAACTAATCCAAAAGTAGTGGACTAGCTCAACAAGGAACATGCTTCAAGTAATCAAGAAGTCACCTTGTTATCAAGCAACTATAAGCAATGTTTGCACATACACAACAAGAACATGTCTCATACACGTTAGTGCTTGTTCATAGCACTTTCAAGTTCACTACCATACATATGTATTGGTGTCAAGCCAAGTACAAGATTTTATTATCTTATATTCAAATTATAATCCAATCTTTGGACATTCAAACAAGTATAAGAGTTATACATTTACTCTTACAAAATTCCAATCCTATTCTTAGGATGTTCAAGTCTAAGACCTTATGCTAATGCCTCTAAGGTGCACAATCATTGGATTCACAACAAGTATAACACATTAGTGCTTGTTCATAGCACTTTCAAGACATAAAGAAGAGATACTACTCTTATACTTATGTTCTCATTTTGATCCAATGAGTATACATGTTTAAGACCAAGTTCTGATGCCCCTAAGGTGTCACAACACTTGCTAGGACATCTTATACTAAGGTTATATACCTTAACAAGGGTTACTTCCAACTTATACAAACTTTAAACAAAATCTTTGTTTTTCAGATAACTGTGAGGTCGCCCAAAATGAACTGTGCGGCCGCACACAAGCAGGTCAATTTCTTTGAAAAACCCTTCAGAAAGATGTGCGGTCGCCCAAGTATTTTTGGGCGGTCGCACAATGTACCAGAATGCGAAATTTTATTTCTTTCCCAGGTTGAAATATTTTCCGTCCCAAAACGTAGGAGTAACATTTACTAACACTTTAACAACTCCAAAAGTGCACTAACCAGTTTAAAACCAACTTAGTCATTTCCTTTCATTAGTTTACCCAGTAGGTTTTACTCCCTTTGTCCCAGATTTACAAGTACCACAAAAATCACCCCAAACACAAAATTAACAATCACAAGTATCGAGAATAACATTTATGCATGTTATTACAAGCAAGGGGGAGCTAATAACTTACCTAGTCAAAATTCAAGTTGACCCAAACTTATTTCTGTTCGGCCTGGAACGCTCTATTCAACGCCACGAATATTAATCCGGGATCAGAATCAAGAACGGAGGGATAATTAAACTCGAGGAGTCGAGAATAGGGAAAACTTTTAACCCTAGGTTTAGAACAGAGAGAACGTAAGAAAATTTGGGGAAGAATGCCTCTGAGAAGGCAACCCAAACAAGATATACTTTGAAACTTTCAAAGAATTGCACTTAGGCCCCTCAAGTTTCACTTTTAACAAAAAGACCCCTAAAGTCTAATTTTCACAAATGACCCAAAAGTCAAAACTAGACATTTAACCACCTTAACTATTTAAAGCAGTAAAAAAATTAACCCAAATAAAACTAGCACATAATATGCAAGTTCAAGTATTTAACAAGTATGTCAAATATTTAACAAGAAATTCGATGGGTGTTACACATCCAATCCCAATCCATTGCTCCTTGGCCGACCTCAAGCCTGCTTAGTCCTAGCCCATAATGCGGCTTCTCTAGGACAAAAGACTTACCCGCTTGAAAGCCTTATGTCCCAACGCTACCCTGCCTAGCCTTCGATCTCCTAGATCTCACGCCTACCATTCTATTAGGTCCCGGTCTCCTTAATACATGTCTGAGTCTTACCCTAGCTAAACCCTAGCACTCTAGCCTAGGTCTAACCTATCGAGCCTATCCAGCCATGAGGTATCAAGCTCACCTGCCCCAAACCGCAATACTCTTAGACCTCAAACTTGCCCGGTCTAAACCAAGACAAACCTTCAAATGCTTTCGGTCTCCAAACCCTAGCCTTAAGCCTAAGTAGTCACATTCTCTCAACCCCATCCTTAAGCCTAGGTTGCTTCATCCTCTACAAACCCTAGCCTCAAGCCTAGGTAGTCACATTCTATTCAAAGCCTAGCCTTAAACCTAGGTAATCGTATTCCCTCTAAACCCTAGTCCTAAACCTAGGTAAGCGCCTTCTCTCTAAACCCTAGCCTCAAGCCTAGGTAGTCACCTTCTATTCGAAGCCTAGCCTTAAACCTAGGTAATCACATCTTCCCAAACCCTAGCCTCAAGCCTAGGTAGTCACGTTCCCTCCAAACCCTAGCCTCAAGCCTAGGTAATCGCACTCTCTCCAAACCCTAGCCCCAAGCCTAGGTAATTACATTCTTCCAAACTCTAGCCTAAAGCCTAGGAAGTTACATCCTTCTTAAACCCTAGCCTCGATCCTAGGTAGCCACATCCTTCCTAAACCCTACCCTCGAGCCTAGGTAGTCACATTCCCTCCAAACTCTAGCCTCAAGCCTAGGTAGTCGATATTCTTTCCAAACCCTAGCCTCAAACCTAGGAAGTCGCGTTCTCCCCAAACCCTAGCCTCAAGCCTAGGTAGTCACATATCCTTAAGCCTATGAAACCGCAACATCCTCTTTAACCCTAGCCCAAGTTCTAGGGAATTTACAAAGCCCCGCATGCAACATCATTTCCAAATTCCCGAAACCCTAGTCTCGAAACCTAGGAAATTTACAATCTTAATCCCCCGTCATATTGATCCCTAACCCAAAACCTAGGATACAATGCCCTGTCCAAAACTTAATCAACCCTAGCCTCAGGCCTAGGAAGCCGCGTTCGCTCTGAACCCTAGCCTCGAGCCTAGGTAGTCGCATTCGCTCTAAACCCTAGCCTCGAGCCTAGGTACTTGCATTCGCTCCAAACCCTAGCCTCAAGCCTAGGTAGTCTCACTCTTTCTAAACCCTAGCCGCAGGGCCTAGGAGACTATATCCTCACTAAACTCTATCATCGAGCCTAGGATTCAACATTCCATTCAAACCCTAGTCCTAGACCTAGGAAATTCCTTCACCTTAGTCTCAAAATATAGGAAGTTTACAGTCCTTAGCCTTAAAACCTAGCCTAAAGCCTAGGTTACCACGAACATTTCCAAGCCATAGTCACCAATCCCGGAAAATGGTGAACCCTAACATCAAGCTTAGTGGACCTTCCACAAAAGCAATCCCTCTTCCCAACGGTCCATGGTCTCAAGCCTAGGAAGTCACAACCTTTCCAACTCCCAGCCTTATGTCTAAAAGCTAACGCCTTTGTCTGAGCCTACCACAACTCCAAGCCCTAGCCTCCTAGACCTAGGAAATTCCTAAACCCTAGTCCCAAACCTAAGAGAGTCATGGTCCTTAAACACCAGTTTCCAAACCCTTGTTCGAAACCCTAACATCTAGGAAGTTCCCAAACCTCAACCTTTCCAATCCCTAGCACTAAGCCTAGGATAGAATACTCTCCTCATGCTTAAATAAACTCCAATCCCTAGCCTGTAAGCCTAGGAAACCCACATTATCTCCAAGACATAATCTAAAGCCCAAGAAGCCGTGACATCTTTGGCATCCCTATCTCAAGATTAGGAGATCACCATCTTCCTTATTCCCTTTCCTTAAAAAAGCCTTAGGTCCTACCTCTAGGCAACCAAGAAAAATGTCCCTTACCTAACACCTTGGTCTCGATGGCTCGTAGCCTCATCCCCTCCTAAATTAGGATAAGCGGAACCTAGATCATGTTTCCCATATTAGCAACTCCCCGAGAGTCCATCTCCTTCGCGTCTCCCTAAAGGTCGTTTGCCCTTGTGACTCACCAAAGAGTCCCTTTTGACTCCCCGAGAGTCTATCACCTTTGTGACTCCCCGAGAGTCCGTCACCCTTGTGACTTCCCGAGAGTCTATCACCTTTGTAACTCCCCGAGAGTTCATCCCGTTTGCGACTTCATAACAATCCATCGTCTTTGCCTCCACATGCAAAATTTCAGTTTTACCCCTAGTACATTCTGTTGGGTTTCCAAGTAACATGCGCAGCGGAATATAGCAATTAAAATTTTAAGAAACCCAAAGCCATGGATCCGCTCATGTGATTAAATCAAATACAACATAATGAGTAAAGGAAAAACTAACCCTTGATGACTATCAAAGTTTTCTTCGGTCTTGGTGGAGAAACTTGAAGACTTGATCACGATCACAAAGCTTGAACACGAACTTTGAAGATGATGATTTTCACCCTCTAGCGGTATCCACACTTCGAACGAATATCAAAGGAGCTTCTTTGATCTTGGTTGCTAGACCAATAATTGTAAAACACGCTTTCACAATTTAATAAAGAACTATATGGAATTTACTTTGTGAATTATTTTGTTCCTCAATCAATGATATCTTAGAACAAAATAAAATCTCTCTCAAACTCTTTGAGACTCACAAAAGCACTTGTTCTTATGGTCTGGCCGAATTGGGGTTTTTATACACAATTAAGACCTATTCCAAATAGGTAACTTGTGCCAAAAACCATTCCTAATCGAATTAGGAAATTTCCAATCGGCAGCACCAGGCGCCCGCCTGCAAGGGACCAGGCGCCCGCCTGCAAGGGACCAGGCGCCCGCTTGTTTGGACAGAAAGTCCAATTCCTTTCCGGCTAGTTCAGGCGCCCGCCTGGTGCAACCCAAGCGCCCGCTTGGTTGACCAGGAGGCCCAGAACTTTCCAGAAATTCCTTGGAAGTCCTCCGACCCTAAATGCCAATATAGTCCTTTTATTTAAGATTCGTTCTATTGTGTGTGACCCTCTAGGATTATACTAAGTTGGCAATGGGCTCAAACATGATCCCATAAGATATGATTAGGTTCTAGCAAACCGTCATACCTACCCAAATAGTATAACTAGATACAAGTTCGCATTCCTTTAGAATATGTCACAATCCCTTTGTCCACGATGTCATTGAACACAAGTCATGGTCAAACAGTCAACTTGTTTTGTTCAATACTTTCTCGATTCCGAATATGTTGATAATTCAAATGCTATTGATCCAGTCAATCCATTTGAGTCCGGCCGAACATTTCATCAACATCATTCCTTCGAGGGGCCCAAGCTTGACATCTCTCCGTGGAGGGACAAATCCATTTAGCTTATTATTCTTCCCAACGGGAATCCGATTATGCCAATCATACCCTTTATAACTACCGTGTTAAGGTAGCGTTTGAATATGTCAAACACAATGTTCATCAAGTGGAAGACTATAATAACTTCATGTCTAAGGATTCAAATGACATAACTAATATGAGATATATGTACGACATAGACCATGACATAAATCTCATACAGCGGGTCATATCCAGTACCTTGTTCCAAACAAGTACCCATAAATCTAACATGATCATCCCATGATCATTTAGCCTTTATACTAGTGCTTAATAAGTACTAGGGACGGGGATTATTATAAGTAAACATGAACAACAATAATAATCAAAACATCTCTTTATTGATATGAAATAAATGATAACAATTACAACGTTTATTAAACGTGCCTAGGGCACCACTACCAACAATCTCCCACTTGCCCTAGGCCCAATCTCCCATGTATCTAATACCCATGGACCTAACATGACCATCATGTTTAGCTTGTGGAAGTCCCTTTGTTAGCGGGTCCGCAACATTGTCATCAGTAGGTACTCTGCATATATTTACGTCTCCCCTATCAACGATTTCTCGAATGATATGAAAACGCCTAAGTATGTGTTTGGATTTTTGATGTGCTCTTGGTTCCTTTGCTTGAGCAATAGCACCATTATTATCGCAATAAAGGTCTATTGGATTAGCAATACTAGGAACAACTTCAAGTTCAGTTATGAACTTCTTAATCCAAACAGCTTCCTTTGCAGCATCCGATGCAGCAATATACTCAGCTTCTGTTGTAGAATCAGCGGTTGTACTTTGCTTGGAACTCTTCCAGCTTACAACTCCACCATTTAACATAAACACAAAACCCGATTGCGATCGGCTATCATCTTTGTCAGCTTGGAAGCTTGCATCCGTGTAAGCATTTACAACGAGATCATCTTCCATTCCTCCATAGACCAAAAACGAGTCTTTAGTCCTTATCAAGTACTTAAGAATCGCTTTTACAGCTATCCAGTGATTTTCGCCAGGGTCGGATTGATATCTACTTGTCATGCTCAAAGCATAAGACACATCCGGCCTAGTACAAATCATGGCATACATGATGGACCCAATTGCCGAAGCATATGGAACATCATTCATTTTCTCACGCTCATCGTTTGTCTTAGGACATTGAGTCTTGCTTAGAGAAACTCCATGTAACACGGTTAAGGTGCCTCTCTTAGAATTTTCCATACGGAATCTTCTAATGACCTTGTCAATGTATGTACTTTGGCTTAAACCAAGTAGCCTCCTTGATCTATCTCTATAGATCTTAATGCCAAGTATATATGCGGCTTCACCCATATCTTTCACTGTGAAGCACTTTCCTAACCAAGTCTTCACAGACTGAAGTGTAGGAATGTCGTTTCCAATGAGTAATATGTCATCCACGTATAAAATAAGGAATAGCACTATGCTCCCACTAATCTTCTTGTATACACAAGGCTCATCTTCGTTCTTGATGAAACCAAACTCTTTGACCGATTCATCAAAACGGAGATTCCAACTCCTAGAAGCTTGCTTCAATCCATAGATGGATCTCTGCAATTTGCATACCTTAGAATCTTGTTCAAAACCTTCTGGTTGTGTCATATACACATCCTCTTGAAGTTTTCCATTCAGGAAAGCGGTTTTGACGTCCATCTGCCATATTTCATAGTCATGATATGCGGCAATGGCAAGCAAAATTCTTATAGACTTGATCATTGCTACGGGTGAAAAGGTCTCATCATAGTCAATACCATGAACTTGCCTATAACCTTTCGCTACAAGCCTAGCTTTGTAAGTATGCACCTTCCCATCCATGTCAGTCTTCTTCTTGAAGACCCATTTGCATCCTATGGTTTTTACACCTTCGGGCGCATCAATCAAATTCCAAACTTGATTGTCTTGCATGGATTGCAATTCGGATTCCATGGCTCCAAGCCACTTGTCCGAATCAGGAGAAGACATCGCCTCTTGGTAGGTTGACGGTTCATCATTCTCAATGATTTCTACCTCATTACTATCCGTTACGAGAAATCCATATCTCTCGGGCTCGGATCGTAACCTACTAGATCTGCAAGTTACTTGTGTATTTTGAACAGGTTCCACAACTCCTTGTGGTTCTTGTTCTTGTTCCACTATTGGTTCAATGTTATTTTCTAGGTCTCGAATTTCTTCAAGATTTATTTTACTCCCACTGATTGCTTTGGAGAGAAACTCTTTCTCTAGAAAGACACCAGTTCGGGCAACAAACACTTTGTTGTCCTCACGATTGTAAAAGTAATATCCTCTAGTTTCCTTAGGATATCCCACGAAAATACATTTATCAGATTTGTGTGCAAGTTTGTCTGAGACAGGTCTTTTGACAAAAGCTTCGCAACCCCAAATCTTCATGAAAGATAGACAAGGCTTCTTTCCGCTCCACATCTCATATGGAGTCTTTTGAACCAATTTAGTTGGAACACGATTTAGTGTGAAAGCAGCGGTTTCTAGGGCGTAACCCCAAAAGGATATTGGAAGATCAACTTGACTCATCATTGATCGAACCATGTCTAACAAAGTCTGATTTCTCCTCTCGGACACACCATTCCATTGTGGTGTTCCGGGTGGAGTCAATTGTGAAACTATTCCACAATTCTTTAGATGATCATCAAATTCTTGACTTAAGTATTCACCACCTCGATCTGATCGAAGTGCCTTAATACTTTTGCCAAGTTGTTTTTCTACTTCATTTTGAAATATTCTAAATATCTCAAATGCTTCACTTTTATGTTTCATCAGGTAAACATACCCAAATCTACTATAATCATCAGTGAAGGTTATGAAGTATTGAAATCCTCCCCTAGCATTGCTACTTAATGGTCCGCATACATCGGAATGTATCAACCCCAATAAGTCGCTTGCCCTTTCACCCAACTTGGTAAAAGGTGTCTTAGTCATTTTTCCAAGAAGACACGACTCACAAGTGTCATATGACTCGAGGTCACATGAACCTAAAAGTCCGTCCCCATGAAGTTTTAAGATACGCTTCTCATTAATATGACCAAGACGGCAATGCCACAAATAAGTATGATTTACATCATTAGGTTTAGATTTCTTATTTACATGATAGACATTGTCATTATTTTCATTCTTGACATCCAAGATATAAAGGCCATTAAATGAATTAGCAATACCATAAAGCACATCATTTAAGTAAATGGAAAATTTCTTATTCTCAATAAGAAACTTAAAACCTTCATTATCCAAACAAGAAATTGAAATAATATTTCTGCTTAAATCCGGAACATAATAACAATTGTTCAAAACAAGAATTAATCCGGAAGGTAAAGTGACTTCATAAGTCCCTACGGCTAATGCAGCAACTCTTGCTCCATTTCCCACGCGTAGATCTACTTCACCTTCTTTAAGCAGTCTCCTATTCTTTAGTCCCTGCACATTTAGACAAATGTGAGAACCACATCCGGTATCCAATACCCAGGAATCAGTGGTAGAAAGGAGAATATCTATCATATAGATACCTGAAGTCGACGCAGCCTTGCTGCCCTTCTTCTTCTTTTGCTCTTCCAAAAAAGCCTTGCAATTACGTTTCCAATGACCAATTTCTTGACAATGGAAACAGATTGCATCCTTTTGTGAATCAGGTTTTGCCTCAGAAGCCTTGGCAACCTTTGCCTTGCTTATCTTGGGTTTGAAAACTTTTGCCTTACCCTTTCCTTTGGCACTAGCCTTCTTCCCATCATGAACCAAGAGCACGGGAGAACCTTTCTCCACAATTTTCATCTCTGCAGTTTTGAGCATCCTATGCAACTCAGAGAGATTCTTATCCATTCCATGCATGTTATAATTCATCACAAACTGATTATAACTTTTAGGCAATGAATTAAGAATGAGATCCGTGGCTAGCTCCAATGGGATTGGATAGCCAAGTTTCTCAAGGTGCTCTACATAACCTTTCATTTTAAGAAAGTGAGGACTCACTTGTTGCCCTTCATTCATTTTACTAGTAGTGAATGCAACAATGGTCTTGTACCTCTCTTGCCTAGCTTGCTCTTGAAACATGGTTCTCAACTCCACGCCTATCTCATAGGCTTCCAAATGTTCCAAACTTTGTTGGAGTTTCGAATACATAGCAGCAAGCATGAGACAACTTACATCTCTAGAATCATTACGATGTTTCTTGTAATTGTCTCTTTCTACCCTAGGGGCAGTAGGCGGTGGTTCAGCAGGGAGAGGCCCATCGAGAATGTACAACTTATCTTCTTGCCTAAGAACGATTCTTATGCTACGGATCCAATCCATAAAGTTTGTACCATTCTCTTCGAGCTTATCCTTCTCAAGGATCGATCGCAACGACATTGATTGAGTGTTATTAGTCATTATCTACAAATATGCAAAATTTCCAAAATTTAATAAGTACCGGTTTTCATTAAAGAGACAAATAATGTATTTTTCAAAACAAATACTCCCACTAAATTATATAACCTTCTTATACATCCAATGTATAATATAATTTAATTGGGCTAACATCCAACTTTAATTTAACTTTTGAGTCCACGGAGGCGGACCGCTCAAAAACTAAATTAATTAGGTAGACAATTATGTCAATCATATCCCATATGATTCTTAGATCCTTTTATGAGATTCTTTGAGAAATCTGATTTCAAAAAGCATGTTTAATCTCATCTTTTGCCTAGGCCCAAAACTGTTTTGACGCCTAATTAAGTCCAACCATTTTAAACGCATAGGAACCATTCAATTTAATGCACCTTGCGGAGGTAAGCCCACATTAAATTAATGAACCTCATCTTGCTCATATATGAATAAATCAATGCACTTCGCGGAGGCGAACCCACATCAAAATCACCCATATATAAACAAGTGTTTTAATCATGGCATGGCAAAGAAGGACTTAAAACTTTCTTTGAAGGTTCATCACATATAGCATATAACACATTTATGAGCACATAATATAAACATGTTACACATCAAGTTTAGCCACTAAATTAATCCCATTAATTTAAGCATGATATTTATGTGTCATTAGTTTCTCTATAATTATGAGGATGAGACTAATTCAACTTTGGTTATTATCTCCAAATCAAGACAACAAGAAGTGCGGTCGAACTAAGCCATTAGGCAACCACAATCCCGCACTAATTCAAGAAACCAAGAAAGTAGTCCATGTGGCCGAAACTAAGCAATAGATGGTCTCGATGAACGTAGGCCAATTGCATTCACAATTCCACATGGATCTCCAATCATTGAATCAAGAACTTTGTTTCTCAATTTTAGCAATTATGAACTCTTCATAATTCTAACTTCGTTTTATCTTTGAAACTTTGATTGCGATCAATTTTGGGAAACACAATCTCGATGAACGCAGATTAGCCATCCAAAACTTGAACCAACCTAGGAATCACAAGACTAAAACAAATAGGAAAATCAAACCCCAAAATCCACATACAAACCAACTACCCAAAACCCATTCCAGATCAACAAGTCTGGACTGGTTCTGTTACTGGTTTTGTCGAATTTGTCGAAAATTCCATATTCAGATTTTAACCAAAATCAGAACGAATCTTGACCACCGAGCGCCCGCCTGCAAAGGACCAGGCGCCCGCTTGAATGGCCAGAATAGTATAGAATTTTAAAATTCGAAAATTTTGTCTCAAAATTATTTTTCCCCGATTATTAAAACTTTGATCCAATCAAAATCAATAATCGAAATAATTCAGAATCCATCATAATTTTATTGCGATTGAATCGTGCGATTAAAGTTGGAAAAACAATAAACCACATAAAATCACAAAACACATAAACATCATATAATCCAATATTCACATCATGCTTGGCACATAAACAATTTATATACACATAACATGATCAAAGTATTGAATTAATCAACATGAACGGGGCTCTGATACCACTGTTGGGTTTTCAAGTAACATGCGCAGCGGAATATAGCAATTAAAATTTTAAGAAACCCAAAGCCATGGATCCGCTCATGTGATTAAATCAAATACAACATAATGAATAAAGGAAAAACTAACCCTTGATGACTATCAAAGTTTTCTTCGGTCTTGGTGGAGAAACTTGAAGACTTGATCACGATCACAAAGCTTGAACACGAACTTTGAAGATGATGATTTTCACCCTCTAGCGGTATCCACACTTCGAACGAATATCAAAGGAGCTTCTTTGATCTTGGTTGCTAGACCAATAATTGTAAAACACGCTTTCACAATTTAATAAAGAACTATATGGAATTTATTTTGTGAATTATTTTGTTCCTCAATCAATGATATCTTAGAACAAAATAAAATCTCTCTCAAACTCTTTGAGACTCACAAAAGCACTTGTTCTTATGGTCTGGCCGAATTGGGGTTTTTATACACAATTAAGACCTATTCCAAATAGGTAACTTGTGCCAAAAACCATTCCTAATCGAATTAGAAAATTTCCAATCGGCAGCACCAGGCGCCCGCCTGCAAGGGACCAGGCGCCCGCTTGTTTGGACAAAAAGTCCAATTCCTTTCCGGCTAGTTCAGGCGCCCGCCTGGTGCAACCCAAGCGCCCGCTTGGTTGACCAGGAGGCCCAGAACTTTCCAGAAATTCCTTGGAAGTCCTCCGACCCTAAATGCCAATATAGTCCTTTTATTTAAGATTCGTTCTATTGTGTGTGACCCTCTAGGATTATACTAAGTTGGCAATGGGCTCAAACATGATCCCATAAGATATGATTAGGTTCTAGCAAACCGTCATACCTACCCAAATAGTATAACTAGATACAAGTTCGCATTCCTTTAGAATATGTCACAATCCCTTTGTCCACGATGTCATTGAACACAAGTCATGGTCAAACAGTCAACTTGTTTTGTTCAATACTTTCTCGATTCCGAATATGTTGATAATTCAAATGCTATTGATCCAATCAATCCATTTGAGTCCGGCCGAACATTTCATCAACATCATTCCTTCGAGGGGCCCAAGCTTGACATCTCTCCGTGGATGGACAAATCCATTTAGCTTATTATTCTTCCCTACGGGAATCCGATTATGCCAATCATACCCTTTATAACTACCGTGTTAAGGTAGCGTTTGAATATGTCAAACACAATGTTCATCAAGTGGAAGACTGTAATAACTTCATGTCTAAGGATTCAAATGACATAACTAATATGAGATATATGTACGACATAGACCATGACATAAATCTCATACAGCGGGTCATGTCCAGTACCTTGTTCCAAACAAGTACCCATAAATCTAACATGATCATCCCATGATCATTTAGCCTTTATACTAGTGCTTAATAAGTACTAGGGACGGGGATTATTATAAGTAAACATGAACAACAATAATAATCAAAACATCTCTTTATTGATATGAAATAAATGATAATAATTACAACGTTTATTAAACGTGCCTAGGGAACCACTACCAACACATTCCCCTTTGATTCATTTTGGGTGCCCTTAGCACTATTTTTCACTGATGTTCGTTATCTTTGGGTACGGGAAGCCTCTTAGAATTTCCATTCTTCACCGAATATTTGCTTAGGATTCGTATGGTTGTAGAGAATTTGGCTCCTCTATGACATACGCATCCTAGATCGATCGCGATTGGCAGAAGCCTCGGCGTTTCTGTTTGCGAGAGATCCAGCATCTATTATTTTAGCATTTCCTAATATTTGCTTAGGATTCATATGGTTGTAGAGACTTCGGCGCCTCTATGACATACGCATCCTAGATCGATCGCGATTGGCAGAAGCCTCGGCATTTCTGTTTGCGAGAGATCCAGCATCTATTATTTTAGCATTTCCTAATATTTGCTTAGGATTCGTATGGTTGTAGAGACTTTGGCGCCTCTATGACATACGCATCCTAGATCGATCGCGATTGGCAGAAGCCTCGGCGTTTCTGTTTGCGAGAGATCCAGCATCTATTATTTTAGAATTTCCTAATATTTGCTTAGGATTTGTATGGTTGTAGAGACTTCGGCGCCTCTATGACATACGCATCCTAGATCGATCGCGATTGGCAGAAGCCTCGGCGTTTCTGTTTGCGAGAGATCCAGCATCTATTATTTTAGCATTTCCTAATATTTGCTTAGGATTCGTATGGTTGTAGAGACTTTGACGCCTCTATGACATACGCATCCTAGATCGATCGTGATTGGCAGAAGCCTCGGCGTTTCTGTTTGCGAGAAATCCAGCATCTATTATTTTAGCATTTCCTAATATTTGCTTAGGATTCGTATGGTTATAGAGACTTTGGCGCCTCTATGACATACGCATCCTAGATCGATCGTGATTGGCAGAAGCCTCGGCGTTTCTGTTTGCGAGAGATCCAGCATCTATTATTTTAGCATTTCCTAATATTTGCTTAGGATTCGTATGATTGTAGAGACTTTGGCGCCTCTATGACATACGCATCCTAGATCGATCGCGATTGGCAAAAGCCTCGGCGTTTCTGTTTGCGAGAGATCCAGCAGCTATTATTTTAGCATTTCCTAATATTTGCTTAGGATTCATATGGTTGTAGAGACTTCGGCGCCTCTATGACATACGCATCCTAGATCGATCGCGATTGGCTGAAGCCTCGGCGTTTCTGTTTGCGAGAGATACAGCATCTATTATTTTAGCATTTCCTAATATTTGCTTAGGATTCGTATGGTTGTAGAGACTTTGGCGCCTCTATGACATACGCATCCTAGATTGATCGTGATTGGCAGAAGCCTCGGTGTTTCTGTTTGCGAGAGATCCAGCATCTATTATTTTAGCATTTCCTAATATTTGCTTAGGATTCGTATGATTGTAGAGACTTTGGCGCCTCTATGACATACGCATCCTAGATCGATCGCTATTGGCAGGAGCCTCGGCGTTTCTGTTTGCGAGAGATCCAGCATCTATTATTAGGATTCGTACGGTTGTAGAGACTTCGGCGCCTCTATGACATACGTATCCTTGATCAATCGTGATTGGCAGGAGCCTCGGCGTTTCTGTTTGCGAGAGATCCAGCATCTATTATTAGGATTCGTATGATTGTAGAGACTTCGGCGCCTCTATGACATACGTATCCTTGATCAATCACGATTGGCAGAAGCCTCGGCGTTTCTGTTTGCGAGAGATCCAGCACCTATTATTAGGATTCGTATGATTGTAGAGACTTCGGCGCCTCTATGACATACGTATCCTTGATCGATCGTGGTTGGTAGAAGCCTCGGCGTTTCGTTAGCACAATCGGCAGGAGCCCTGGCGATCCTGATTGCGTTTACCATTCCATCTTGGGATTATTTAGACAACGTAATCTTTATTTTTCCCAAATGACTTCATTTCCTAACGAATGTTCGTTCTTCATACAGGATAGTGCCCGTAGGTTTATTATCCCTAGCAGAAGTCCGATGGCTCACTTTTCCCTAATCGCTCTGAACTACGACCGGCTTGATTCCTTGGAGGATACGTAGGAAACCTGAAAAGGTCCAGCCACCCGACCAACATGGTCATCTCTCATCCCCAGCAAGTGCATTTTCCCAAGCAGAAAACGTTGTTCCCCATCAGAGGACGGTCCTTCCCAATTTCCCCATCAGATTTGAACTACGTTTGGCTTGATTCCCCCGCGGATACGTAGGTCGCCTGCCAAGGTTCAGCCGTTCCCTTACCTTTCATCTGTTTTGAAACTCATGTTTCAGACGGATCCTTCTCTTATCGTCGACCCCACATTGCCTTGCAAGAAGCGTCGTCGAGGGGCTACTGTTAGTACCCGACCTGAAAATGAGTTTATTAGGACTTTCCCAAATATACAAGGACTTTATAGGAATTAGAAACCTTGCAAAGACTTGTCCCGAATTCCCAAAAATAGCTCAATGTTCTAGAAAACATTAAATATGGACATTTAGGGTTGCCTTGTATGAACAGTAAAACCCTAGCTTGAATTTCAAGTCAGCGCGCAACGATGGCCACGCGGCCACTTTCGCCGCCGCCCTCCATCTTGGCCACGCGGCCAACCTTGCCACGCCTTAACCTTGGCCACGCGGCCACTCTTGCACCGGCTTCAATCATGGCCAGGCGGCCAACCTTGCGCCGGATGATCTGGACCATCAGATCTTCCCCTCAGTTTACTATATAAACCAATCCCATGCTATTGGTTTAGGGGATCCGAATTTTAGAGCTTTCAAGTGATGATTTTGCTCCCAAACCAAGTCATTCAAGCCTCCAAAAACACTCTCAAGAATCCCAAGAAGATCCAAGGTTATTTCTTGCCAACAAAGGTAAGTTTTCTAACTTTTCTTCATGTTCTTGCATTATTTCTAATGTAGATCTTTAATATTCATATTCTTAATATGATTATTCATGTGTTCTTCATAATATTCATATTCTTAATATGTTTATTCATGTGTTCTTCATAATATTCATGTTCCTAACATCTTTATTCATATTTTCTTCATGACATTCATATGTTCATAATATGTTCTTCGCATATTCATCATATTCTAGATTACAACCTTATTTATGCCATATTTAGGGTGGCGATCTTCATAATTACATGTTATTTCATAGACGATGATGATCTAGGGTTCATCAACCCGAGGATGATTTAGGAACTACTTCTAAACCCTAATCTTTAGGTAATTCCCCCCTCATTATGCATGATCCCGATTCTTCTGCCTATTCTAAATTCTTCTCGAACTACGCTGACCTGAGCTTCTCACATTGAGAGGAACGTAGGCAATCTTCGGATCCGGTCTCAAACACTAACACACTACTAACACATTCATCATGATAGAAAGACCGATCAATTCGGGCAATAGGAGTGATAACGTTCAATATTCTTCTCTTGTTGTAATTTGACCCCCGAACCCATTAAACATGCTTTTTCTCAATGTTTTGGCTATAATTAAAACGGCGTGGCGACTCTCATAATTTTAATGTTACTATGAATATTCCCAATTTCAAACACACGTATTCACAGGTGCCGATTCTAAATGGCAAACTCAAAACCTATGGCAACTGCAAACTACACTCACGTTCCGGTCTTTGATGAAGATCATTTTGACGTGTGGAAATTCAACATCTTAACTCATCTCAACTCAATCGATGAAAGACTTCATGACACCGTGGTTTATGGACCTTACATTCCTATGAAAGCGAATCCAAATCCGCGCACAAATGTTGTTCAACCAACCGTCAAGAAACCAAAAGAGGAATGGACTGAGGAAGAAACAAGAAGAGTTGCAAATGATGGCAAAGCAATAAACATACTTCTAAGCACTCTAAGCACGGCTATGAAACAACAAGTCATGCATTGTGCTACCGCCAATGAGCTATTGGATGCTATTGAAGAGCATATTGAAGGAGACACCGTCTGCAAGGAAAATAAGAAATATGAAGTTCAAACGAGATTCAACAATTTCTCTCAACTCCCCGGTGAAACTTTAAGACAAACTTATGAACGCTACTGTGAAATTATAAATCTATGTATTTCACTTGGCATGAAGTTTTCTAACAAAGATTTGAATGTCAATTTTCTCCAAGCCTTTGGATCAAGATACCTACATAAATCCAGCGCTCTTGAAGACGCCGGAACTTTAGATGTTTGGACTTTAAGGAATCTTTATGCAAATCTCAAGGTTTATGAGTTCAAACTCCAACGAATCAGCGAAACTGAAGGAAAGTCAAAATCTATGGCTATGGTGGCGCACAGAGAAGCTGCGCCTGCACCTGCGCCTGCTCCTGCGCCGGTACAAGATGAGAAAAGTTCAGATCCAAAAATTTCTACTTCTGAGCTATTGGACATGGACGATGAAGAATTCGCTTTATTTGTGAAGAGATTCCAGAAGTTTAGAAAATTTACCAAGCCCGACTCAACCAGCAAATTTCAAGGATCTACCAGCAGAGCTCCTCCAAAGTTCACAAGGAGCAGTAACTCAAAAAGAAAAGAAGACCTTGTTTGTTTTAATTGCAGGAAACCAGGACACTTTGCTTCAAGCTGCCCAACTCCAAAATTTGAATATATGCAGAAGAAGAGCAGCCATACTCCCAAGTTCACTCCCAAATTCACTCGACACAAGGGAATGGTTGCGGAAGAAGAAGCACCAGCAAATGAGCAGAACACTTGGATCGAAACAGACTCAGATGAGAGCGATGAAGATTCTGATGATGGACTCGTTTGTTTGATGGCAAATGATGATGAAGTTGATACTTATGATTCTGATGATGACTTCTCCAAGGATGTTCCTAATATGAATGCCTTGAATAAACCTATCAAGAAATCTGCAGGTTTTCAAGAAGTGAAAAGGAAGAAAGGACCAACCATCAGCGAGCTCGTTGAACAAGGATTTCTCACTCCGGCTTAAAGCGATGGTGGATTGTTATTCTCACGATGTGATCTTAGTGCGAGAAACAAGTTGAGAAAAGGAGCATACATTAGACCTCAAGTTGAACCAACTGCTCCAATCTCAAAAATCAATGATGATGAAGTGATTACTGAACAAGAAAAATTGTTCAAAAGGCTGAAAAGGTAATCACTAGATTTGATAGTATGAAGGAAGCTTTAGCACTATCATGTGATGAAATTTCCCATCTTAAGACCGAGAAATCTCTACTTAAATCTGAACTCACCCTCCTTAAGGAGCAGATAAAGAGCATGACTCCTCTTACTGTTAAAAACACTTTTCTAACAGAACAGAACTCACTTCTTAAAGTTCAAAACGATGAATTGGTTGCTCAAATTACCGATCTTAAAAAGATTACAAATGAGTGGTCCAATTCTCGTGTCACTATGGAGAATATATTTGAGTCCCAAAAAGTCAGTGGTGATAAAAGTGGCTTGGGATTCTCATCAACTAGTGACAACTTTAAATATGATGTCTGTGCTGAAAGAGATAGTGAATTTACTAAGCAGCAAACTTTTGAAATTCCCAAGGAAAAACATTCTAATTCAATGGGTAAAGGACAGGAAAAAGTCAAGAGACAAACATTCCATTATGTCTACCCAACGAAGCAATTTGGGAAGGCTAATGGGAAAGATATAGCTACAGATGAACCATCTCCTAGCAAAATCATTCTTGAAAATAGGCGCGCTTCTTCTCCGAGTGCTCATTATGCGCCTAAGAGCCAGGCGCCTCATCGCCGTGCGCCTCCTAGCCCTATGCGCCCTCCTAGAAAAAGCGCTCCAAAATTTCAAAAGAAAGATTTTGTTAAGGCTAGTTCATCTGACCCAAAGAAGAATGCCATCCCTAAGATAAGTATGGAGTTTGTGAAAACTCACGTGATTGGTGGCTTTCATCATTGTTCCATTTGTGATTGTTCAGGACACAAGGCCGTGGAATGCCTTTTGCGATTCACTCCCAATGCCAAAGGACATAAAAATCCTAAGGTCAAGCAAGAGTGGGTTGTCAAAAATTGCTAACACTAGGACCCAAAAGGAATAAAGGGGACCTGCTTAAATGTCTATATTTCAGGTTCTTTGTTTCATGGCTGGATCTTCAAAAGCTAGAAATTATGAATGGATTCTCGATAGTGGGTGTTCAAGACACATGACTGGAGATGAATCCTTATTAGAAGATGTCCATGAAGAAAGAGGTCCATCAGTAACATTTGGTGATAATAACAAAGGTCAAGTTGTAGCATATGGAAAGCTCAAGAAAGACAAAGTGTGCATTGAAAGAGTCTCACTCGTCGAAGGGCTCAAGCATAACTTATTATCCATATCTCAATTCTGCGACAAATGATTAGAATGCCATTTTTCTTCAACGCAATGTCTTATCAAGAATGGCAAAACTGGAGCTATCTTACTCACAGGATATCGTAAGACAAATATTTATATTATTGATTTCCATAGTATGAACTCTAGTACTAATCTTTGTTTTGTAGCAAAAAGTGTGAACGAAAATAGTTGGCTGTGGCACAAACGCTTAAGTCACTTGAACTTCAAGTATCTATCTAAACTCAGCAGGAATAATCTTGTCAAAGGACTTCCCAAGGTTGCTGATCATCATGACAAAAAGTGTGCCGCGTGTCAACTTGGCAAACAACCGAAGCAGTCATTTTCAAGCAAGTCAAATCCTTCAACTTCTAGATGTTTGCAACTGCTTCACATTGATCTAGTTGGACCAGTCACCACCGCAAGTATTAGAAGAAACAAGTATACTCTAGTTGTGGTGGATGATTATTCAAGATATACATGGGTGGAGATGATGATTACAAAAGATGATTGTTATGATATTCTCACTACCTTATTTCGACTGCTCCAAACCCAAAAAGAAGATGACATCGTTAGTGTTCGATCCGACAATGGAACAGAATTCAAAAACAACGGTGTTGCTCGATATTGTGAAGATCATGGGGTAGATCACAACTTTTCAACCGCCGGAGTCCCTCAACAAAATGGCGTTGTTGAAAGAAAGAATAGGACGTTGATTGAAGTGGGAAAGACGATGATAGCTGAAGCTAAATTACCTAAGTACTTTTGGGAAGAAGCTATCAACACTGCATGTTTTACTCAAAATCGTTCCCTCATCAACAAACTTTACAACAAGACTCCGTATGAACTTTGGCGTGGTAGAACTCCCAACATTGCATTCTTCAAGATCTTTGGTTGCAAATGTTATATCCTCTACAACGGAAACGAACATAGAGGTAAATTCGATGCCAAAGCCGACGAAGGTATTTTTGTTGGGTATGCCAAACACTCTAAAGCTTTTCGTGTTTTTAATAGATCTACAATAGTGATAGTTGAATCTGTACATGTTACGTTTGATGAACATTCTCTCCTTGAGCCACATTTGGCTCCAAATGATGCTGATGATTCTATTGAGCTAAATGATACAGGTGCTCCTATTCATGTCGCGCCCACTCAAGATCAGAATCTATCAACGCAAGGAAATCCATCCACATCAAATGCGCCTAATTCAATTTATAATGCGCCTGGTGAATTCTCTATTGCGCCTCATTCCAATGATGCGCCTCATGATTCCTCTCACACGCCTATTTCTACTGCTGCATCTGGTGTTAACCCAAATTTCGATTCTGAGCCAGTTCAACCCCCAAATTTTAATGACTTTGAATCTGGTGAAGATGTACCAATTGAAGACCTTCAAGTTACTACGACTCAACCTAACTTACCTCCTGAAATTCGTGAAGTTAGAGGTCACCCAATTGCTAATATCATCGGTGATCTACAAGTTGGTGTTCGTACAAGGAGAGCTACAAACTTTGATGCTTACACTGCTTTTATCTCTCAAATTGAACCGAAGAAGGCTGATGAAGCGCTCCAGGATCCTAATTGGGTTGTTGCAATGCAAGAAGAACTCAATCAATTTGAATGATGTAAGGTTTGGACTCTTGTTCCAAGATCAAATGATCATGGAGTGATTGGTACGAAATGGGTGTTCAGAAACAAGATGGATGAGAATGGAACCATCACAAGAAACAAAGCAAGATTGGTTGCACAAGGCTATAGGCAAGAAGAAGGAATTGACTACGATGAAACTTTTGCGCCCGTAGCAAGACTTGAAGCTATCAGATTATTTCTAGCTTACGCCGCTCACAAGAACTTCAAGTTATATCAAATGGATGTGAAGAGCGCGTTTCTAAATGGTGAACTCCAAGAATAAGTCTACGTAGCTCAACCACCTGGATTTGAAGATTATCAATTTCCAAATCATGTGTACAAACTCCAGAAAGCTTTGTATGGGCTCAAGCAAGCACCAAGAGCATGGTATGATACACTATCAAAGTTTCTCATCGAAAAAGGCTTCACTCGCGGTAAAATCGATACAACTCTTTTCATTGCCAAACATAATGGTCATAAATTACTTGTTCAAATTTATGTTGATGATATTATATTTGGTTCTACTAATGAATTATTGTGCAAGCGTTTTGAGAAACTAATGAAGAGCAAGTTTGAAATGAGCATGATGGGAGAACTCACATTCTTCCTCGGGCTTCAAATCAAGCAAATGAGTGAAGGCATTTTTATCAATCAAGCCAAATACACAAAGGACTTAATCAAGAAGTTTGGACTTGAAAACGCTAAATCATACGATACTCCAATGGCCACCGGCAACAAACTCGACAAAGATTTAAAAGGTAAACGTGTTGATCAAACGCTCTATCGAGGTATGATTGGCTCACTCCTTTATCTTACTGCTAGTAGGCCCGATATTATGTTTAGTGTTTGTGTTTGTGCTCGTTATCAATCCGACCCTAGAGAAACACACTTAATTGCTGTGAAACGTATTATAAGATATCTCTCCGGTACTGTTAACCTTGGACTTTGGTACACCAAAGATTCGAACTTTAAACTTATAGGTTATTCAGATGCGGATTACGCAGCGTGCACCATTGATAGGAAAAGCACTAGTGGCACTTGTCATTTCCTCGGATATCGACTTGTGTCATGGGCGAGTAAGAAACAAGCTTCTGTATCTGTCTCAACAACCGAAGCCGAATATATCGCTGCGGGAAGTTGTTGTTGTCAAATACTTTGGATGAAGCAGCAATTGGTGGACTATGATATCATCGAAGAAAATTGTCCCATCTACTGCGACAATACATCAACAATTGCGGTTTCTAAAAATCCTGTCATGCACTCAAAGACCAAGCACATCGACATCAAATATCACTTCCTCAAAGACCACGTGGAGAAAGGCAATATTCATTTAGAACACGTGGGAACCGACTTTCAAATCGCCGACATTTTAACAAAAGCACTTGATGCGAAACGGTTTATATTCTTGAGAGGTGAAATGGGTATGCTTGAACTCAACTAAATTCAATATAGTTTTGTCAATACTAATGATTTTGTGATTTGTTAAGTTTTAAGTATACTAGGTTCAAATGTTAAATCATTTCAAAGTTTCAAGGAAACTTCATGCGCCATAAGACTCACTGTGCGCGCCTCACTATCCTGCGCGCCTATCATCTCATGCGCGCCTAAGCATCTAATGAGCGCCTAGCATCTAATGCGCGCCAAACGCTTATGCGCTCTCAAATATCTCTGTGCGCCTATTACGTAATGCTATCTATATCTTTCTGCGCGCCTTGATGAGTAATGCGCCCCTTCATGCGAGCATTAACTATTGCGGCTCATTCAATGCTCAAACATTTAATTTCAATGATTGAACGTATTAAATTTTCACAAGTACCAGGTACGTAAATTCTCATCATTTATTATAGGAATTTTTTTCTTTTGACATTCCATTAATTGTTCAAGGGTACTTGTGCAATTAATTTTTCCCTCGTTTTGCGTTTTTTCAAAATTTTATTTTCTGGGGATATATTTCTTGCACCCCAAACTTACACCAAAATAGATGTTTTTGGGGTTTGTGCAAAAATTAGTCAAAATTGCTCATACACTTATAGGGAAAGTGGAGCAGTTTTTCTTTTACCCAAAATGTCACATCATGACACTTTAGGTCATTCTGCATTTAATGCCCTTCAAATCCAAATATCCCTCATAAATTTTTGCCCTTTCCAATATCACCTCACCATTAATGCGCCGTACACCTGTCATGGTGAGCCAAAATCAAAAAACCCCCTCATAAATGCACATCCTTTCAACTTCTCATCTTTTTAAATTTTAACCCTATTATTTTTATATCAGTGCAAAATTTTAATCATAACCTATATATATACTTCCCTTCACTCTCTCTCTCACCAACTCCTTCATCATTTCCCTACACCCCCCTACCAACTCTCTCTCTCTCTCTCCCAGTCTCTCTATCACTCCCGTCTCTCTCTACTCTCTCTCTCTCGTTTCTCTATCTACATATATTCATCATTTCCTTCTCTATTTTTCTTTATATATATCATTTATGGGTCCTAAGAAAGCTTCGAAATCCACACAAGACGAAATGGTATGGATTCTTAAACTCTAAACCTCTTTAAATTTTTGAATTTTTTTGTTGTTCTCGTTTTTTTTTTAAAAAAAAAAAAACGAATGCCCTTTTTTCTTGTTTAATCTTGCTTCGGTGATCCGTTTTCAAAATCGTTTGTTAGGTTATGTTCATTTTATGATTTCGAGTCTTTATAGCTAAACTTTTCAACGATCAAGTCATTATATTTCGCAAATCTTAAGATTTTCCATTTTCGACTTTTCGGTTTTTCGGTTCTTTGAATCCATTTACTGGATTCGTTGTTGATTTTTACTTGTTTTGTTTTACATTTTTGTTATCCTTGTCTTCGTGCGGTCATTTTGATATATTGTATGCTTGATTTGGTGACGTTTCACGAATTATGTGTTCTTGGTGTTCTTCGAGCACTCAAGACATGTTCTTCGTGTTCTTCGTTATTTTTTGCTTGACTTGGGTTTCATAATTTTCAAAACTTGTTTTTCAAAATTTTCACGTTTTGATTCTGAAAACCTGCATATGTATCTTTGCATGTGTTTGTGAGTTTTTATACTGAGTTTAAATTTCTACATAGTAATGCGCCTATATATGAATTCATGCGCCTAGTATGATTATGCGCACATTGATATTATGCGCCTCAAAGTGATTCTTGCGCTTACTTGTGTTTGCGCCTCAATCCTTTATGCGCCTAATAACATTATGCGCCTACACTTACTATGCGCCCCAAATTCATACTTAGTCAATTTTTATGTTCAATTTTTTTCTTAGTATATTTCATAGAACCATAAATATGCTCCCTGTATTTCTATGCGCCTCATAATTTCATGCGCCTACTATAATCATGCGCCTTGACTCACTGTGCTCTCTTATGCGCCTATGAGTCTCTGCGCCTAATTATTTTATGCGCCTAAAATTTTGTATGCGCCTAGTCCTCACTTTGCTTATTTATGATTCTATGCGCCTAAAGTTTACAATCCCCAACATAAAAGTTCAATTGTGCAAATTGGTTATCTAAGTTTGTCAATTTTTTGTAATGTGGTCAATACACTAATTTTTTGACTTACCTAAACACATGTGCAACGCAGATGACTTTTTAAAAGGGCAGCTTGTCAATTTTTGGACCTAAACACATTTGCAATGTGGTGATTGAGTTGCACACTTACGAAAATTGACCGGATTGCCCTTTTAAAAAGTCATGTGCATTGCACATGTGTTTAAGTTTGTCAAAAAATAATAAAAATTTGTTATTCACCACATTGCAAAAAATTGACAAACTTAGGTAGCCAATTTGCTTATGATGAAGAGTAAATTGAATATTTGGACATTAATTTTAAGCAGATGGAGTAGTATTGTCTATTTAGAGCTCAAATTTAGGGGGTATGAGCTAGGGATGGCCAAACCGAACTGGAAAACCGGACCGGAAAAGCACGGAACCGGAGCAAACCGGCGAATAATCCGGAACCGGAGTAACCGGAACCGCCATTCATCCGGGCCGGTTACGGTTCACATAAATGGCGAACCGGACCGGAACCGGACCGAAAATCCTTTGTTTTTCAATAATTTTAAAAGGGGGGGGGGACCGGAACCGGAATCGGTGTAACCAAGGGCCGGTTACGGTCCACCTATATGCCGAACCGGAACCAGGCCCGGAACCGGTTTTGGCCATCCCTAGTATGAGCCGATTTGGGTCTGACTTAACGAATTTTTCTAGCAACTCAATCCAAAGTGACTAATATCGTTACCTTTGCACTTTAAATTGACAAAATCGGAACATCAGACCCGATGTCACGTATCCACTAAACTTTGGATTCTAAATTATCAATTTTCCTTATTAATCTCTATATCACTTTCTTTTTTTTATTTGATTTTTTTATGCTCACAACACATATTCTATTTTTTTTTTAACAACTAAACTATATCATTCATTTCAAGACAATTGCCATCGTTTACATGAAACTAAGGGTTCTCCACAAATTCTCCCAAAAGAGAATCGAACCCAAGACCTCCCCTTCAAGGGACCTAACACACCCACCCGATACCACTCGGCCAGAAGGCCTTTGGTCATATTCTATTATTAATATCATACTTATTTTTCCTTAGTTTCTTCACATTTAAAATTTCGTTGCACTTGTAGCATTGAAAAGTAAGAAGGAAGAGTGAGATCTATTTTGAAAGGTGCGTGTAGGAAATAGAACCCATGCAAGTTCCTGACTCCTTCATCAGCCGACATCTCACAAATTAAAATAGAGTATTTTGTCATTTTCAACTCAAAAAGACAAGAGTCACTAACTATCCTCATAAATCAGTGGAGTATTTCAAGTAACAAAGATCTCTCATGCGAGTCTGCATCAATTATTTAAATTACTACAATTGGGAATTAAACAAATGGAGGATCGAGTTATTTATTTACAAGTTGATTGATCCCTTTTTCTTGTTTCTCAGATGCGCTAATCATTTTCATTTATATATTCTTCTCCCTCTAACATCTGACTAGGTAAAACCACCGACATAGTAGCTTAGTTTAGTCCTTGTTTTTATACTCTATTTATTTCGAAATAATATGTTTACTTTTTTTATTGTTATTACGAACAAATTTTAAATAATAATTTTAATTAATTTAATGAATAAATTTTCATTAGTTTAAATATATTAAATCAAAATTATTACTGGAAGTATTTGTAGTCACGATAAAACAATCTGAAAATATTTGGGACGGAGGGAGTGTCATGAAGCACCGCTGTGACTACTCAAACTTATTACTTCCCTGCTTCATAACGAGGAGCTCGTATTTATTTTTTAAAACTAAAATGCTTATTTAAGAAAGTTATATTTTTAAGGAGACATTTATATCCATTTTTAAGTAAATACTGCGGAGTTGGGAGCCCTACATACTTGCAATGCAATACTTGTAAATAGACAAGGTGAAAAGAAAGGATATATGTATCTATTTATATACAAGTAAGACAAAAACTTGTATGAGAACACTATGACCCGTCTCATAGTAGAGACGAGTCATTTTTGACCCATGACCCGGATCCATGACCAGGCCCGTCTCAATAATTATAGAGACCCTGTGCTAAATATGAAAAATGGGGCACTTAGTAATTAAAAAAATTACACAATAAAACGATTAAAATTGATTGCAATAATGTTTTTTTATGGAAGAAAAAAAAGGTTTTTGAAAATAAAATAAAAGAAAGCCTAAACTAGAAAAGAAGGGGAGGGAAGCCCAAAAATAAAAATCAGTAAAAAGCCCAAGTAAAAAAAAGTAGCCCAAAAAAGAAATAAGAAAAGTCTAGGAAGAAAAGAAAAAAACAGTAATGCGCTAAACCTATCTGGCTAGGAATCGAACTCGCGTACGCTGATACTCCTTGCAAACGACTTACCAGCCCAACAACTTAGGAACGAGTGTAATAAATCGGTATCAATTATATATACAGTAAATATATTAAATTTGGGGCCCCTAAAATTTTTGGGCCCTGTGCAATTGGGCTGGTTGCAGGACTTAAAACCGGGCCTGTCCATGACCCAGAGGCCTTTTTTTTTTTTTTTTTTTTGCTTTTTTAAAAATTTTATATTATTATTATATATATATATATATATATATATATATATATGTATATATATATATATATATATATATATATATATATATATATATTCAGTTTGTCAAAAGTAATAGTTACTATAACTAAATGTAACAAACGTGTTACTTATATGTAACAGTTTGTATACATAAAAGTAATACATATATACAGAAAAGTAACAGTTTTTTTTTTTTATGTTTTCTTCATTTGCCAAAAGTAATACTTATTACAACTAAAATGTAACGAACGTGTTACTTATATGTAATATTGTTTATACATAATTGTAACACATATCTATAGAAAAGTAATAATTCAACTATTTACACTTTAGAACTAAAAACACTTGTGTTAGTAACATTGTAAAAATAAGAAAGTAACAATTTTTATAAATGAATGTTACATTTTACTTGTATAATAGTATTGTAAAACAGTTAGGTTTGCTTGTATAATAGTATATCTATATGTTTTCAAATAATAAGTTACAATGGGTTCAATTTATCATGATACATGTAAAATTATTACATTATCTATAGAAATGAAAGTGCACCAAAGTAGAGAAAGATAGGAAAGACTAAGGGAAAGGGCTTACTCCCGTCCCGATGCTGTTATAATTTCATCTACTAAAGTGTTACATTTACTTGTACAAATAATTACATTCATGTATATAAGTTGTTATTTTTCAAATGTTACTTTCTTTTAAAAAATAAAATCAAAATACTCAAAAATAAAAAATATTCTGGAAAAACACTATTACATTTCAGTATAACGATAATTACATTTAGTTATTGTTAGTGTTACACGTATTTATAGTTAGTATTACAGTTGAAAGAGGAGTAAAATAAGTTTTTTTTTTTTTGTAAAACTGGTGTTACGTTTACTTATAAACAATGTTACTTTATAAGTAACATAGTTGTTACATTTAGTTGTACTAAGTATTACTTTTGGCAAACGAGAAATACAGTCAACAAAATATTTAAAAAATGAATTTTTTTGGCCAATGAGTCGCTGCCACATGGCAGATTTTGAGTGGAGCATAGGTTGGGATCATACGCTTCGCGTAGAATGTTGTACGCGGGTCATGGGTCGACCCGTCTCTTCTATGAGACGGATCTAGGTATTCTCACAAGAGACCACCTCTACAAGTAATAAAATTGTGTAAAGATTAAAAAAAATCTCAAAGGTGAAAATAAAAGCAAACATTAAAAAACAAAGAGATTATACTTTTCATTTTAAATTGAGTAACTATTAAAAAAAAAATTTGCTTTAAAAATACTAAATTATACTCACTCTGTCCCAGAAAGATAGTCTCATTTGACTTTTATATGGTCAATAAAATTAAACTTTGACCAAACATTTGTGTCAATTTAATGATCACAATGAAATTCTAAAAATTGTTATTGATAAATCACTTAATGATTTATGAATTACAAATTTTAGAATTTCACTAGAATGATTAGATTGTTACCAATGGTTGGTCAAAGTTCATTTTTATTTAACATAAAAAATCAAAATGAGACTATCTTTCTGGGATAGAGGGAGTACTATTTCTCTAACCATAATTTTGTACATCCACCTGCGATTTTTTTTTATTTTTTTTATTTTTTTTTTGGGTGAAATATGCATGAGTGATGCTATAAAGAAGTAGGTCACCGGCTCTTAAAGAATGATCTATATTAAACTAAAAAAGGGAGTGGGAGTTCTTTCATGAAAAAAAGAAGGGAGTTAAAACTTTATAACGCTCTCTCTCTATTATAAATCAATAATTTTTTTTTTGATTATTTTAGTGTAAGTATGAATTATTAGTTAATATTAGTTTAATAATAAACTATCAAAAGCTCTTAAAATTTATGATGATAATTTTTTTGTTTGAACCCTAAATTGATATGAAAATAATATTTTTAGACTTTAAGGTGAGAAAAATGAAATTATAGGCTTTCAAGTAATATAATATGTAAATTTTGAGGGTAGTAAAATGAGATTAACCTTTGATAAATTACATAGTATTTATCAATAATATTTTTTAGAATTTTATTAGAATGTTTAGTTTGACATCAATATTTAATCATATTTTACTTGTATTGATCAAACAAGTCAAATATAATCAATATAAATGCGATATAGGGAGTATTATTTACAAACGCCCAACTGCGCACCTTGACTATATTTCATGACGATCATAAGTTGTTTGATTAAATGATATTATTGATCGTTGGAGCTCAAATTTGCACTATTTTAAATAATATTGAGTGATTGGAAATGTTTTACTCTATTTGTCCCGAAATAAATGTCTTAATTTCTATTTTCGTTTATCTCAAAATAAATGTCGTGTTACTAAAAATAACTAAAAAGTTTGGTGATTTTCCTATACTACCCATTTTAATTGGTACAAGAATTGTAATGTCATAAGAGATGTTACTCTACACATATGAATAGATTGAGGCAATAAAAAAATATAACTAAATGCTTAAACACATTAACTTGTCAATTATAACATTTATTTTGAGACAGAAGAAGGAGTAACGAGTAGTTTAATTGAAAAAGGACGTGGTGAGACAGGCAAAAATAGGTCCAAGTTGATTTGTTAATTGAAGAAGATTAGCGTAATGAGGATGGAGGAGGGCGACATTCAACATGACTTAAGCCGCAGTTTATGGGAATGTGAGACCCTGGTTTGGGTGACATTTAGGATTCATTCCCGAGATTTTTCACACCCACACTAGTACGGCCGTTGATTTTTTTTTTTGAAACATGAATTTTAATAGAATTTTATTTCAATGCTCAAAAAAAAATAAAATTATGTTTCAAACTGAATTTCCGATTTTAAAAAAAATGTGCCTATACTATCTTTTATCAATTTTTTTGTAAATCCAAAATTATTAGTAAAATATTAATGCATTTTTAATATTAAATTAATAAAGTTATTATTATTTAAATTAATGAATTGAAAATTGATATTATTATGAAATAAGAAAACCATCTAACTTCTTTTTTCTCTTACACATAGAGCAATAAATTTCATTCCTCCTCACAACTACTCCCTCTCGTCCAAAATATTTGTCGTTTTTGACATTTGCACAATTCTTAAGAAAGTAAGTAAAATACCAATATTGCCCTTTCTTTTGACTTTCATGCTTTGTGTCTCTATAGCTGCGTTCCTAGAGCTGCCATCCCCATTAAAAGCTCTCTTCCCCCCATTAAACGTATTAAATGCAATGAGCAGCTGATTAGTGATCCACAACATCTCTTAATAGCCAATAGAAACTCTCAAATTAAAATTTCTAGCCAATCAAATTTAAATCACATCTTCACACATGGATTCTTGAGTTTTGAAGGGTTCAACATTGGCCAGAAAATCAAGAACCTGGGAATAAAAGCAGAGAACAAAAGGAAAATTAGAACCAATTTTTTTCCTAGTTTACCATGTCTGATCATTCTAAAAAACAAAATCGAATGCCTTTGCGTGACATTGATTTGAATGTCGAAATCACAGAATCTTCAGGAGAAGACCAAATTACTGGAAAGATTATCGAAGAAAATGAGAATCGTGGTGTTAATATCGATTTAAACACAAATGCAGAAATTCCAGTTCATTCACCCACTCATGAAGAACTCGCTATAGGAGAAGCTGATTTGAGCAATATGGATGCATATATAGTTGAAGAAGATGACGATAGAATAGAGTTTGATTTAAATCTGGAGCCTCTTGATGAAGTAGAATTCTCCTCACACTGCAAGTAATGTATCCTTTGTCTCTAATTCAAGGTCACTGGTTGTGTTCGAGTCAAAATTTATATGTTCTTATTCCTTTGTGACTTCTGCGGAGGAGCATACTCATAGGTAAAATCTTCTTTCTACATAGTCTCTTTGCTTGGAGATTTCATCTCTAAAATCAAACTTGCCTCTAGCTTCATGACTGCATTCGGATCTTCTGAATCAGGTAAAGGGCAGGCGTTTAAATCAATGGACGAGTTGAACTCTGCTTTTAAAAATTCGTCTTTCTGCGAGACCTCTATTCCTGGCGAAATTGCTTCCTTCGCCTCAATGGCTTCATTTGAATCTTCTAAATCAAAATAAGGATAGAGGTTCAAATCGAAGAATGGTTGTTTGCTGGTCATCTTCTTCCTGCAAGAGTGAGTATTTTGATTCTTTATGAATAAATATTTTGACAGTAGTGGTGCAAGGTTTTAAGAAGCTTGAAATCATGATTATCTTTGAGAATTGAGAGATAGCTGAAAAGTTTTTTTTTGGAATCCGCAAGTGAATAGAAAGAGATCGCAGTATGAAAATTGGCCGCTTTAATGGAAGACGAGCAGGTGCGAGACAAGGGTAAAATCGGGATTTAGTAAAAAAACCTAAGAACGACAGATATTGCGGACCAATTTTTTACCCCAAAAACGACAGATAAAATGGACCAGAGGGAGTATCATACTATAAATGTCATATTTAGTGTCAGTACAATTTGACCGTATAAAATTTTAGAAGCACAGGAGGTTAAAAATCACGTACCAGTTGATCTAAAGATCAAGGAAAATAATAAAGTTACAAAAGATGACTACAAAATGTGACTAACAAACAAAGTGTTTCGAAAAAAAATATGGCTAACAAAATGAAGTGTCATAATTTTTGTGTACCACTCATGTAATACAAATGATTGATTTAACTGTTATAATGTATTAACACTAAAATCATTACAATATAACCCGTAATGATTATAGTGGCCCATAGAATTTTGTCTCTCGATTGTATATTAATCCCAATCCATCTAAATCCCGAATCCATCTAAATCAATGCTCACAGTCGCAGATGTAACGAAATCCGGCGTCATGACTTTTAATGCAGTAACGGGCCCACCCCATGTTATCAGATCAAAGCGTAATCATTTTTCGGTTCTTTACAAATATTTTATTGGTCATGGTTAGGGGTGGCAAAATTTTACCCAGTCAATTTGTCCATCCATCAACCCAATATAAAATGACTTATTGGGTTATCCATTAAATACCCAATTAAATTATTGGGTACAATGGATAAAACCCATAAAGATCCATAGCATTAATGGATAAAATTGATTTTTATCCGGATAACCAATGGGTTACCCGATAGTCTACCTCTATAATTACAAGCAACTACACCCCCACACTCACCACCACCATCCTTGCCGTGGCTACCACCATAACCATCACCACCACCCCATCATCGCCGCCACACTCAGAACCACCATTTTCTCCCGCTGCCCGGCGCACACCACCACCAGTACCACCATAACAGCCACCACTACCGCTATTCCCAACTCATCACCGTCATCCTTAACACTACTATTGTCATCCCCCACCACAGCCGCACCACTGCTACCATAATAGCCACCGCCGCCGCCATTACAGTGACTACAAATTGTCACCGCCATCCCTTACACAATGAGCACTAGACTGACTTTTATTATCTCTCAAACCCATAATGCTCTCCCAGGATTATAAGTCAAAAATGTTATTATACTTATAGCAAAAATTATGGAGTGATTATATCATCACATAATGACATTAAATCAATAATCTATAACAGGAATTATAATAATTCTATGCATATAAATGAAAAGCTTTTTTTTTTTTTTGAAGCCAAATGAAATGCTTTTTTACTAGCTACAATCATGTGAATCAAATTAGGAACATTCTATGTTAAATAAAGTATGTCAGACCAAAATTTAAATTTTGAAGCATTGTAGAAATTTTAAAATGACGATGCTTTGTTTTGATTGGCATAATTGACAATTGGCATGATTTGTCAATTGACGAAAATCCAAAATGGCAAGAATTTGCTTTCAAAAAATTAAAATAGGCAAGAGTATATTTTAGTTAGCCACAACCATGCAAATCAAATTAACTGGTAATCAAACAAAAAAATAGCAGCAATGGGCCATGACTCATGGCCCATTGGATTGGACAAAATTGCTATGACTCATGGCCCATTGGATTGGACAAAGTAGCATGCATCTACACGTTTCTTCCAAATCCACAATCTCATAATCTTACGTTGTGGGCCCAACTTCTCTTAGTTTTGCATCCTCTATAAGAAATACTAAAGCCCAATTACATAGAGGGCACTTAACGGTTAATAACCATTTTTGATGGTTATTAACTTTATTAATATTTTTTCCTTCAAAAAAAAAAAACTTTATTAATATTTTTGAAATGATAAATAATTTCAATATATGATCATTAATTGAATTAATTATGTTTTAAATTAAAAATATATTTTTGTAAATAATTATCTAAAAACAAAAAAAAAATATTTTAAAAAAATATTTATATTTATATTTTTTTAACATGATAATTAATTAACATGATAAATATTTTTGCACTATGTTTAACAATTCTTTAAAACACTAACAATAGATTTCAAAAATATGGTGTGGTACTACTAGGGATGATCAAACCGGCCCGGAGAAGCCCGGAACCGGAACCGTACCGGAACCGGATTGTGGTAACTGGAACAGGATCCGGGTAAGGAAGGGCCGGTTAAGGTTCACCTATATGCCGAACCGGAACCGGCGGTTCCGAACCGGAACTGGAGTTGGCCATCCCTAGGTACTACCACACCATATTTGGTACCCATTGATAATACCATTGGAGATGCTAGAACTTCATCACTGTAACGACCCCGAAATCCGTTATTAATTATTTTATATTTATTTTATATTTTAATAATTTTAATTTAAAATTATATGTGCATTTTATGTGTTGCATCATCTTATATGAATTTGCACATCTTATATGATTATTTGTGTTAGTTAAAATGTTAGTAGTAAAGTTTATTAGGGGAGTTAAGTGTTAGTGGAACCTTAGGGGCTTTAGTGAAAGTTAGAGTTGAGGAGTTTAATTGTTAGAATTGAAAGTAGAGGGACTTTAAGGGAATGAGTATAAATAAGAAAGTGCATAATTATCCTCCCATCTCCCTCTTAGTCGACATATCACCATCCCAAAACATTTCTCTGTGAACTTCCATGGTTGAATTGAAGGTAAAGCTCTTTCTTCTTTTGATTTTCTTTCTTTTTATTTACTACTCCATTTTTAAATCTAATTACATATAAATGTTCAGGGTGTTGATTAGATCCTATCTACCGAACAATATATTTTTCTTGACTCGTTTCCGAAAAATAGGTAAGTTACTAATCCCCCTTTTAAATGTTAAAATAGTCATATATGTTATATAAGATACTTGTTATTGTTAAATTTGTGATTTGGGTGAATTTTGTGATACTTGTAATTTTGGGACAAAGGGTGTATTAACATGTACTGGGTTTGTGATGGATGAGCTTGAAAGAATTTTTTTGAGTATGTTAGAATACTCCTGGATAGGGATGGCCAAACCGGACCGGAACCGTCGAACGGCCCGGAACCGAAAAAACCGTAACCGCCATGAACCGCCACGAAAACCGGAACCGTGGGAACCGGAACCGTTTTGGATAAGGGCCGGTTAAGGTTCAACCCCTCAAAAAACCGTGAACCGGCGGTTCCGAACCGCCCAACCAAACCGCGAACCGGAACCGTCTGAACCGTCAGTAAAACCGTTAAAAAACCATCAAAATCATTAGATTTCTAACAGTTTCATCAGAATTAACCGTTACTAATGGAAGGTCGACAAGAAAAGTTGTGTTTTGACTGATTTTTTTGCCAAATTAAGTGAATGAAAATAATAAAAATGTGTTTTGACTGATTTCTAACAGTTTCATCAGAATTAACCGTTAAAAAACCATAAAAAATGAACCGTGAAACCGAACCGGAACCGGACCGGAATCGAATCGGAACCGGATTGTGACAACCGGAACCGGAGTAACCAAGGGCCGGTTAAGGTTCACATAAAAGCAGAACCGGAACCGGCGGTTCCGAACCGGAACCGTAACCGGAACCGTGTTTGGTCATCCCTACTCCTGGAGTGTTAGTTAGTAAAAAGTTATACTCCTACTCGTGGGACGGTAAAATATTAACTTGAGTTAAATGTTAAATAAGTATATTATAAAATTATACTATTATTTGTGGGACGGGGAAAGGAGTGAAAGTATCCCAAAATGGGTATATTAGTATATTAGAAAAATTATACTTATACTTGTGAGACGGTGAAACGAATGGAGTATAATTTATTTTGGTTTTGGCCATAACTTCGTCATCCGGACTCTGTTTTGGTCGTGTAAACTATCGTTGGAAAGCTCTTCTCGAGTACTACACGATGGATTGGTTTATTCAGTTGGGTTTTGATTTTTATAGTACGGAAATCCAGTAGGTGTTTAGTACCAAAAAGAGTATCCATGGTTCATTATGGTAGAGTTGGTCTTTTGTGATCAAGTTTGAATTAATGTGATTGTTTGGATGGATTGTGTGATGACTTAATGTCAATATTGTGCACACTATTATGAAAATGTGTTTACTTCTCTATGATGAGCTTGTGTGGTTCCCTACTTTGGAATCATACCCCGTTTGTTGTTTAAGCAAGTATTATTTGCTTCGTTTTGTGTAAAGTCCAGCTGGTACTTTTGTGTGTGTTCGGGCAATGATAGGGATTATAATGGCACACGAGCCAAGTTCATTATAAGGCTCCTATCATTGGTTTCCCATTTTTAACCCCCTTCCTTAGGCCAAAGGTTGGACACTTTGGGTTATGACTCTGTGTCATTTTCCCCGTTGTTGTTGTGATTGTTTGGTTCCGGAACCCGTTTCAGCTCTTCGATGCTGCTCAGTTGAAGCCTCTCAGATGGTTATTGTTTTGGTTCGAGAACCTTGGCTCAGTATCCACGTATGAGTGTTTATTTCCGCTTTATGTGTTGTATGATGAGTTGGTCGTTATTTCCAACCGGTATGGGACGGTTGGCGATAGGGAGCCTCTCATATTATGTGTTATATGCTATATGATTATTTGGTGACATTGTTACTTTATGTGTATCATATCAGCATGTAATGTAGTTGCATTTTAGTAACTTACTGAGATTTATTCTCACCCTTATTTGTTTACTGTTTTAGATAAGAAGGAGCCCATGGGATAGTTCACACACAGGGAGGACGTCGAGAAAGAATTTTGGGTAAGACATTTGGGAAGTGTTGTGTAAGGCTACATTATGTAAATGTATAACCTTGTGAGTAGTGTACCCGTGACTTGATCGTTGTATCACCTCTTTTTGGGTTATGTTGGTGATTTGTAAATAGTAAGTAAAGTGTGTGGCCAAGTGGCTAAGTACTTATTTGTGAAAGTTTATTTTGTGACTGGTAGTCAAGTCTAGTAAATGTTGTTTGGTTATATAAGACTTTTTATGAAAGTATATTTCGAAAATTTTTCCTAAAATGTTTGTGACGTCTTCCGTGCGTGTCCCGGACGTGGGGCCAAGTAGGACCACGGGTCGGGGCGCGACAGTTGGTATCAGAGCTAGGTTGTAGATGGTCTATAATGACTAAGTGACCTAGGAGGGTAGTTGAGTATGTAGTGAGTAACGTTGAGTGTTTTATGCAGGTACTCAGTAAGAATGCCTGAACACGAGGGTGAACAGTCTGGTACTGCAGGCCAGGGTATTGTAAGGGAAGAGGCTCGAGCTATGTTTCAAGGGATGTTCGAGGCAGCTATGAAAACTATACATGATCAGAGGCAAGGAGGAGAACATGCACCTCCGAGGTATGGTCTGGAGCAGTTTTTAAAGATGAAACCAATCGGATATGATGGGGAACCGGATGTAACCAAGGTAGAGAGATGGATCGAGTCCATGGAGAAGATATTCGATGTTTTGGGATGTACTGAAGAAGATCGAGTTAGGTTTGCTACCTACAAGTTGATTGGAGCTGCGGAGTACTGGTGGAGAACATTGAAAGCCAGTTGGGATGACGCTCATGTTCCTTATACTTGGGCAAATTTTCTGAAAAAGTTCAAAGAACATTTCATTCCGAGGGTGGATCAAGATCGGAAAGAAGTGGAATTCCTTAGCTTGGAACAGAATACGATGTCGGTGGCTCAGTATGCAGCTAAATTCAAGGAGTTATCGAGGTATTGCACTCATTTAATTGCAACAGACGAGAGGAAGGCAATGAGATTTGTGAAGGGATTAAAAACTGTGATCCGAACTCAATTGGTGTCCCATAAACTACAAGAATTTCAAGATGCAGTTGATCGAGCCTATCAAGTGAAGCATGATATTGAAGAACACAAGAGGAAGGTGGAATTAGCAGGTGCGGGAAGACAAGGTAGACCACAACAACAACGTAATGATAATCGTGGAGGACAAGGAACTTCAACCCCATTTAGAGGACAACCACAAGGGCAACCGAGTGTTAGAAATCAAGGAAATTTTTCCGGGGGTCAAAGCGAGAGAGTATGTAATTATTGTCAAAGGGAAGGGCACAGTGAGGAACGGTGTTGGAAGAAACAAGGAAAGTGTTTGAATTGTGGGCAACTTGGCCATTTTCAAAGGGATTGTACTAGATCGAGGGGTCAACCATCGGGGAGTAGTGTTGGACCGTCTCAGGGTCAGAAAAGGGATGCCTCGGGAAAACCAAAGGTTCAAGGTCGAGTGTTTGCAATCAATCAGCAACAGGCTTCGGATGCTTCCACCGTAATTGGAGGTATAATTTCTATGTCAAGTTTGAGAGCACGTGCACTTATAGACCCCGGCTCATCGCATTCATATTTGTCTGTGTCTTTTGCATCTCGATTGCATTCTTCTTCTGAGTCTTTACCTTATGTGCTAGAAGTGTCGACTCCTATGGGAGATTGTTTGATAGCTGACAAAGTGTTACGTGATTGTGATGTGCATATTAGTGAGCATGTTTTACTTGCTGATTTAGTCTTATTACCATTGCAAGATTTTGATGTTATTCTGGGTATGGATTGGTTAAGTAAATATCATGCCTCTGTTGATTGCTTTAAGAAAGTGGTTACGTTTTCTATCCCTAGTGTGCCTGTGTTTACTTTTGGGGCAGCTTCTTTGGGTAAGGGAATTCGTATTATTTCGTATGTGAAAGCTAGGAGGCTATTGCACCGTGGTTGCGTGGGGTACTTGGCCTGTGTTTTGGATACTACTAAAAAGTCTCCTGAAATAGAAGATGTGAATGTAGTTAAAGAGTTTCCTGATGTGTTCTCTTCTGAATATTCTATGCCTCCCGATAGAGAGATCGAGTTTGGTATTGACTTGATTCCAGGTACTACCCCTATATCTGAAGCACCTTATAGAATGGCTCCAGCTGAACTGAAAGAATTGAAGGTTCAATTACAAGAGTTACTTGATCGGGGATTCATCCGTCCTAGTGTATCACCGTGGGGAGCTCCTGTATTGTTTGTCAAGAAGAAAGATGGGTCTTTGAGACTATGCATTGACTACAGGAAGCTGAATCAGGTAACTATAAAGAATAAATATCCTCTAGCTCATATTGATGACTTGTTTGATCAACTCCAAGGGTCAGTCGTCTTTTCGAAGCTTGACTTGAGGAGTGGGTATCATCAGTTAAAGATTCGTTCTGAAGACATTTCTAAGACTGCTTTCCGTAGTAGGTATGGTCATTATGAGTTCCTTGTTATGCCTTTCGGGTTGACTAATGCTCCGGTTGTTTTCATGGATATGATGAATCGGGTCTTCAAACCTTATCTTGATACCTTCATGGTTGTATTTATTGATGATATTCTTGTTTATTCTAAGTCCAGAGAGGAGCATGAGCAACACTTGCGAATGGTTTTATCTATTCTTCGTGAGAAGCAACTGTTTGCGAAATTCAGTAAGTGTGCTTTTTGGCTCGATGAAGTGTCTTTTCTTGGGCACGTGGTTTCTAATAGAGGAATATCCGTAGATCCTTCCAAGATTGAAGCTATTGTGAATTGGAAGAGGCCTGAATCAGTTACGGAAATTCGAAGTTTCTTGGGTCTAGCCGGGTATTATAGAAGATTTATCGAGGGGTTTTCTAAAATTGCTACTCCGTTAACTCAGTTGACTCGAAAGAATGTTCCTTATGTGTGGGATGGCAAGTGTCAAGTTAGTTTTGAAGAGTTGAAGAAGAGATTGACTACAGCTCCTATCCTTGCGCTACCTAATGGAAATGATGATTTAGTGATTTATAGTGATACTTCTAAAGAAGGCCTCGGGTGTGTGCTAATGCAAAATGGAAGGGTGATTGCGTATGCTTCAAGGAAGTTGACTCCGAGTGAGCAAAATTATCCTACCCATGACATGGAGCTAGCTGCGATTGTCTTTGCATTGCACAAGTGGAAACACTATCTGTACGGAGCCAAATTTGAGATATTTACCGATCACCAAAGTTTGAAGTACCTTTTCTCTCAAAAAGAGTTGAATAACAGGCAAAAAGATGGATGGAGCTATTGAAGGATTATGATTGCACTATCTCTTATCACCCGGGTAAAGCAAATGTGGTAGCTGATGCCATTAGCCGAAAATCTTTTATGGCTTCATTGATGGTGCGTGAATGGAAAATGTTAGAGGATGCTCGAGATTGGAGTCCTTATGAGTCAAAGCATGGGGCTATTTTTGCGAGTATTCGAGTATTACCAGTCTTGATTCAACAAATAAAGGAAGCTCAGAAGGATGATCCGGAGTTAGTGAAAATAGTGGATAAAATCGAAGATGGCAAGTTTGAGGATTTCTCTCTTAATTTCGAAGGAGTGTTAACTTTTAGAGGCCGGTTATGTGTGCCTTGCGTGGATGGGATTAAATGCCAAGTTCTGGATGAGGGCCACAAGTCGAGGTATACTATTCATCCCGGGAGCACAAAAATGTATCAGAATTTGAAGCAACACTTTTGGTGGAATAATATGAAGAGAGAAATAGCGGATTATGTATCTAAGTGTCTAACATGTCAACAAGTTAAAGCTGAGCATCAAAGACCTGCGGGGTTACTTCAACCGTTAGAGATTCCAGAATGGAAGTGGGAACATGTTACTATGGATTTCGTGACGGGATTACCTCGCACTCGAAGAAGGTTTGACGCAGTTTGGGTGATAGTGGATAGATTGACAAAGTCTTCTCATTTTCTACCTATTGAGATTTGCTACTCGATGGAGAGGCTTGCAACTTTATATATAAATGAGATTGTGAGATTGCATGGTGTCCCGGTGAGCACTGTGTCTGATCGTGACCCTAGATTTACATCTCGGTTTTGGCAAGCATTTCAGAAGGCTTTGGGTTCAGAGTTGAAGTTTAGTACAACTTTTCATCCCCAGACAGATGGGCAGTCAGAGAGGACTATTCAGATTCTCGAGGATATGTTGCGAGCTTGCTCAGTTGATTTTTCAGATTCTTGGGATTCTCATTTACCTCTCGTGGAATTTGCCTATAACAACAGTTTTCAGTCAAGTATTGGGATGGCCCCGTATGAAACTTTGTATGGGAGGAAATGTCGGTCTCCGATTTGTTGGGATGAAGTGGGAGAAGCAAAAATTTGGGGTATTGATATGGTGAACAATTCAGTTGAGGAAGTTAAGCTTATCCGAGATCGTTTGAGTACCGCTCAGAGTAGACAGAAAAGTTATGCCGATCATCGGAGGCGAGATCTCGAGTTTGAAAAAGGTGACTTTGTGTTTCTGAAAGTTTAACCTAAAGTGGGGATTCGAAGGTACGGGAAGAAAGGCAAGTTAGCCCCGAGGTACATTGGTCCATTCGAGATTCCGAGTAGAGTTGGTGATAGAGCGTATCGTCTTGCGTTACCTCATTCTCTTGATAAGATCCATAATGTTTTTCATGTCTCGATGCTTCGGAAGTATGCGTATGATCCTTCTCATGTCTTGTCCGAGGTTCCAGAGGATATAGAACCGAGTATGTCTTACGAGGAGCATCCAGTCCAAGTTATTGATTCAAAGGTTCAAGAGTTGCGAACTAAAAGTATTCCCCTTGTTCGAGTTGTGTGGAGAAATCATAACGTGGAAGAGTCAACTTGGGACCTTCGGGAGGAGATCGAGAGGAAGTACCCTTGGTTGTTTGAGGGTTGAGGTAAGCAATCCTAAAATTCGGGTCGAATTTTCTTTAAGGGGGAGTGAGTGTAACGACCCCGAAATCCGTTATTAATTATTTTATATTTTAATAATTTTAATTTAAAATCATATGTGCATTTTATGTATTGCATCATCTTATATGAATTTGCACATCTTATATGATTATTTGTGTTAGTTAAAATGTTAGTAGTAAAGTTTATTAGGGGAGTTAAGTGTTAGTGGAACCTTAGGGGCTTTAGTGAAAGTTAGAGTTGATGAGTTTAATTGTTAGAATTGAAAGTAGGGGGACTTTAAGGGAATGAGTATAAATAAGAAAGTGCATAATTATCCTCCCATCTCACTCTTAGTCGACATATCACCATCCCAAAACATTTCTCTGTGAACTTCCATGGTTGAATTGAAGGTAAAGCTCTTTCTTCTTTTGATTTTCTTTCTTTTTATTTACTACTCTATTTTTAAATCTAATTACATATAAATGTTCAGGGTGTTGATTAGATCCTATCTACCGAACAATATATTTTTCTTGACTCGTTTCCGAAAAATAGGTAAGTTACTAATCCCCCTTTTAAATGTTAAAATAGTCATATATGTTATATAAGATACTTGTTATTGTTAAATTTGTGATTTGGGTGAATTTTGTGATACTTGTAATTTTGGGACAAATGGTGTATTAACATGTACTGGGTTTGTGATGGATGAGCTTGAAAGAATTTTTTTGAGTATGTTAGAATACTCCTGGAGTGTTAGTTAGTAAAAAGTTATACTCCTACTCGTGGGACAGTAAAATATTAACTTGAGTTAAATGTTAAATAAGTATATTATAAAATTATACTATTATTTGTGGGACGGGGAAAGGAGTGAAAGTATCCCAAAATGGGTATATTAGTATATTAGAAAAATTATACTTATACTTGTGAGGCTGTGAAACGAAGGGAGTCTAATTTATTTTGGTTTTGGCCATAACTTCGTCATCCGGACTCCGTTTTGGTCGTGTAAACTATCGTTGGAAAGCTCTTCTCGAGTACTACACGATGGATTGGTTTATTCAGTTGGGTTTTGATTTTTATAGTACAGAAATCCAGTAGGTGTTTAGTACCAAAAAGAGTATCCATGGTTCAATATGGTAGAGTTGGTCTTTTGTGATCAAGTTTGAATTAATGTGATTGTTTGGATGGATTGTGTGATGACTTAATGTCAATATTGTGCACACTATTATGAAAACGTGTTTACTTATCTATGATGAGCTTGTGTGGTTCCCTACTTTGGAATCATACCCCGTTTGTTGTTTAAGCAAGTATTATTTGCTTCGTTTTGTGTAAAGTCCAGCTGGTACTTTTGTGTGTGTTCGGGCAATGATAGGGATTATAATGGCACACGAGCCAAGTTCATTATAAGGCTCCTATCATTGGTTTCTCATTTTTAACCCCCTTCCTTAGACCAAAGGTTGGGCACTTTGGGTTATGACTCTGTGTCATTTTCCCCGTTGTTGTTGTTGTGATTGTTTGGTTCCAGAACCCGTTTCAGCTCTTCGATGCTGCTCAGTTGAAGCCTCTCAGATGGTTATTGTTTTGGTTCGAGAACCTTGGCTCAGTATCCACGTATGAGTGTTTATTTCCGCTTTATGTGTTGTATGATGAGTTGGTCGTTATTTCCAACCGGTATGAGACGGTTGGTGATAGGGAGCCTCTCATATTATGTGTTATATGCTATATGATTATTTGGTGACATTGTTACTTTATGTGTATCATATCAGCATGTAATGTAGTTGCATTTTAGTAACTTACTGAGATTTATTCTCACCCTTATTTGTTTACTGTTTTAGATAAGAAGGAGCCCAGGGGATAGTTCACACACAGGAAGGACGTCGAGAAAGAATTTTGGGTAAGACATTTGGGAAGTGTTGTGTAAGGCTACATTATGTAAATGTATAACCTTGTGGGTAGTGTACCAGTGACTTGATCGTTGTATCACCTCTTTTTGAGTTATGTTGGTGATTTGTAAATAGTAAGTAAAGTGTGTGGCCAAGTGGCTAAGTACTTGTTTGTGAAAGTTTGTTTTGTGACTTGTAGTCAAGTCTAGTAAATGTTGTTTGGTTATATAAGACTTTTTATGAAAGTATATTTCGAAAAATTTTCCTAAAATGTTTGTGACGTCTTCCGTGCGTGTCCCGGACGTGGGGCCAAGTAGGACCACGGGTCGGGGCGCGACAATCACAGGTATCAAAATTTGCATTTAATACCTACCATTGGAGTTGCCCTTATGAGGAGGATATTACCAAGGCTAAAAATCATTTAACGGAGTTAGAGGATTTGCTGCAAATGTGTTGATACCTTTTTCGCGGTTTTTCGATAAGACGTAAGACCAATGTTATGGTCGATTGTATTTTGAAGGCTTCTTTTGTTTATGAAAGCCCCACTGTACACAGGGGTAAACCTTCCCTTGCTGGTGGGTGTGCATGTGCACCTGGTGGAATTTAAAATAGTGCTAAAATAAATAAATTATATATATATATATATATTATATAGGTAAAAGTGCACCTTCTCAATAATTTGTTCGAGTAGCGCAGTAGTAAGACTACCCCAAAAGTATTGGAGCCTGTCTCCTGTGCGGCCGCCGCACATCGTGCGACGGCGCACGAAGTCGAGCCTGATTTTTTTTTTTTTTTGCCACTCCAACTTTTTTTCCTCCCAACAAAAGTAACACTTATTATAATGAAATGTAACATTTTTTTTCTTTCAAATGTAACACTTTTTTTTAAATGTACCACAATTTTGCTGAAATAGATTAAGATAACATAAAGACTGACAGCTAAACTAATGTCACACTTTTTATAAAAGAATGTAACACTTTTTTTTTCAAATGTAACACTTTTTTTTTTCAAATTAACATAAGATTAACAAACTAAACTAATGTTACATTTTATAAAAAATGAACGTAATATTTTTTTCCTCAATTGTAACAGATTATATTCTTAAATGTAACATTATATCTGAAAATGTAACAATTTTTTATTGAGAAAGTAACAATTGAAATGCAAACCCGATTATATATAGTATGAATTTTTACTCTTTTTTTAAAGAAGAAAAGTAACATTCACTAAATAAAAATGTTACATTCATCTATATAAAAAATTATAATCATATATTCACTTTGTTACACTTCAAATGTTACTTTTTTTAACCACAAAAACTATCAAACAATTGAAATTTTCTTGTAAAATTGCTGTTACATTTGACTGTAAAAAGTGTTACTTTTTGAAGATGAAATTGTTACTTTTATCAGAACAGAGTGTTACATCTCAGTTGACAAGAAGCTCAAACTTTTTGTGTAAAAAAATATGTTTTAAAAAAAATAAAAAAAATCAAACCGTATCATGACATATCTAGTTTGATTCGTCTCGTCGAAACGAATACAACGGTATTTTTATTTTTTTTTGAGTTATAAATATCAAGATATAACATTTTAAAGTTAATGAGTTTTTTTTTTAAAACTTGCGACGTGTCGCGCTGGGAGTGGAGGAGTTGCCGGCGGGCGGGTAAGCAGGGCGGGTCGGGCGGGTTCAGCCCATGGGTCAGCCCGCCGCACGTGGTGCACCCGCCATTTGAGACTTTAAGTATTGATAGGTCTCAGTTTCGAGTCCTTGCTGCTCCTTTTGTTGCAGTCCACTTGTTCTGTTTATGTGGCCTGTGCCAAGATAGTACTTGGCCTTTCGGCTCACGTGAACCTTTGAAGAACTAAAGAAGAAATTGAAACTTTACTTAAAAAATGGAATTTTGATTTTTGAGAAAAATGTTGTTCTAATGTTCTTACAACATTACTTTATCTTTAAATCAATATCAATTTTTATTTTGTAAAGAAAAAAATCTTGTTTCATAATGCAAATCCTTTTTATTAAATCTTTCTCCCTAAGCAATTTTTGTCAGAAGAATAATTTCATAGATAAAATGGAACTTTATAGTTTCTTAATATCAATTTTTACCAAAAAAAAAAAATGTCTAATTTTGTAAAGGAAAAAAATCTTGTTTCATAATGTAAATCCTTTTTATTAAATCTTTCTCCCTAAGCAATTTTTGTCAGAAGAATGACTTCATAGATAAAATGGAACTTTATAATTTCTTACTGGAGTAGCTTTTTATTTCTTCCTTGAGTGAGTGTTTGTTGCAGTATTGCATTTTATGAGATACTGATTTTTTTTTTTTTTTTTTTTTGAATATTATCAAATCTACTTGGAAGATATTAGAAGACAATATCTAAAATTCTATTAAATGTTCCTTGTCAATCATCGCACCGATAACAATTACATATTTAAAATTTATAGTGTCATTTGTGCACCCGCTCTGAAAAGATCCCAGGTCCGCCCCTGACTGACAATATGGGTTGAGTTACCGTTATTTGTGGATAGCCAACTCCTTAACATTTGTGTTTGTTAATGCATATCCTTTATTTGTCTAAAACAAAAACTTTAAGTCGTGAAAGTGAAACCGTTCAGTTTTCACGAGTTACTTCCCTATCATAACAATTGCATCAATTTTTTGAGTGTTTCATTTTTAATAAGTCTTATTTATTTTAAAATATTCATTTCTTATTTTTCCTACTCTATTTATCCTATTCCCTCCGTCCCACACCAATGGGCACTTTTGGTCAAACCTACTTGAACTTTGACTAATATTTTATGCTAAATAATTAATCTCCATAAAAATTTAAAAATAGTTATTGATAATGTTTTATTACTAATTTAGTAACTGTTTTAAATTTTTATGGAGATTAATAATTTAGCATAAAATGTTAGTCAAAGTTCAAATTGTTTTGACCAAAAGTGCCCTTGGTATGAGACAGGTGGAGTACTTACTTAAATTGTGATATTTTTTTGTCGCTAGTAATTCTTTTTGAATAAATATACTCACTTTTTAATTTTGGCGTCCAATTAAAATGGTGCAAGTTTTATGAACCGAAGTACTGTACGTTAGATTTACACATTTTAGCTCCTCAGTTACATATGTCGGCGTGGATTATATTATCCAAACTAAAATGGTGCAAGTTTTAAAACTAATTATCAATACACCATTAACAATATAAATAACTAATTTTAAATTTTCTTTAAGATAATTAAATCTACCTAAATTATTCATTCGCATTAACACGAAAAAAAAGTTGCCAAATGCTACCTACATTTCAATCACCAAACAATCTTATTTTTGTCATTGCTGAACTCAAATGCATAGTCGTGAAACCGGCGGAATCTGAAGTTTAAAAGGGGAACTCTCTCTCTCTCTCAACCACCAAATAACATTCATAAAGTTCAATTCGCGCGCATCAACCATCAATCTTGTCTTCCTGCTCGTGCTCGTGCATTGGGATAAACTCCGGGGAAGTCAACCATTTATGTGCACTTAAAGCCATGTGCGGAGCTCCCCTGCAATGAGTGTGACAACTCTCAGTAGGAATTTACTGGAAGGCAGTGGCGAAGCCATGATTTTTCAGGAAGTGGGTCAAAGTTGTTCGTGGAATAAGTATTATAGTTGAGGCTACAAATTTAGTATACAAGGGGGTCAAAATAATAATTTAGTGCAATTTTTTCTCAAAATTTAGGGGGGTCAAAATGAGCATATTCATCATTTTTAGTAGTAAAATGTCAATTTTTAAAATTTTAAAGGTACTAAAATTGACACGTTCAAAAATTCAAGGGGGTCGACCGACCCCCTTGGCTTAGCCTTAGCTTCGCCAGTGCTGGAAGGGGGTCAATACTATGATATACTGTAAATATTTTCCCGAGGTCAAAACTGAAAAGACTAGGGTTTTCAGTGGTAAAAATAGAAAGCATAATCCAACTTCTCAGGTTGTAACTATACAAATTCGAAGCTGTAGAATTAAACACGACTTGAAAATATATCTCCAGAATAAAGGCCAAAATACATTTACCCCCCCAAAGTATCCACCGAATCCCACTTTGCCCCCCAGCGCCAAATTTGTCCCACTTTGCCCCCCAAAGCTTCAATTTGTCCCACTTTCCCCCCCAGCTCCAGACTTTGCACCCCAGCACTAACGAATGTTAGAAAATTTAACAGAATAGGTAACGATTGGACTATTTTGTAATGCTTATTAGTTTTTAAGGGTCAAAATGCAAAGTTTCAAATATTAAGTACTAAAAATTTATTTATTTTTCCAAATATTTAACATTATCTTAAATCTTAAATAATTAATAAGTCTTGAAACTAATACTAATTTTATGCTAATTTTTTTTTTAAAAAAAAATATGAAATTATTTTTTCTAAATAAATGAAATTTATTTTTTTAATAAAACTAAAAATTAAGTATGTTTTTTTTATTTTTTAAATAAAAATATTTAAAAAAATAAAGATTTTTTTTTCTAAAAAAACATTGTAAAGTTTTATTTATATTTTTAAAAAATATAAAATAAAAATTTTAAATTGTAATTTTTGTAAGAATTTTATTTAAAAAAAATTAAAACATTATAGCCTTTTTTTTATTTTAGAAAAATATTGTATTTTTTTGTTTGTTGAAAAAAAAATCTTTATTTTTTTAAATATTTTTATTTAAAAAATAAAAAAAACATACTTAATTTTTAGTTTTATTAAAAAAATAAATTTCATTTATTTAGAAAAAATAATTTCATATTTTTTTTTAAAAAAAAAATTAGCATAAAATTAGTATTAGTTTCAAGACTTATTAATTATTTAAGATTTAAGATAATGTTAAATATTTGGAAAAATAAATAAATTTTTAGTACTTAATATTTGAAACTTTGCATTTTGACCCTTAAAAACTAATAAGCATTACAAAATAGTCCAATCGTTACCTATTCTGTTAAATTTTCTAACATTCGTTAGTGCTGGGGTGCAAAGTCTGGAGCTGGGGGGGGGGAAAGTGGGACAAATTGAAGCTTTGGGGGGCAAAGTGGGACAAATTTGGCGCTGGGGGGCAAAGTGGGATTCGGTGGATACTTTGGGGGGGTAAATGTATTTTGGCCCCAGAATAAATCATGGGAAAAAGGTGAAACAAAAAGTACCTAATGAGAGTAGTGGAGATGCAATTCCAGAACTTGTCATCCATAATTTGTAAAGAGGAAGAAGCACTTTCATGGTCCTTTCCTAACATTTGATAATCAAACATATCACCTCCAACATGCTTTCCTTCCTCTGTTTATTAGATTGTGACAACAATAATAAGTTTTCACAGTTCAGTGGAAAATGATTGTCTGAAAAAGATACAAATTATGTTCATATGAAAAAAAAAAAGAACAATAAAACCATACAAAAAATACACCACTACCTACTTCTGATACGTACAACCACAAAGCTCACTTTGGGATGGAAGTAGTACTATTTGTTACAAACCCGAATCCATTTTCAAATGTTACACTCCCTCTGTCCTGAAATGATCTCCTCATTTGTCATTTTTCATTGTCCCAAAAATTCTTTTCGTTTCTACAATTTGGGCATAGATGTGCACAAACACAACATGGCTAGTGAAACAAGTGTTCATATCCTTAAAAAGTTTGAATAGTCAAATGCGAAGATCATTTTGAGACGGAGCGAGTAAATGAATCTTTTTGAACGAAAAGAAGACGCTTTGAATAGATGAGCTATAAATCAAGTACCTTTGTGATCATGGAAGAAGGTTGAAAGCCAAGGCCATGCATGAAAGACTACTAAGCCTTGGTGATGCATTCAGTTGAATGAGCATATGTTTCTATGTTGCTGTCTTTGCATAGGAGCAAGGTGAGATGATAAAGGGAAGGCTGATCTGGAATCTTTAGGTACAATGAACCTGGTCACATCTGGAATATTGGGAAAATACATGATCCTCTATCATGCCTTACACATGCATCAGAAAAAAAAAACTTTAGGTTTGTTGGGAGCATATGATCAAAAAAGTGAAAAGACACAAGAGTTGGTGGGAAGTCTTTCTTGTGTGCCACAACTTTGTGTCTAGTTTAATACTCTCTCTGTCCCGAAATGAGTTTCTCATTTGTCATTTTTCATTATCCCAAAAAGTTCTTCTCATTTCTCCAATTTAGGCTTACATGTGCATAAACAGAACACGGCTAGTGAAGCAAGTGTTCATATCCTTAAAAAGTTTGAATAGTCAAATGTGAAGATCATTTTGGGACAGAGAGAGTATACTACTATATCTGTCCCAAAATGAATGACTGAGTTTGCTCTCTTGATCAAGAACAAAGCCAGTCATTCATTTTGGGATAAAGTATCAAAGTATTATTATACAAAAATTGATGATTTATTGTTATGTGACTCATGCTTAGCTTGTTCGAGTCGGACACCTGATTTATCGAAGGATTCATAACACTTCTATATTCTGACAACTAAAACCAACTTGTGAATTTATCAGCTAATGAGTTGGTCAAGTACAAGAATAACTGACTGTCAAATGAATTCATTTGATTTGATCTTATTTACATAACTAATTTAGATTGTGATGGAAAGAAATAAAAATGAAAAAGGGACTATGTAGGTCTGTAATAACTTGGCCACAACCTTAAAATAAGATTTCCCCTTTCCACCTAAAAATGCCACCTAAAAATGGAAACAAAAGGGTCTCAGTTACCTTAGTGGAATAAGTCATTTATGTTTAATAAATATACAAAATATATTTTAGCACTAAAGCCTCCGAGTCATCGTCAGCACTCACTTGTTATGCTTGTATTATTGTATAGAAAAGCAGCAAATAATATATTTTTCCGTCACAAAACGAAACGGATATTCGAGCATCTACACCTCCAGAGTACCATGCATGCAAGATGCAAGATACCAAGTTAAGTGCCTCTGATATACTCCTTCCGTCCCAGCTCACTTGATACTTATTTCTGTTTTAGGCTGTCTTAGCTCACTTGACACTTCCCAAAATAACATACTTTTTATAATTTTATATTCACTCTACCCCACCACTCATTCCCTCTCTTCATTTTCCACCACTCAATTTATTCAACCAACACTACTATTTACCCCACTCATTCTCTCTCTTCATTTTCTATCACACATTTTTCTTATTTTATTCGTTCTTCTTAATTATTGTGTCCACCTCATGAGTGTCAAGTGAGGTGGGATGGAGGGAGTAAGTAATATGGCCACGATGAGAGAGAATTCGAGGAAATTGGTGTTTTTCCAAGTGAGAGCTGGTTAACAAATTCAGAGGAGACATGTGTACTCTATTATTAGTCTACGAGATACAAAGTAACCATTCTAATAGAAATACTCCCTCCGTCCCAAGAAAGATGGTCCACTTTTGACTTTTGATAGTCAATACAAGCGAACTTTGACTAAATATAAATGTCAATCTAACAATCCTTGTGAAATTCTAAAACTTGTTATTGATTAATCATCAAGTGATTTAGCAATGACAAATTTTAAAATTTCATTGGGATGATTAGATTGATAATAATCTTTGGTCAAAGTTCACATGTGTTGACCGTCAAAAATCCAAAGTGAACTATCTTTCTGGGACAGAGGGAGTATAAGGTAATACTCCCTCCGTCCCATAATAAATGTCTCACTTTCCTTATTGGTTCGTCCCCAAAATAAATGTCGCATTTCTAAATAAGGAAATAGTCTTAGTGTAATTTTATCATTGTACAAGGAGTGCGTAAACAAGTAAAATACCATACACTAGAAGTGTGCAAACAAGTAAAGCACATTCCTTAAAGAAGTTGACTAGTATGCGACAATTATCATGGGACGGAGGGATTAGAAAATAACAAGAAAGGTCAAGTAATGAACTTCAAACATTTCACTCACTCATACATTCACTTATATGGATAATAATTATCTAACATTTTACTCATTCATTATATCACTTACATGGTTAATAATATTTGAACATTTTACTCACTCATATGGTTGATAATCATTGGGAAGAAAGCTTAAGGAGGACTAGTCATTGATCAAGTAACTGGGTGGAGCAAACAAGTTAAAAATCTCAGTACAAGTAAGTCTATAGATTGAGAACGGTATGCATATATAGTATAAGAAAATCAGCAGCCTATTGCTTACCTGTTTGTTGGGCGTCGAGGGGACGGTAAAGGGGGATATATTGAAAAGATTTTAGGATATGCAAGTCAGAATCTTGATGGTTGACTGATAAAGTTGTCATCTTCGAGTGAATAACACATCATAGCTGATAAGACCGAGCATCACGGACCGGACCGGACCCGGTTAAAAGCCAGTACAAGCGAGCTCGACCACATCAAACCGGATAAGGCCGCAAGCTAGTAAGCCCGAGAGATCCGGGCTTACTGATACTCATAACCGAGGTAGCTCTGCCTCCCGCTATTCTTAGCGTCCCGTGTTGATCGCTCAACCACATGCCCGGAGCCCGCAGCAGCCAGCTGTCACAAACGTACAACAGACGTTACCTGTTCGTACCTGACACACCATAACGGTTGGTAGTGGAACCAGGTTTCCCTGACAACACGCCACGTTCCCAGCCACTCCCCTGGCCGAACCAATGAGGACCTGCCGCGTGTCCATCCGGTACAAGGGCGGTTAGTACCTTAAACCTACCTCCTCCTTCTACTCATATAAATACTCCTATCCGCCCCAAAGGGCCAGGATCAAGAGACAGCAAAGTTGGAGTTCTATCTCCGTGACCCCAGAAATTCAGGGCGTCATCAGTGGTTCCATTGCCGGGAAACGAAAATCTTCCTAGTGCAATCTCCTGAGTTCTTCCGAACTCCCAGTCTAGTCTGACTCAACACCGTTCGAAGCCATTCTTTTATTTCTACGGTTCTAAAAATACACTCGACATTCCGAATATTTACAATGACTGGGAAAGAAATCTTGAACCCAAATGCTAGCCCTTCGAAACAAGCGCCTCAAGGATCTATCTTTGCCAGATTGGGAGACAAGGCGCCTAGTGGCTGCTCGGGCACTCCCTCTCAGAAAGCAAGAAGAGAGGCGGATCTGAGAGATCGTATCGAAACATCAAAAGCACGCAAGGCACCGAAAATCCCCGTCACTCCCCTCACCCCTGAGCAGATTCAAAAGAAAATCCAGCTCCTGAAAGACAGGCAGGATCTAGTAGCGGAAGGGCTTCAGTTAAACCTGGCCCTGGAAGAGCTATTTAATGCCGAGGCTGACACGGGAATCCCTCTTGAAAGATCAAAAACTCATGGTTCTAAAAGCATAGCCAGCAGGGTGGAGGGAAAGAAGAAAAGAACGATCGTTGTGGAGGACGACGACGAAGAAGGAGAGGAAGGAAGAAAGAGTGAAGAAGGAGAGTCTCAACCTCGAAGGTCCAAAGGCCACTTCAAGGGGAAAGCAACTGTTAGAACCGGAGAGCAACTTGCGGGGACAGCAAAAAGGGTGAAAACCGGGGAAGAGATTGATTACAAGGTCCGGGGGATGATCAGGGACCTATGGGAGTCTAAGCAAAGTGTGGCAAAATGCATTGGACCCATAGATGCTTTTGCCTCCTGGATAGCTGATTCCCCAATCCAGCGGGGAAAGGTCCCCACGCTAGACGCTTATGACGGCTCGTCTAACTCCAAAAGCCATGTTGGGCGGTTCGAAGGGCAGATGGCTCTATTTTCAACGGATGAGGCCGTAAAATGCAAGGCTCTAGCCTCCACCTTCAAGGGGAAGGCGCTGGGATGGTTGTTGGCCCACAAACCCCGCTCCATTTGCAGCTACGAGCAATTGCGGACGTCGTTCCTGAATTCGTTCGCGGGCGCTGGGGAGGTCGCAAGACCGAAATCGGACCTATGCGGGGTGAAGCAATATCCCGGGGAAAGTACAAAAGCGTACATCACACGGTTTCGAAAAATGACCGAACAAATCGTGGACCTAACGAGAAATGATATCGAGCTGTGCTTCTTGGGAGGATTGACATCCTATACCCTGAGGCAAGAGTTCGCTTGCCGAAAGCCCGAGGGAACGGAGGAAATGTACAACCGAGCCATTGCCATGGCCGGAGTTGAGCCCACGTTCATGGAAGATGCCCGCAGGAGCATAAGGGACAGGCTCGAGCCCGCTCACGACTCAAGGTACCACGCAGGCTATTCGGGGGGCAGTGGCGGTCGAAATAGAGGAAGACCGAGGGGCGCGACCAATTTCAAAAGAGCCGACAACACCTTCACTCCTTTGACAGCCCCAAGGACTGAGATTCTGCGGGCAGAAGCCCTACCTCCTCCCCCGCCCCTAGAAAGAAAGCCTTATGAGGCGAACAAGAAGAAGTGGTGCGGCTACCATGAAAGCCACGGGCATAACACGGATGAGTGTTTTCAGATGAAAAAGATAATACAACAGAAAGTCGAGGCCGAAGAATTGAAAAAGTGGATTGAGGGGCCCAGCAATAAAGGAGCAGCCCCACGAGGACATGTCCAAAATGTTAGGGATAACGACGCCGACGGGGAAAAACGCTACGACATCCAGTATATCGGGGAAGAAGCCCCGAGCAACACCCAGCTCTCTATTCAGATCAAGAAATTGGAAAAGGTGTTCCTTATACCTGCATACCCACCCGAGCAAGAGGAAATGATCGGGTTCAGGAGGAGCGAGCTGGCCTCCACCCTCTTCCATTCAACACAGCCATTGACAATCAAGATGGCTATTGGTAGAGCGGATATTGGGAGGGTCCTCATTGATACCGGGGCTTCGAGGGACATACTCTACTTCCATTGTCTAGAAGAAATGGGGATGTCCGAGGCGCACTTAACACCATATGCGGGCTTGTTGGAAGGGTTCACGAATCATACGGTCTACGCAAAAGGGACCATTGACTTCGAAGTGACCATTGGGGAGAGGCCGTTCGAGAAAACAGCCCGCGTCACGTTCATGGTGATCGATCTGAAATCCCAGTACAACGCAATCTTGGGAGTGACTGCTCAGGCTGCCCTAGGAATCGTTGCGTCAATCCCTCACCAGAAGATCAAATTCAGCACCCCCGCAGGGATAGCATGCATTGAGAACAAGCCCGAGCTTTTTCTCAAAGTAATAGAGAAGAAAAGAAGGGAGAGCGCGATGGGGAAAAGAGTGGTAAGCCCGAGGGAGGCAAAAAAGATCAAAACCAACAGCAACAGGACCGAGGATGCGGCCATGATTGGAACTTTGTCATTCCACTCAACACGGGCAGAGTTTAAGCGGAGTAGGAGAGCCCGTCGCATTGCCGCAAAAACCGAGCAGATAGACATCGTGATTGATTCGCTGCACGACAGGGAAATAAGGGACATCCGCCCCAACGATGCTCTGGAGGATGTAGTCATAAACCCTGCTTACCCCGAGCAAACGGTCAAGGTCGGGCTGGAAATTCCCGCAGAAGAAAGGAAGATTCTGATCGAGCTGCTGCGGAAAAGCACAGATATCTTTGCCTGGACCGTCGAAGACATGAAGGGGATAAGTAGAGAGGTCATCGAGCATGAGCTGAATGTCGATCCCACATTTACCCGGGTCCTCCAGAAAGAAAGATACTTTTCACCGGAGAAGAAAGCGGCGATCAGAATCGAGGTAGATAAACTGCTGAAAGCCGGAATCATAAGCCCGATCAAATACCCGAAGTGGTTAGCCAACGTCGTCATGGTAACCAAAGCAAATGGAAAGTGGAGGATGTGCGTGGATTTCACCGATTTGAACAAGGCCTGCCCTAAGGATTGTTACCCTCTTCCCCGGATCGACCAATTAGTGGACTCTATAGCCGGGCATAGGGTGTTAAGCTTTATAGATGCGTACTCAGGGTACCATCAGATCAAAATGAAGGAGGATGACGTCCCTTCATGCGCTTTCTATGCCGCGGGCAAAACTTACACATTTAACAACATGCCATTTGGGCTCAAGAACGCGGGCGGTACGTATCAAAGGATGGTAGGAATCGTCTTTGATGATCAATTAGGCCGGAACCTGGAGGCTTACATCGACGATATGGTTATCAAGACCAAGGAGACCTCTCACGACATTGATATGGCAGAAACCTTCACCAGCCTCCGGGAAAATAATATGAAGCTTAATCCCTCCAAGTGCGCTTTCGGAGTAAAGGCAGGAAAATTTTTGGGGTTCATGGTAAACCAAAGAGGGATCGAAGCAAACCCCGAGAAAATCACGGCGTTGATAAGCATGCAGCCCCCCAGATGCGTTAAAGAGGTGCAGAAGCTTAATGGCCGCATTACGGCTTTGGGAAGATTCATTGCTAAGTCAGCCGAAAAGTGCCTACCTTTCTTCAAAACTTTAAAAGGAGGAGGAGAGAAGGGCTTCGAGTGGAACGAGGACTGCCAGAACGCTTTCGAGCAAATAAAAGCTTACCTGGGAAAGCCGCCGCTGTTGAGCAGCCCGGTATTAGGGGAGGAACTCTATGTTTTCTTGGCCGCAACAGATTATGCAGTGGCCGCTGTTTTGGTGAGGGAAGAGGGCAAACTTCAGAAACCCGTGTATTATGTCTCCAAGGCACTTTCTGCTGTAGAAGGCCGCTATCTAAACATTGAAAAGCTAGCTTTCGCCTTGCTCGTGGCCGCTCGGAAGCTGCGGGCATACTTCATCGCCCACCCCATCACGGTTTATTCAGACACCCCGCTGAAAAAGATACTCCATAAGCCCGAATCCTCGGGGAGAATGCTATCGTGGTCCATTGAGCTGACTGAATTCCAGATTACCTACTCCCCGCGGAAAGCCATCAAGGCACAGGCGGACTTTGTAGCAGAGACCACATTTGAATCAAAGGAGAGCGTGCCGGACAAAACCCAACCCGCAAAGACGAAGAAAAAGATAGGCGAGAAGGCAATAGGCACAGGGGAGAGACCGGAAAATTGCTGGTCGTTAAGTGTGGATGGATCCGCGGGAAAGACTGTCAGCGGCGCCGGTATTCTCTTGACCGCCCCGGAGGGTCAAAGGTTCAAGCGAGCCTTGAGATTTAAGTTCGTGGTCTCAAACAATCAGGCCGAATACGAGGCATTGATAGCAGGTTTGGAATTAGCCCGGGACATGAAAGTATCAAAGCTGGTCGTAAAGAGTGACTCACAACTAGTAATAAACCAGGTGAAAGGGGAATACGAAACAAATCACCCGGTTTTGGTTAAATACAAGGATCTCGCGACAGACTTGTTGAAGGAATTCGAATACTATGAGCTGAACCAAGTTAACCGAGCTGAAAATTCCGAGGCGGACTTGCTTTCCAGGATCACAAACGAGGACATTGCCAAGCTCAGCGTGGACTGCTGGATAGAATTTACGGAACGCCCGGCCATTGACAGGGTAGAGATCCACCAAATAGGGGAGCCCGAGAAGGATTGGGTAGACGAGATTATGGAATACATAGAGAAGGAGATCCTTCCCAGCGATTCGGATCGAGCAAAAGTTTTGACGAAACAGGCCGCTAGATACACGATCATTGATGGCGTTCTTTATCGGAGATCCTTCACCAAACCACTGCTGAGGCGTGTCAAGTCCGAAACAGTCACTAACCTGTTATACGAAGTCCATGAAGGCGTGTGTGGAGGGCATCCCGGAGCCCGGACACTATCCGACAAAATAAGATTCCTCGGGTATTATTGGCCAACAATGAAAAGAGACGCAGAAGACTACGTTCGCCAACATACCAAGGCAGCCGTCCACCGAGCAGAATTTAGTAGTCCCAACTTGGCCATTTGACATGTGGGGGATTGATTTGATTGGGCCTTATCCCAAAGCGCCCGGAGGGGCGCAAATGGTAGTAGTCGCAGTGGATTATTTCACAAAATGGGTTGAGGCAAAAGCACTGACTAGTACTACGGAAGCAAGTATCATCAAGTTCATCCACGATCACATATTCTGTCGGTTTGGTCTACCGCGAGCCATTGTCTCCGATCACGGACCCCAATTTCAAAGCAAGTTTACGGCGGAGTGCAAGAGACTCAACGTAGAACACCGACAATCCTCAGTCGCAAGACCGCAGGGAAATGGACAGGCCGAGGCCGCGAACAAGTTGCTAATGACCGCTTTGCACAAAAGTTTGAAGGGAAGGAGTGGTCGCTGGATGGAAGAGCTCAGTACTGCTCTGTGGGTTGTCCGAACCACAACAAGGAACTCAACGGGAGAAACCCCTTTTTCCCTGACATATGGATCGGAGGCGGTCGCACCTGTGGAAGTAGCCTTGCCTACCTATAGGGTCGCCCAATTCAACGAAACAGAGAATGAGGGAGCCCGCAGAAAAGACTTAGACTCTACCGAAGAAAAACGGTTGGAAGCACGAACAAAGATGGTCAATTATAAGCAGAAGGCCAAAGTTCATCACGACAAAAGGGTGAACAAGAGATCGTTTGCCGTGGGAGACTGGGTTCTGAGGAAAGTTGAAGTCACAGGAAGGCAGCCCGGATACAACAAGCTTTCGCCCAACTGGGAAGGCCCTTATCAAATTGCCCGCGTGATCAAAGAGGGAACCTACAGGCTTCTAACAGCAGAAGGAAAAGACTTGAAAAACGCCTGGCATAGTGATCATCTGAAGAAGTATTACCTTTAGAAGACAGATTTGTAGACCTTAAAAATCTTTTTGCAATCAATAGCATTTAGAAATTGTGGAATTACTCATGTATTATAACAAAATCACAATGTAATCTGTTCGAGTGAAGTAAATAATACTGCTGTCCTCAGAAACTAAAGTACGTTTCACTCATAATGCGCGGTCATACGCTCACGTGCTAGACCGCAAGCCCGTCAAGGGAAATACCGTTGCATGAACCTTCAAGCACGATGCGCGGTCATACGCCCTCGAGCTAGACCGTAAGCCCGTAAAGGGGAATACCGTTTCATGAACCTTCATGCACGATGCGCGGTCATACGCCCACGAGCTAGACCGCAAGCCCGCCAAGGGAAATACCGTTGCATGAACCTTCATGCACGATGCGCGGTCATACGCCCACGAGCTAGACCGCAAGCCCGTAAAGGGAAATACCGTTGCATGAACCTTCATGCACGATGCGCGGTCATACGCCCACGAGCTAGACCGCAAGCCCGTCAAGGGAAATACAGTTGCATGAACCTTCATGCACGATGCGCGGTCATACGCCCACGAGCTAGATCGTAAGCCCGTAAAGGGAAATACCGTTGCATGAACCTTCATGCACGATGCGCGGTCATACGCCCACGAGCTAGACCGCAAGCCCGTCAAGGGAAATACCGTTGCATGAACCTTCATGAACGATGCGCGGTCATACGCCCACCAGCTAGACCATATGCTCGCCAAAAAAAGTAGTCATAAGTATCAGGCGTAGAAAATTCAAAGCACATCCACATTAATCGGCCTGGGGCCATAACCTGGAAAAACGATGGGTAGCTGACAACTCCAAGGCAACCAGCAAAAAAGGCAATAAAAGACAACGAAAATAAGTGTCAGGGAGATATGAAGATCAAAAGAAAAGCAACGAGATACATTACAAAACCGAATCAATATACAGTTGGAGGTTCAAGTCTGCTAAACCCAGAATAATTACAAAAAATCCCAGGGCGCAGCCCGGTTTGATCTTCAGCCGGACAGAGGAGGATTGATCTCCACTTCTGGTACAGAAGCAGTAGAGGCGTCAGGATCAACAGCCAAATTGAGCGGAGCCTTCGAAGCCTCGGCGATAGCAGAGGCAAAAATGGAGAAGGGAAGAACCATACCTTCAACAAAGGGGCCGCCAGGCCCAAAAACCTTATCCAAGGCCGCGGCCAAAGGGACACCATTCCCACTCGCAGGAAATCGCTGATCATCAATGGCGGTCAATAGCTCAGGGACCGTGACCGGAAGGACAGGAGGAAGTAAAGCACGAACGGTCTCCGGGAGATCCAGCAGTTGGTCGTCCGAAAATGGCACCAAGCAATGGCCGGAAAAGCACTCCGGGTCGGAAGGCAGTATTGAACATAAAGTGGCTATCTCCTGCGCCGTATAGTTGCCCGTGGCAGCCAAGTTCCGAGCTACGGCATGAACGGCCATATTATATTGGTCCGTTAATATCACGGACTGCTCGCCGGACTCTTTAAATGCTTCTATGCTTTTCTCCCGCTCCTCCTGCAGCACCCGCTCCCGGTCGGTATCAAATCGCACCCGATCGAGCAGTTATCCATCCAACTCATCCACCTTTGTTGACAACCAATCGATGGTCCCCTTCCCCTCATCCAAAAGCTTCTGTAATTCAACACAGCGGGCCTCGAGACTCTGCTTCTCGGCTTCAAGACGCTCCTTAGCTCCCCGCTCCGCGGCCAAATCGTTGTTCAGTTGGGAAACTTCCTTAACCGCGCCCATGACCTCCGCATCTTTCTCTTTGAGCTCGGTGCGTAAGCCCTCTGCGATTTTCGACCACTTACCGGCTTCTTCCCTTGCCTCCATAACCTCCTTATTCCTGGTGGCAATGGTGGAAGCATCAGATTTAGCCTGGGCGCTTAAGTAGAGGAGGTCATTGGCTATCTGCAAGCAAGAAAGGAAGAAAGTCAGAGAGGCAACGAATGAAGGTGGGATAATTTGGTCCAGAGGCAAAAGGCGAACCTCGGTCAGGGCCAGCCCGGCGTGGCCAACAGCGGTTGCAGGATTGGAGGTAGATAGAACCCTCTGTTGGTAGTCCGGAAAGTTTAGCCGATGCAACAACCCGTCACCAACATAAGCGTTATTGCTGCGGCGGCTGTGCAGGTCAACCCCAAAGACCTCAGGAGATCGGGCAACTTTAAGACCAAACTCCTTTGCCCGCTCTCTATCGTCAATGAGCTCCACGGGGAAAAGAGTAGCACACATCCCACCTCGGGCAGGGGACACCACGGCGAATTCTGCCGAAGGGGCTTCGGTCCTCTGTTGTTTATCCTTGGGAGGCAAAGGAGGGTCTCCCGTTGCAGATCTTTTTCTTTGTGGCTCCGGGGTGATTGTGCCCGCGTCAGAAGAAGACTGTGAATGACCGGTGCCAATCAATCCCTTACCCCTCCCAACTGCGTGACGAGGATTAGGGGGCAGGTTGCGAGTCAGGGCAGGCTGTGCGGCCACCGCTACACCGGACTTATCTGTTCTGTCCGTAACCGGGAGCCTAATGCCCGGAGCCTCGGTTTTATTAAGCTCGTCCCCTCTCCTTTTCTTCTCCCGTTCCAATTGTGCCCTTGCAGCTTGCTTCTGAGCGGCCACGCTCTTGGGAGGCATTGTATCTTCGGGACCTGAAAATCAAAGGGAATTTAGCGCCCCCCCCAGATAGCAGAAACGAAATAAGCACAGACAAAAGAAATAACAGCAAAGAGAGACCGGTTAGACCAGGGTCAGAGCACGCGTCCCCGTGGTTACAGAACGAGCATTCAGAAGCAAAAACAAAAGACTATGAACCCTCCAATCGGGATCTCTCAGCAAGGGGACCACATCAACCCTAGACCCGCGATCAGGAGTACGACTCGGGGCCACCCGAGCATAAATCAAAAGGTCCTCATCATCTATGATGGCCTGTACATCAAAGACATGAGGGACCACGGCTTCCACTGTCCCATCTTCCCCCAAGACCCTCCTTGCGTGGCGAGCAAGATAAGACTCCATGGCCTCGCTCAACTCACGGCCCTCTTCCGGATCCGGAAAGTTTCTTCGAGAAACCGAGATAGGAGATATATTCTCAGGATGGGGAAAAGGCCAACCCAGGCGGTTCTGGATCACAAGAGGATGCCTTTGCCACTGGTCGAATTTGTTAGAGGCGGCAGAAAAAATCTTCTTGGAGCGCGGTTTTGTCTTCAGGCTCAGGCAGCTCGCAGTTATCTGATGAGTAAAGTAAATATGGAGGGCAGACAACGAGGGCTCAAACCCGAGGACGCGACTGACCACGATGAAAGACACCAAATAACGAATAGCATTGGGAGTCAGGTCCATAGGCAGACACTGGGCGAAGTTCAGAAATTCGCAAATAAACGGGTCAAGAGGGAGGCGAAGCCCATTTTCAAACTGCACTGGGTAAAAGACACAAGCCAAGTTCTCTGCGCGGACCAAGGTAGAAGTCATTTTGGAGCCTCCGGTAGGCGATGCGTACTCACCCAGACCACTCACAAGATAAACCTTTGGGTCGACATGATACTGAGACCGGAACTCGTCGTCAGAATCACCCTCGCCCTCATCCGCTAAGGCCGCACCCGAGGTAGACGCCCCCGTCTGACTGACCGCACGGTTGTCCGGCCCTTCGGGGAAAGAACTCACTATCTGGACCGGCGAGCGCCTCAAGCTCAACTTTCGGGCAGCATCAGGGGCCAGCCTCTCATCTGGCCCGCGAGAGTCCGTGGGAGTCTCGGGAGATACGGGCTCGTCGATAAGCCCACGAGCAATGTTGATCTCCTCCCCGGCATCCGAAGCGTGATATTCCAATAAGAAACTGTCACCTTCAGCGGTCGGTTCCAATTCCTCGTCCCCGCTAGACAGTTCCACAACGCCCGGGGCCGCTGGAATATCCTGCGGTTGCTCGGTACTGAGCAAGTCATCATTCAACGGAGTATCCATCCAAGTCAAGGGATTCGGACCAGTCGAGGACACACGGTCTCCGCCCTGCCTCACTAATCGCCTAGCGTTCCCGGCCATATCTACATTATTAGGGAATCGAGTTAAAACGGCCCTAACAAAAGTGCCCAGTTGCTCCTCACCCCCCAGAACTCTCATCCTCCCTGAGTCATAATGAACCCGAGGACCTGTTTCCCACAGTAGGGGTAGAATCCAGGAATCCCAGTTATAGACTACTCCTATGGTCTTGAAGGCATCCAAAGAAAGCCTCTTCCAGGCATTTATCAGATATCGATAAATCCCTCCCGTTCGTCGACAACAACCAAAGAGGTCAGGACGGAGATTGCGCCCCAGGTCCAGTTCATTCATATTTCCTGTTAGAAAGAAATGAATGGACCCGAAAATTCTGAGAAAGGCAAGGACCCGAGGTTCCAGAGAAAGGGGCTAGGAATTTAATCAAAAACCTAAGGACTCTTTCCCCGAATCCGAAGAACTGGTGCTAAGGGGCTTACCCCAAAAAGACAATAAGGAAGGCCTCTAAATACCCAGGACGGACGAACCAAGAAATTAACAAAACGAGCAAAAGAAAATAAAAGCACTACCTGAATGACCGTCTGGAAGAAGAAGCGCCGAAAGCGGAATCGCGAGAGATTGCAAGCAAAGGTGGCAAAGGAAAGCAGGGGCAAATATTCTGAAAATGGCGAAAGTATTTGAACGAAGCCAGTTAGGGTTATTTATACCCCAATGCGGGTCGGGTCTAGTCCCAGATCCGGTTTTGAGCCGGCATACGACCCGAAAATGAAGAGGCGGGAACCAGCTTTTTCGAACTCCGATGACGGTTCGCATTTAATGAGCGTGCTCCTTGTCATATCAAGGACCTGACAGCTACGACGCTAGCCTGACTCGTGGGGCCCACTGTCCTGTCATCAACCACCATTGTAAGACTCCCGTCCCATGATATTCCGTGCCCGTATTTACTACAGTTTGCCCGGGTCGAGACATGGAAGTGTAACTCCTCGCGCCGCTCATAAATAAGCTGACCCTCGGAATTAGGGGCCACTGATAAGACCGAGCATCACGGACCGGACCGGACCCGGTTAAAAGCCAGTACAAGCGAGCTCGACCACATCAAACCGGATAAGGCCGCAAGCTAGTAAGCCCGAGAGATCCGGGCTTACTGATACTCATAACCGAGGTAGCTCTGCCTCCCGCTATTCTTAGCGTCCCGTGTTGATCGCTCAACCACATGCCCGGAGCCCGCAGCAGCCAGCTGTCACAAACGTACAACAGACGTTACCTGTTCGTACCTGACACACCATAACGGTTGGTAGTGGAACCAGGTTTCCCTGACAACACGCCACGTTCCCAGCCACTCCCCTGGCCGAACCAATGAGGACCTGCCGCGTGTCCATCCGGTACAAGGGCGGTTAGTACCTTAAACCTACCTCCTCCTTCTACTCATATAAATACTCCTATCCGCCCCAAAGGGCTAGGATCAAGAGACAGCAAAGTTGGAGTTCTATCTCCGTGACCCCAGAAATTCAGGGCGTCATCAATAGCAAATTAGCAATCACATACTCTGCACAAGTAGCAAAGTGATAACTGCAGAAGATTTAAATCCTTGCCTAAATTAGTATCATCCAACAATATGGCTCGCATCAACGGCCTTTTTTTCAATACTCATTTTGGGATGGAGGGAGTATGTCTTAGAGCTTTTTCTTAATTTTCCTTACCCACATGCAACTATGTTAACCATTTTACTAAACCAAAATTACTTCTACATATCAACCAAAAGCATGAAGACACTTCATTCTTGTCTAGTATACTCCCTAAATGATCTTCTAATTTGTCATTTTTTATTGTCTCAAAAAGTCTTCAAATTTCTAAACTTAAGACTTAAAAGTATATACTCCCTCCGTCCCATTTTAAGAGTCAAAAAATGGGTGGGTTCAAGAATTAAGGAAAATGTGATGTGTTGTGAGTGTTGATAGTTGAGTAGGAGAGAGAAAGTGGGGTAGAGAAGAGTTAGTGGATAATGGTTGTGAGTATGACATGTAGGACCCACTTTCCATTTTAGGATTTTGACTCTTAAAATAGGACGCCCTTTTAGGAAATTTTTGGCTTTTAAAATGGGACAGAGGAGTAAACAAAACATGACTAGAAATAGTCAAACGCGAAGATCATTTTGGGAAGGATTGATGATTTTGGTTCACATTACAAACCCACAGTTTCCATCTTAGGAATTGATGATTTGGTTGAGGACTTCTATTGAACACGTGTGCGATTCAATACACATTTAAGAATGAGTATTAAAAATGCTTCTCACCAACAAATGGCCTATTAGCTCAGTTGGTTAGAGCGTCGTGCTAATAACGCGAAGGTCGCAGGTTCGAGACCTGCATAGGCCATTTTTCATTTTTGACATTTATGTCATTTGAGTTATATTTTTGACAGTGAGGTAGTTAACAGGAAGCTGACTCTGTGGCCCAATGATTAAAAGGATGACAACAGATTACAGATTAATGAAAGACTAACGCGAAAGGTCTTTGACCGGATATGATAAATTTTTCGAAGCCATTAGCCATGGTTTTTCGACGGACAGAAGGCACGTGTGAACAAAAACGAAAAAGATAGAGACAAATAATCTCTTTGGAGTGTTTGGTGAATTGTTATTAATATAATACCAGCTGCACGGCCTCGTCTTGTTTCTTAATGAGAATCTTAATTATGCTTGGCGTCTCCATTATGCATGATGTGCCCACAAAAAATAGTCAAGTAATTATATTGGGCCCAAGAGGGTACAATTGTCATTAAAAGAGTAGGGTTAAAGCCCATCAACCAATATAAATAGAGGACACTTATCCTTACCAGAGGGAGGTTCTTTCTATTCCCAAAACCACCTAAATTTCTATTGATATTCATGATTTAAATGTTCTTGAGGAGGATACTTATTCTCACACCCGAGGGTTTTTGGGGAGAACCCTCCCCCACAGTTAACGGTGTTTGTTTTCTCAGGTGTTAGGTTGAAGATTCAAGTCGGCGGATTTCTAGACTACAACATGCGGATCAAAGCACGGATTCAGAATTTTTGGTAGCATCAATGCATATACGGAGTTTTATGATTGAATAAGTCAGTTTTAATGCAGAATTTTGTCATCAACAAAGGTTTAAGCATAGGTAGCTCCAAAATCAGCTAAGACATCATAGTACAGCACCATTGTTGAAACTAGAGAGATCAAAGGTCATGAAAAACAGCGCTTTGTACCAAATATTTTAGATTTATCTTCGGTCTCTCAAGCCATTTTGATTTAATTTTGCAGAACTGCACCCGTGCAACTTGAGACTAACTAGCTAATTGCTATTGTTATGTTTGACCGTCATCTGTTCAGTCTCAGTAAACTTTATAAAAATGTTTAGAAACTGTAATGCCTACGACATGAATATATTGACATCATATATCATGTTTTTTCTATAATGAAGTTGAAAATCTACTTCCACAAAGCCGGGGCACAAGAAGTTGGACTGAAATGTTGCCTCTCTAGATATGAATGGAGTTATCCGATAACTGAATTTCTGATGGTTACGACACCCTGGTTTTGACTGCTCAAGGCAGAAGTTCATCATTTAGGGATAATAATTATTCTTAACTGGAACACCATCTAGGTACAGGGTAATAGAAGTTTTAGGGACTAGGCAGTTTCCAAAGGTTAAAATTCCATCTCAAACTAAACAAAAATGCCAAATATTCTTCCTATATTTAATTAAAGGGTTAATAACAATTTAGACCCTGAAGTATAGTACCACCCTTCCAATAGAACCTTGAGAGTCATTTTTCGCCAATTTAGGCCTTGAGGTAAAAAATGTTCGCCACGTTAGGCCTTTTTGATGATTTTCGTCAGAAAAGTCAGTTAAAGGACCTAAATGAAAAGTTTAAACTTTGTAAGGCTAAAAATCAAAATATTTATTTTTTATGCCAAAAATCAAAATAATTATTAAAATATTGAATAAAAGGGTTTTAAAATTATTTTGAAAATATTAAATCATAAAAAATAAATAAATTCAATAAATAAATTTTATTTTATTTACAAACGTAATAATAAACATAATAATTTTTTTTTCACATGTACCATAAAATATTTCATCAAAAAGAAGTCATCAATAAATTAAGAAATTAAAGTATTTATTTTTATCATCCACTTAATTTATAGTTTTCTTTTATTCAATCTTTATTATTGATATTAAATTAATATAAAACATTTTTTTGAAAAATTAATATTAAATATGAGACAAGTTGAGCCCGTAGCTGCTACGTTATTGATGTCGTGGTTGATTTGGTTGAATGTGTAAGCGAACAGAGGAATTAGTGTTTTAGTGTGTGTTATGGGGTAAAAAGGGAAGATTGATAAACTTGTCTTATACTCCCTCCATCCCAAACTTTTGGTTACCAAAATTGAATGCGCACATATTAAGAAAAAAGTAGGTGGTGTGAGTGAGAAGGAGAGAGAAAATGAGATAGTGGATAGTTGTTGTGAGTGGGAAGGAAAGAGAAAATTGAGCATTTTGGGTAAGTAACCAAAAGTATGGGACACCCAAAATGGAAATTAGTAACCAAAAGTTTGGGACGGAGGGAGTATTTAATATTTATTTTTTTAAAAAATTGTTTTCTTATTAATTTAATATCAATAATAAATATTGATTAAAAGAAAATTATAAATTGAGTGGGTGATAAAAAATAAATACTTTAATGCCTTAATTTATTTGATGACTTCTTTTTGATAAAATCTTTTTTGGTACATGTGAAAAAAGGTTTATTATGTTTATAAAATAAAATAAAATTATTTATTGATTCTCTTTATTTTTTATTACTAAATATTTTCAAAATAATTTAAATACCCTTTTAGTCAATATTTTAATAGTTATTTTGATTTTTGGCATAAAAAATAATTATTTTGATTTTTAGCCTTACAAAGTTTAAACTTTTCATTTAGGTCCTTTAACTGACTTTTCTGACGAAAATCGTCAAAAAGGCCTAACGTGGCGAACATTTTTGACCTCAAGGCTTAAATTGGCGAAAAAAGACTCTCAAGGTTCGATTGGAAGGGTGGTACTATACTTCAGGGTCTAAATTGTCATTAACCCTTGATTAAATTACCCATCCTAATAAAAATTGAGATGAAGAAAAAACAATGAAGGTGTTCAACAATTTTGACAATTGATCAAACTCATGAAAGTGTCGATAATTCACTGTAATCTCATGAACAAAACTTTGGAAACTAAACAAATTGTTAAAACAGAAACAAAGAATCATTAATGTATTATAACTTTGAAAAACAACAAATTCACACGAAAATAAAAGAATCATAATCACTAGCAAATCTCCAAATCTAGCCACACACGTCAAAGTTGACCTTCATCTTCGCCATTTGATATTAGTCACAAGCCCAGAAGCTAAAACGTAGCTTGAAGATAAGCTACAACATTCTTATCGAGTTGGAACGCTTTTGTCAAAACTTCACTGGGAATAGGCGGATTAGACCCGAAAACAGCATTAGCAATAGTTATAACACCCGGGTTTTGACTGCTCAATGCAGCAAGTGCCACAGCATTTGTACTTCCAATGTTACGTTGATAGTGAACTAGCCCGACTGGAAAGACAAACACATCTCCCTTGACAAGTTTCTTAGTGATGAGACGGTTGTCAGGATTTGAAGTAACAAATCCAACTTCTAGAGAACCTTCTAGAACAGTGAGGATCTCAGTGGCTCGTGGGTGAGTGTGAGGAGGGTTGACCCCCCATGGTGCATAGTCAATGCGAGCCACTGAAATGCCCAAAGTGTTGAGCCCTGCTAATTGACCTGCAAATACATGTGTCACCCTAGACCCTTGTTTGCTTGTTATGTTGCCAGCTAGATGGAGCCCGCTAAAATAGAAATCGTTGGCTTCGACTAGGGACGGATTCTTGCAAACCAAGGCATTTACATGGGATTTTTACCAATAAGTTCCTTGGGGAAAATGGTATTTGCCAATAAAACCACAACATTTCATAATCTACCTTAGGGTCCTTGGGTTGAAATCAATATTACCAATAAATCTCTCACTCTTTTTAAATGGCAAAAAATACCCCAGCCCAAATAAAATCCTATTACACCTTTAACCATCTTTGACCGCCTACTAGACCTTTGACTTTGACTGACCACCGCCAGACCCACCCCCACCACCGGCGGACCTTCACCCGCCGCCGGACATCCACCCGCCACCGCTGAACCCACCCCCACCACGCCGCCGCTGGACCTCACCCACCGCCGCCACAACCATCTGCAACCCCATGTATTATAAAATAAAAATATTTTGCTCTTGAAAGGGTTTGAACCCAAGATCTCTTGATCTTGACTAAGACTCCTAACCACTATGCCAAGCTTCTCACTTGTTCCACTCATAGACTATTATATATTTAACACTACAACCTCACATTTGTTGTTGTCCTTCTTATTTTTTATTTTTTTTTATTTTAAGGGGGTTAGGAGTATTAATTCTTCAAAATTGAACAATTACTCATATTTTTAAAAAAAGGGATAAAATTATTTCACAATTGTTTAAAGAGCATTTGACAACACATAGTTCTAAAAAATGAGTATCCTTTTACAAAAACTGTGCGATGAATTTCTTAGTTGTTACACTCAACTCATGTGTTAACAAGTGAGAAATAAATTTACTAGTTCTTATATTAAACTCGTTTGTGAATAAATGAGAAATGAATATCTTATTTATTATTATATTAACAACAAAGAAAAATTGATAATTGAGAATGAATGTACTAGTTCTTGTACTCAAATTCATATGTGAATAACTGATAAATGAATTTCTTATTTATTATAATTAAACCGATAAATTGAGTCATCAATTGTGAAAAATGAGATATGATTTTATCAATTTTTACTCAATTATGAACAACTGTTAAATGAATGTCTTAGTTATTATATTCAAATTCATGTGTGAACAACTGTGAAATGCATTTCACAGTTATTATAATGATTGTGAAAAATTGAGAGATGAATTTATCAGTTTTGAAAAATAAAAAATGAAAAAATGACACAACTGAGAAATCAGGTGAAAAATTATTTTACGAGTGAAAAATGAAAATTATTTTTTAAAATTGTGAAATTAATTGAGAAATTAAAAATGATTTTTTTTTCAAATTTTTACAAGTGAAAAATGATTTTTTTATTTATAGAATTTGAATTGTGTGTTCAGTGTACTTGTTTGATTCGTATTGTCGACACGATTAAAACAATGGTTTCGGATCATTTTTTCAGTTTATAGATTTTGAGATATGTCATTTTAAAATTTTAGGTGGAAAAAAAAAGAAAGAGAGAGAAAGAAGGAGGGAGGAAGAGAGAGCAGAGGAAGAGAGAGCTGGGAGCACGTCTTTTTTTTATCCGTTTTTCTTTTTGTTTGCGTTGCATGCGTGAAGGAGTAGAGGGGTATTCTGGTCCAACAACAATTCCAGGGACTTTTTGGTAGGTTTTCAAAATGTCTGTCCTTATTGGTAGTTTTTATTTGGCCTGAACTTATTGGTCAAAGCCTCCATTTACATTGACTGCAAAATAAGAAAAAAAAAATTATTAGCTTCTGGGCAAGCTAGTTATAACGAATACTGCGAGGTACTATTTAATGGAATATTATTTAGCTTATTAATTACCTGAGCTACTGGTATCGGCTACACAGAAATCTTGAAGGGGTGCTTGATCAGATGCCAAAGCAATGCAGCAGAATGAGAGAGCTAACAGACTCAATATGCTAAAATGTTTTGCCATTTCAAAGTCTCAAAGATAATCTGAGAGCTGAGATAGGTGCTATATAGATATAAAGAATAAGTGATTTACTCTGTTTGATGAAATCCCTCTATATATAGGTAGTGGATATGAAGTTAACATGAAATCCTGGTGATTAAACGCCGCTTGTTAATTATTGATGAGATTATTTAATTTGATCGCCGTCCAAAATCATGAAGGGACTTGATCAAATCTTCCTTTTGGTGAGCCGGCTAACCTATAGTTGGATCATGGATGGATTGCTAAGAATTGGTCAAGATGATAAAAGGATGACGGGCAAGTACACCAAAAACTCACTTTTAGATTTCTTTGAAAAGTTTTTTCTTTAAAATATATTAGCCGGGTTATGTAGATTAGAGATGATTGAGATCGATGATATTAGGCCTAACATGAGTACGTGGACCTTAAATTTGGAAGATTGTACATGGCATGTATGTTTCGCCTTGTTAATCATTGATTATTATGCATTACAACAATAATACAGTATAAAACAATATATGGAATTGGATTTCATTCTTAACGCTAACAATAAGTTTAAGTTGATAATCGAATCATTATTAGCTAAAGCTTATTTGGCATTCTTTTATTAGAAAAGTTCGTTCCTGAAATGAACCATAAGGAATGGCTCGGTGGCAGGGTTGGTGCTTCACAAAATGTGAGATTTCAAATTCAATCCCATCACGACTAAACGCAAAAAAAGAACCATTTGGGATGGTTTAACATACTATATTTCTGTTGATGTTCAGTAATTATGTATATTAGGCTAGCTCGCAAGCCCACAGTCCATCACAGGCCTCCAAAAGTCCAATGGATGATTTGATGCTTAGTGGGAGTGTATAGGCCTTCTATATAGCACACTCAATTCCCACATATTTCCGATGGGGGATATCACAGAAAATGCCTTGGTGAGATCTGCAGCAGCAATGGCTAGAGCTGATCTGAAAACTGCTTGTGATGATTCGGACATCCTAGATATAGGCAATTAACCACGTTTCTCTACAATCATACTTGACATATAAACGTCCGATTATTGAGAAAATATACATCACGCGATCTGAATTTCTACAGAATGTGCCTATATGATTTAAGTAGAATATTTAAATTTTTAGAGTTTGTCATGTTCATGACTGAATATCAGTGCAACTGAAGTGCTCAAAGCTAGTGAAGCTAAAAATCTATCTCAAGGAGAAAATCCACAAAAATAGAAATAATGCTTCTGTAAAACAGATATACGAACAGAGCTCAAATTTGAAAATATAAATCAATACATGTTTCTTGTAAGTGATTAATTTAACAACAAGAACATCAACGAATACACTTTGAAACAGATAATGCAATAATAAAACGATGAACACAAAACCCAACACGTCAAACTAGATCTTTGTCTTTGCTATTACTTGTAAGCTTAGAAGCCTAGAACGTAGCTTGAAGATAATCAACGATATTCTGACAGTTGGAACGCTTTAGTCAGAATATCACTTTTAATGGGAGCATTTGATCCGAAAACAACATTAGCAATAGTTATGGCACCGGGGTTTTGGCTGCTCAAAGCAGCAATAGCCACAACATTTACGTTCTAATTAACATTGCGCTGGTAGTGAACACGACTGGGAGGACATACACATCACCCTTGACAAGTACCTTAGTAATCAGACGGTTGTCAGGGTTTGAAGTAACAAATCCGACCTCCAGAGAACCGTGATGATCTCGGTGGCTCGTGGGTGAGTGTGGAGAGAAATTCCAAGAGTGTTTAGCCCAGGTAGCTGAGCTGCAAATACGGGTGTCACCCTGTGTAGATACCCCGGGAAACTACAACTTGGCTAGAACGGTGAATTATCCTAGGATGTCTAACTTGTTTTAGATTGTTTAGAGTCGCCACTTATGTTTTTAAAGGAACATAAGAAAAACCTAGAAATAGCTTAATTTATGTACAAAACCAGAGATTCGGGAGAGAAGGGTTCGGGGGTTAGGTGACGGAGTGGGAAGTACTTAAACACCCACTCCGCCCCGCTTACGCGGGTCTTGCTACAATTGGTGTTCTAATGCTAAAAAGTCCTTCTATTTATTAATATGAAAATGTGCTAACGATTACAAGAGAAAAAAAAGGGAAATAAAAAGAATTGTTTTATTTATTGATTTATGCTAAACAATTACATTTAAGAAATGTATAGAAAATTAAAGTAGAGATTAAAATGTAGGGAGATAACCTTAACCAACTTTAATGTAGTAAAGTGGTCATTTGGTCATGTCCAATTGATGGGGATTGCATACTAGTAAGACTAGAATAAAAGAGAAGAAGAATAAAAGTACCTTTAGAAAAGAGGACCTTAGACTTTGACTTGAAGATGGTGTTGTTTGTAGAGAAATGGTTGTGCAACACTTTGTGTAGTGTTTGTTTGTAGGGAAAATGTATTGAGAGAACTTGTGTATAGTTCTTGTAGGGAAGATGAAGTTGGGTCCTTTTCTAAGGTAGAAATGAGAGGTTTTTATAGGTAAAAAGAGGAGGGAAAACTTGGAGGGAAATTGGTCAATCCATGTGAGATGGAATTGACCAATAGAAAATAAGATAAATAAAATAATAAATGAAAGAAATAAAAGAAAATCAAATAAAATAAAAATGAATTATTTTGTTTTAAAGAGATGGCTAGAATAATGGGATTGGAGGTTATAAAACTAGGGGGGATGAATGTGGATGAGAAAAGAAGTCTTTTGTGATCAAGAAAGAGATGTTGCAAATAAGAAAAGGGAGGGAAATAAGGTGCAATCCGTTACTGCCAAAATGGGAAGCGCGCGAGTCCTGCTTTTGGGGCGAGACGCGCGCGCAGCCCGTTAACAGTTCCGGAAGCGCCCGCGGCAGAAAAGGACAGAATGACCCTAAAAGTTAACTCTGTTATGCAGTTTAGTCCAAAACTAACGGAATCAGTTAGGAACTTAACCGAAGTAACAGAAATCAACAAAAATAAGTTAAATAAAAATACTTTGTATGCAATCGGGGTGAGAGGTCCAAGGCGGGGTGTCTACAGAGCCCCTCGGCGACGTGGATTGCAAATCAAAACGCGTCGACGAAAGTAAAACACCCGCCGAGGACATCGACAAAGAAAAAGAAAGAAAAGAAAGCAAAGACTCGATGAAAGCAGTAATTTGAAATTGCTAGAGATAGGGGTGCGCTCCCTGTGTGAGCGTCTTTTGTTGGTAGAGGGGGTGGCATGATCCGTTGGTAAACCTGCCGGCTGAATCCGTTAAGTGAGGCCGTTAGTGAACCCTTGAATGAGGCCGTTAGTGAACCTTCGAATGAGGCCATTAGTGAACCTTTGAGGAGGCCGTTAGTGAACCTTTGAGGAGGCCGTTGGTGAACCCTTGAATGAGGCCGTTAGTGAACCTTTGAGGAGGCCGTTAGTGAACCTTCATTGACGAATCCGTTAGTAAAATCCGTTGATGAGGCCGTTAGTGAACCTTCGAGGCCGTTAGTGAACCTTTGTTGACGAATCCGTTAGTAAAATCCGTTGATGAGGCCGTTAGTGAACCTTTGTTGTCGAATCCGTTAGTGAAATCCGTTGATGAGGCCGTTAGTGAACCTTCGAGGCTGTTAGTGAACCTTTGTTGACGAATCCGTTAGTGAAATCCGTTGATGAGGCCGTTAGTGAACCTTCGAGGCCGTTAGTGAACCTTTGTTGTCGAATCCGTTAGTGAAATCCGTTGATGAGGCCGTTAGTGAACCTTCGAGGCCGTTAGTGAACCTTTGTTGACGAATTGCTGCTTTGAAGCCGTGTGCTGTTTGGCGTTGCAGTTGACTTTTGCGGGGATGCGGGCATGGTTGACTGTGGACCATTTTCTGCTGGGGATGAAGTGCCTCGATTTGCAGATGCTGTTTGACTTCGCGGTGGTACCTGTTATGTGCTTTGCAGGTATATGTGCTAGTGCAAGAAGATGCATGAAGTGTGAAATGAAGAGAGAAATTGTGCTCGTGGTGCAATGTGATTTGAAAGCAGTTTTGCATGAGAGAGAGATTTGTAAGAATGAAGAAATTGCTTTTGTGTGCTGTGTGATTTTGAGGAAAGTATTAATGAATGATGTTCATACCTTCACTTACCATGGCCGCTTGATTCGGGATGGAGATGTTGTGGCTTTGATGAAGATGATGAACTGCTGCTGCTTTCGATGGAATGCTGGTGAGATGACATTCTGAATGATGGGTTGGTCGTGCCAAAGGCTACCTACGTATCAAGGATGACGAAGAACGCTGGGGAAGAAGCTATGGAGCACATACTTATACGCAAGTAAAGAAAAAGAAAAAGAAAAGAAAAAGAAAAAGAAAAAGAAAAAGAAAAAGAAAAAGAAAAAGAAAAAGAAAAAGAAAAAGAAAAAAAAAGAGAAAATATATATATATTTTTTTTTTTTTTTTAGAAGGAAAAGAATATGTACACATGCGAGAAAAGGATTTTTAGTTCGTGGGTGAACCATTTTAGCCATTGTGTGTTTGTAAAGCCAACCCAAGATCAAGTCATGTGCGATCGAAGTCCGGATTGCCTTGCTTGAATTCTGTCGTTGTCGTCGTCGTGCCCAACGAAGATTGATGTCTAACTCCGCCGGTGTGTCTGACGAAGATTGATGTCTAGCCCTAAGAGATTTGTCGATTATGGGGCTTGAAAAGACTTTTGATGCCGAGATAAGGGGTCGCTGATTGTGAAGCCCCTAGATCGCCTTTGATGCCAAATTTGGAGTGACTTGCATAGCCCCAAGATAAATCAGCTCTTTGGTCCACTCAAATGAATCGTATTTTGTTGTTGACGTGAGCAAGCTCCAAGCTTCGAGAGATTGCTAAGCCCCAAATGTCATGGACTTGTTGCTTGCAGGCTTGGAGATGGTGAAATGTGAAGACCTTTCATTGTAAAATTCCCAAATTATCTTGTGATCGGCTCGGTATTGAGCGCGGATGTACTGTCGGGTAGAATTCTTGATAGAGATCCTCTTCTTGCTCTTACTGGGGGGATGAATGGCCTCATTATGGTTGATACCCAAATGGCGGAGGGCTTATGTCAAAAGATGCAGTAATGTCTTGCGGTGCCGTCGAGGTCGCGGATGATAAGGTCTTGGTGTGATAAAGTCCCAAATGAGTATGCTTGCTTGACTCTTCTTGAGTTGAACTAATGACGGATCTTCGGATGCAACTAGTGCTGTGGCCCAACTTTATCTGAGCTGCACCTTGTGCTTTTGATCTTGTAGAAGGGGGTGCTGAATTGCAGAAACATTGGGATTGGCCGTGGCATTTCCCGCTATAACCCTGTTTTGATTAGAGTTTAGCATATTGAATCTTTTTCCTTTTCTCTAAGACTTTTTTCAAAATCTCGCTGTGAGTTCTAACAAGAATTATCAAATTCATTCATAACATCGGAGTCTTCATTTAAAACCAAGAGGCCTTTGACTTGAAGTGTTGAGAGACCCTTTGAAGCTTGATCCCTTTCATGGAGACTACTCCCAAATTGCGTTGCTCGAGTATTGTTGCCCAAAAGACTGTCGGTCGCGAAGCCCCAATATTGCCCTTTGCTCGGATTACTGTAATGCCGTAGCCCAAAAGATTGTAGATTGGGAAGCCCCTTGAGACCTTCGGTGCCGAATTGAGGAAGCTTCCAATGTTGCACATGACTTGGCTGGGGATACTGCTGGGGAGTTAATTGCTCTTTGCCGAGGGAGCCTTTAAGACTTGACCGTAGCCCCTAGAGTGCCATCATTGATTGCGAGAAAGGTCCATCCTTTATTGGGGGAACGAGCACGGGCACACGTGACAAGAGGGCTTTTTGAAATCCCTTTTGAGAGACTTTGAGGATAGTCTCACACATCTTTTTCGAGCATAGCCTCTAGGGCTTGTTGATTGTCAAAAGAAGCCCTTGTTCTCGGGTCATATAGCCCCTAGGGCGTCACCATTTGTTGAGCAAAGCAAGAGTGACCCATCCTCGTGCGAGGGAACAAACATGAGAGGACATGGCAAGAGCTACTCCATTTCTCAAGAGCCTTTCGGCGTACTTTAGAAGCACATACTTGAAGAAGCTTTGAAAACTGAGACATATGTTGTTGCTATTTGCTGCCCAAGCCAATTGACTAGCTATGGGTTATTTGTACAACCTCGTACCCTTTTTGTGATGGGCTCGTTCTCGGATGGGTCTTGGTTACCACGGGCCTTCTTTTCATGAACCTAAGAATGCACACTGATGGAGAATGATACCAATAACCCAATCGAGCTTTTTGCAATCCCAAAGTTGACTCGGTGGGGAATTGACTTGCTGAGGAGATCCAATGTAGAGCTCGTGTAGTTGTCTTCTTTAGAGGCCAGAGATCTCCATTTCTCTTTCCCTTCTCTCTCTCACTCTCTCATTTTTTTTATGACGCACCCTGTTTTTTGCCTAGACCGCCCTTTCGGGTTTTCAATCTAGCGGGCATCTCTTTTGCGTCTTCATTTTTGACTCGATTAATGAGGAAGTGTGCATTGACTCTAGCTGAGGATGAGAGACATGTGATTTTGCGGTGAAAACCTTTTGTCACTAAAGATGAGTGACATTGACTCGACTAGGGAAGTGTCCCTAGTATTGACATGTATTTTTTTTATTGAATTGAATGACTCACGAAGGCAAGTAAGTCATTAAGAGAGCAGAGAAGGAAAGCCCCAATTTGATTGCAAGAGATTGGGAGTATGCAGAAAGAATAGAAGTCCTTAGACTCGACAAGGAACGCGAAATGATTCCAAATCTAAGAAAGTTGTTCAATCTTTTTGGTGATTAATTCATTGGCAAATGAATCGTACAAAGATGTCTTGACAAGTTCGAGATGAAGGCCGATCACCATAACGCGCTAGGGATAAACATTTCTTCTTTCTTGCATGAGACCGGACCCGAAGGTTGCCTACGTTCCTCCAGTGTAGAGGCTCAGGTCACCGTAGTTCTTGTGAATTCTCCATTCTTCGGGATGGAATTGTTGCTTCGTCGTGTAGCTTCGTCCTCCTTTGGTGGATGGAATGATGTTGATCTTGATGTGAATTTCTTTGATTGAGGGGGATTTTTTTTTTTTTTTTTTTTTTTTTTTTTTTTGTGCTCTAACTTTTGCCTAGGTTGATTTGAAGAGTTCAACCTAGCGAGCATTTTTTTTTTTTTTTAATCCCCCCTTTGAAACATTGCTTGATTTTTCTCCATGGTTGTTGCTTCACCTTTGATGTCTTGGCTTTGTCTTCGTCATTGATGATGTTGCCTTCGTCACAATGTTTAGCCCCTAGGCGTTCAAGTGATGGCCTTCATTCCAAAACTCGTTTAGACATCTTTTCATCATTTTGCCAAGAATTAGATTGAACAACTTGGAAGAGTGTATGAGGACAAGAACGACTTTTTATTCGATGATGAGACTTGACTCAAAATTTCACATTAATTGGACAAAGAAAACTTAATGCACACTTAAGAGGACTTTGACTCTTTTTTTTTTTTTAATTCCTATTACTAGGTAGAGAAAGAGAAACGGAGATTGTTGTTGTAGTCCCCATTGTCGTTGTAGTCTCCTTGTGGCATGATTTCTTATAGAAGCCCCATTTCGAAACCAAATCATTCTTCTTTGATGAGTTCTTGCATGTTGGCACTCTCTAACGGTTGCTCTTCACCCACAGTAAATTCGCCGTTGTTGAACAAATCTTGGATGATGTTTCGGAGAAGGAAGCACCCTTCGGTAGTATGGCCACTATGCTTGTGGTAGCCGCACCATTCACCATGTGCATGATTCTTCGGTATCGTCTTCGGCTTGTACCCCTCCAAAGGCTTGACCTTTCCACTTGCCACCAAAGTTTCAAATGCTTCGGCTTGGGTTACTCCTAGGAGAGGAGTGAAAACTCGGCTGTTGGCGGTACCTTTGTAGCTTTTGAGGGACGGGCCACTTGAGCATCCTTTACCCTTAAACTTTGCCTTGTTGTTGGTGAGCTCTTGCAAATGGACTTTGAGCTCGGAAACCTCTTCCTTGTGAATCTTCCTCTCGAGATCAAAACGGGCTTGCCACAAATCGTCTTTTCGGCGGGCATCCTCGGAAAGTCTATCCATTTGTTCCCCCATGGCTCTTATTATGTTGAAGAGTCTTTCGTTGGACACGGAGAAGTACCCACCATTGTTGTTGTTGCCGTTAGAAGCCATTGGACCTATTGAAAGAACACGGTTGATCTTAGGTTGGCCCCACAAATACCTTTTGAGTAAAATAATTTTAACCCACAAACACGAAAAAGACTCAACCATATAAAGAAAATGACTCTTTTTTTTTATTTATTTATTTACAAAAGTCGGAAGGACGGAGTCCTTTTTGGGGTTTCTAGAAAAAAATAGTGGAATCGTCACACTAGTATATAGACCTTCTCGCAGTCCCATATACTCATCGGATTCCACCACGCTTGTGAGACCTACATGTGTCGGGATTAAACTAAATTAATGTAATAAATCATACATGCGGGGACGGATTTTTATTTTCGTCCAAAATAACCACTTTTGGGGACGGAGTTTTATTTCTCCCATTGCAACAAGTTGGCATGTATGATTTGAAGACATTAGTTTAGGGAAATCTCGGCACATGAAAAACCGACTTGGTCACGGAGTGTTAGACCCTAGACTAGAATTGTGTGGCTTGTGCTCGGTTAAAGAGAGGCTTAAAGGTCACCCCCGGCATGTAGTCTTGAACTACGCCACGGGCTGAGGTTGACCGCTTCGAAAGAGTCAAGGTCGGGTGGAGCTTGAAACTTTCTAGGACGGGCCTCGACGGGTTTGGGGTTGGACTTGTGCGACTCGATAGTGAGCAATTGATAAGAATATGTGCATGTAGTGTGAGGTCTAACAAGTGACAAAATATATATATATATATTTTTTCAAAAGAAATAAAAAAAACAAATAAGCACATAATTACAACTTTCGAATCACCCGTGTGACCGATAAAAATAAACAGAAAGTAAAAACTGTTTTGTGCAGGCCCGGTGCCCACACACTGTCAAAACCACTCTGTTCTGTGCACTGTTCTGTTTCTGGAAAATGCCCAGAAGCGCGCGCATTAGGATGCCTACTCGGGAGGCGCGCGCGTTAGACAAAGAGGGGCAGAGGCGCCCCCATCTGGGTAACAACCTTTAAATCAGCGGGTTCAAGGGATTGCCTTGACCCTAAATAAAAATGCTTTCCCCTGCAGAATTTGTTAGCACAGAAACATGGAATGGAAGGACAAGAAGGAAGACGTGCGATTCTGGTAATTGGGTTCGGACGCGTGCGCTTTAGGCCAAGGAGGCCAGAGGCGCGCGCTTCCCACCCTTTTTACTAGAATGCCCAGAAAACAGTAATAAGAACACCAAAAGTTAAGAACGCAAGTTTAACCCTCTAAATCGTCCCCAGCAGAGTCGCCACTGTAGATACCCCGGGAAACCACAACTTGGCTAGAGCGGTGAATTATCCTAGGATGTCTAACTTGTTTTGGATTGTTTAGAGTCGCCACCTATGTTTTTAAAGGAACATAAGAAAAACCTAGAAATAGCCTAATTTATGTACAAACCAAGAGATTCGGGAGAGAAGGGTTCGGGGGTTAGGTGACGGAGTGGGAAGTACTTAAACACCCACTCCGCCCCGCTTACGCGGGTCTTGCTACAATTGGTGTTCTAATGCTAAAAAGTCCTTCTATTTATTAATATGAAAATGTGCTAACGATTACAAGGGAAAGAAAAGGGAAATAAAAAGAGAATTGTTTTATTTATTGATTTATGCTAAACAATTACATTTAAGAAATGTATAGGAAATTAAAGTAGAGATTAAAATGTAGGGAGATAACCTTAACCAACTTTAATGTAGTAAAGTGGTCATTTGGTCATGTCCCAATTGATGGGGATTGCATACTAGTAAGACTAGAATAAAAGAGAAGAAGAATAAAAGTACCTTTAGAAAAGAGGACCTTAGACTTTGACTTGAAGATGGTGTTGTTTGTAGAGAAATGGTTGTGCAACACTTTGTGTAGTGTTTGTTTGTAGGGAAAATGTATTGAGAGAACTTGTGTATAGTTCTTTTAAGGAAGATGAAGTTGGGTCATTTTCTAAGGTAGAAATGAGAGGTTTTTATAGGTAAAAAGAGGAGGGAAAACTTGGAGGGAAATTGGTCAATCCATGTGAGATGGAATTGACCAATAGAAAATAAGATAAATAAAATAATAAATGAAAGAAATAAAAGAAAATCAAATAAAATAAAAATGAATTATTTAGAATAATGGGATTGGAGGTTATAAAACTAGGGGGGATGAATGTGGATGAGAAAAGAAGTCTTTTGTGATCAAGAAAGAGATGTTGCAAATAAGAAAAGTGAGGGAACTAAGGTGCAATCCGTTACTGCCAAAATGGGAAGCGCGCGAGTCCCGCTTTTGGGGCGAGACGCGCGCGCAGCCCGTTAACACTTCCGGAAGCGCCCGCGGCAGAAAAGGACAGAATGACCCTAAAAGTTAACTCTGTTATGCAGTTTAGTCCAAAACTAACGGAATCAGATAGGAACTTAACCGAAGTAACAGAAATCAACAAAAATAAGTTAAATAAAAATACTTTGTATGCAATCGGGGTGAGAGGTCTAAGGCGGGGTGTCTACACCCTGGACCCTTGTTTGTTTGATGTGTTGCCTGCGAGATGGAGCCCACTGAAGAAGAAGTCATTGGCTTCAACTAGGGATGGGATTTTGCAAACCAGACCATTTGCCTTGGCTGCAAACAAAATGCAAATTCATAAGCTACCATTCTTGAAATTGCACCAAATTTAAGAAATGAGACTATATTTATAATGTGGCAAACTGAAAAAGAAAGGACAATTTTTTGAGACGAGTGCATATAATAGGAACGTCGCGTAAAAGAGTGGATATGTATTAAAAGATGCAAAGTTACCTGAACTAGTGGGATCGGCCACGCAGAAATCTTGAACGGAAGAAGGGTCAGATGCAGAGGCTGTAGATGAAAGTGAGAGCAACCAAGGTGAATAGGGTAATGAGATTTTCCATTTCTAACTCCAAACTCACAATCTAAGGCTAGAACAACAATGGCTGGTTTACTTAGTACTAGCTAGTTGAGGTAGAAATGTGTGCTGTGTTTGTTATGAAGTAAGACTACTCTAGAGCTGCTTATATATAGGCGCTTTCTCTGCAAATCAATCTAAGTGGCGAGCCGGCAGGAAATAAACTCAGTTGTGGAAGGATGGTTAAGAATCGGTCAACAGGATTAAAGGACAACAACTAGACCAAAATAGCTGTGTTTACTGTAAAAAAAAAAATGTATATCCTGAAAATAGATTATCCACCATTCTTAGATTGTTAATCAAGGAGATGATCTTGACTTGGAAGCTTGTACATGGCATTATATGCGCGCAAGGTCTTTTGTTGGAGTAGAGATCCTCAAAGGAACAAAAGGGGAGAAATCCAGGCGGAGGAGCGAGCGGGCGCTCGGGGCATAGCAGGCGGGCGCTTATTTGGACATAAGGTTGGGACTTCGGAAAATCCACATCGAGCGGGCGCCTGGGGTAGGCCAGGCGGGCGCCTGGTCTGCTGACGGGATTTCGGGACTCCTTCTTTGTTTAGGTTTAGATCTTATTCCAGGGCTTATATTTAAGCAATGTTCCGCCCCCAAACTCATTGTAACTCAGATTTAACATATTATAGTGCAAGATCCTGGCTTGGTAGTGCCCCCAGCCGTAGTCAAACATATTGACGAACTGGGTAAACAATTTCTGTGTCTTTTCTTGCTTTGATTTCTTGTGCTTTGTTTGTGTGCTCTTATTGTTCTTGTGGGTTTTCTTGGGTAGTGGAGGGCCATATCCATAACAACTGGTATCAGAGCTCTGGTTGGAGATCAGGGTTAATCGTAAGATTGGTTTATCAAGCGATTGGGTGTTGTCAAGCAATCAAGAATGGGCAAGGACAAACAGGCGGTTGAGAAATTTGATGGTTCTGACTACGGGTTTTGGAGGATGCAAATAGAGGATCTCTTGTACAACAAAGATCTCTATAAGCCTCTAAAGGGTGTCAAACCGGAAGGAGAAAAGCAAGAAGATTGGGATCTCATGGATCGGAAAGCCCTAGGGGTGGTTAGATCTAATTTGTCGAAGTGGATCGCGAAGACTACCAAGAAGGCGAAGACCACAAATGAGCTATTGGATTATCTTACTGAGAGATTTGAAACTCCATCTGCTGCAAACAAGGTTGATTTGATACGCAAGATGGGTAGTCTCAAGATGCAAGAGGGAGGATCCTTAGCTAAACACATCGATGAGTTTATGGATTTTATAGACTCATTGACTGCGTTGGATATTACGTTTGATGATGAGGTTCATGCGTGCTTATTGCTAGCGTCTTTACCAGGAAGTTGGAGCGGGACGGTGACAGCGATCAATGCTTCAGCGGGTAAGAACAAATTGAAGTATGATGATGTTAAAGACTTCTTGTTGGGCGAAGAAAATCGTTTGAAGAAATTGGGGACATCGTCTACTTCGGGATCGGCCTTAGCTACTACTAGCAGGGGAAGGCCGGGTACTAGCAATAAAGGAAGAACTGAATCAAGGGAAAACGTAGTGGGTGGTAAGGGCAAGGCCGTGGAGATCAGAGATAAACCAAGGGTTGCGAAAGGATCGGTGCAGTGTTATCATTGCAAGGAGTTAGGACACTACAAGAAGGATTGTCCCAATCGTGGGGGCAATTCGGTGAATGTGACAGTCGAAGGTGATGATGTACTGGTTCTGAGTGTTAGTAGTGCACTAGAATCATGGGTGCTGGATTCGGGGGCATCATTCCACTCTTGAGGGCATGCAGAAGAGATGGAGAATTATACTTCCGGTGATTTCGGTAAGGTCTATCTGGCGGATGGCGAGCCTTTGGAAATCAAGGGGAAGGGGGATGTCAGAATAGGAGCATCAGACGGGAAGGTCTTACATCTGAACGGGGTCAGGCACATTCCGGGTTTGAAAAAGAACCTATTATCAGTTGGGCAGTTGGACGAAGAAGGTTACAAGGTAACATTCGGCTGCAGGAACTGGGTTATTACCAAGGAGGATTCTGAGATCGCTCGGGGTAATAAGGAGGGGACATTGTATTTGGCGAATAACACCAAGGCAAGTATCGCGGTGGCATCAGCCAAGGGTGATACGGATTTGTGGCACTGTCGATTGGGTCACATGAGTGAGAAGGGGATGAAAGTACTTTGCTCAAAGGGAAGACTACCGGGTTTGAAGATAGTCGACGTGGGGATCTGCGAAGATTGTGTGTTTGGCAAACAGGCGAGAAGTAATTTCTCGAGGACGGGTAGGGCTTTGAGGGAAGCAAAGTTGGATTTGGTCCACACGGATTTGTGGGGGCCAGGCCCGGTAACTTCTCTAGGTGGTGCGTCATACTACATGACCTTTATTGATGATTCAACAAGGAAAGTCTGGATTTATTTCTTGAAACACAAAGATGAGGCATTCGAGGTGTTTAAGAAATGGAAGGCCTTGGTGGAGAATCAGACGGGACTTAAGCTTAAGTGCTTGAGATCAGATAACGGAGGGGAGTATGAGCTCGGGGAGTTTAGGGAATATTGTGCAGCGAATGGGATTCGTATGGAGAAGACTCCAAAGGGCACACCACAACACAACGGGGTTGCAGAGAGGATGAACAGGACTTTGAACGAGCGGGCTAGAAGTATGAGGTTGAAGTGTGGACTTCCGAAGACGTTCTGGGCATATGCGGTTGACACGACTGCTTTCTTAATCAATCGGGGACCATCGGTACCATTGGGGAATGAAATTCCAGAGGAAGCATGGAGTGGCAAGCAGGTAAATCTGTCCTTTCTTCGCATATTTGGCTGCGTTTCATATGTTCATATTGATTCTGCTGATAGAACTAAGTTAGATGCAAAATCTGTAAAATGTACGTTTATTGGGTATGGTGGGGATGACTTCGGGTATAAGTTTTGGGATGATCAAAACCATAAAATTATTCGTAGTCGAGATGTGGTATTCAATGATCAGGTTTTGTACAAGGACAGAAAGGGGGCATCTGATGATATTAGTTCGGAACCGGAGGTTGTAGAGGTGGATATTCCAGACTCGGGTGGGAGCAGGACGGTTCATGATGACCATGGTTAGGGGGTCACTGAAGATGAACCACATACTCCGGAACCGGATATTCCGCTGCGTAGATCAAGCAGGTTGCGTGGATCACCTGACAGGTATACTCCTTCAAATTACTATTTGTTGTTGACAGATAGTGGGGAACCAGAATGTTATGCGGAGGCTGTTCGTAGTTCACTTTGTGATAAGTGGAAAGCTGCGATGGATGATGAGATGGACTCATTGAAAGCCAACAAAACTTGGGAGTTGATTAGACTGCCTAAGGGGAAGAAAGCATTGCATAACAAGTGGGTTTACCGGATCAAGGAGGAGGCAAACGGCAGTAAACGTTACAAGGCAAGGTTGGTTGTAAAAGGCTTTCAGCAAAAGTACGGTATTGACTACACCGAGGTATTCACTCCTGTTGTGACGATGACCACTATCAGAATGGTTCTGGGGCTAGTAGTGGCGAATAACTTGTTGCTGGAGCAAATGGATGTAAAGACGGCCTTCCTTCATGGGGATTTGGAGGAAGAAATTTACATGAGACAACCAGAGGGATATTTGTCTAAGGGTAACGAGGAACTGGTTTGCAGGTTGACTAAGAGCTTGTATGGCCTTAAACAAGCTCCTAGGAAGTGGTACAGGAAGTTTGATGGATTCATGCATGACATTGATTTTATCAGATGTGAGGCGGATCATTGTTGCTACTTCAAGAACACGGACAATGGGTATATAATCTTGCTGTTATATGTGGATGACATGTTAATAGCGGGCTCTAGCAGTAGAGAGGTAAACAGATTGAAGGCTCAGTTGTCAGAACGGTTCGAGATGAAGGATTTGGGGGAGGCCAGAAAAAATCTTGGGCATGCGGATTGACCGGAATAGGGAGTTGGGTAAGTTGGTTCTTTCACAAGCAGAATACGTTGAGAAAGTCTTGGCAAGGTTTTGCATGGAAGAGGCGAAGCCAACAGGGATACCATTGGGTATGCACTTCAAGCTATCCGAGAAGGACTCACCTAAGGGCAAGGAGGAGCGTGACCAGATGGAGAGGACTCCATATGCTTCGGCAGTGGGGAGTCTAATGTATGCAATGGTGTGTACAAGGCCGGACATTGCACATGCGGTGGGAGTAGTCACCCGGTACATGGGCAATCCAGGGAAGCAACATTGGGAAGCGGTTAAATGGATCCTGCGTTACTTAAAGGGTACTGCTGGTAAGGCTCTGTATTTCTCAAGCAAGGAGGTCGTGTTAGCGGGTTATGTGGATGCGGATTTGGCATCAAGCGATCTAGACAAGAGGAGAAGTACTACGGGTTATGTTTTCACATTGGGTGGTACGGAAATCTCCTGGGCTTCTAAATTGCAGAAGATCGTGGCTCAGTCGACTGCGGAAGCAGAATATGTGGCAGTGACAGAGGCAAGTAAAGAGATGGTATGGTTGCAGAACTTTTTGGGTGAACTTGGGAAGACGCGAAGTGGTAATGCTCTCTTCAGTGACAGTCAGAGTGCAATACATTTGGCAAGGAATCCGGAGTTTCATTCTAGGACGAAGCACATTGAACTAAGGTTTCATTACATCAGGCATCTCTTGGAAAGGAAGATCTTAAGGCTGGAGAAGATATTGGGATCGGAGAACCCGGCTGACATGTTGACCAAGGTGGTAAACCTTGAAAAGTTGAAGCTATGTAAAACTTCAATTGGGCTTGGAGAATAGGAGAGGAGGAAGGCACTATCATGATCGAGGTGAGCACTAGGAAGACACCAATGATGAGTTGAAGACGGATACGGGGCTTGTATATGCGGTTGATCTCTAGGTGGGAGATTGTTGGAGTAGAGATCCTCAAAGGAACAAAAGGGGAGAAATCCAGGCGGAGGAGCGAGCAGGCGCTCGGGGCATAGCAGGCGGGCGCTTATTTGGACAGAAGGTTGGGACTTCGGAAAATCCACATCGAGCGGGCGCCTGGGGTAGGCCAGGCGGGCGCCTGGTCCGCTGATGGGATTTCGGGACTCCTTCTTTGTTTAGGTTTAGATCTTATTCCAGGGCTTATATTTAAGCAATGTTCCGGCCCCAAACTCATTGTAACTCAGATTTAACATATTATAGTGCAAGATCCTGGCTTGGTAGTGCCCCCAGACGTAGTCAAACATATTGACGAACTGGGTAAACAATTTCTGTGTCTTTTCTTGCTTTGATTTCTTGTGCTTTGTTTGTGTGCTCTTATTGTTCTTGTGGGTTTGCTTGGGTAGTGGAGGGCCATATCCATAACATCTTTTACCATATACTCCGTATGATAAAGGTCGAATCCTGTTAGCCATGGTGGTTCGACGGACTGAAGGCATGCACGTGTGAATAAAAATGACTAGGATAGAAACAAACAATCTCTTTAGAGTATTTGGTGAACGTGTTATCAGTATCTAAATTATAATGCCAGCGCGGCCTTGTCCTGTTTATTAATGATATTCTTAATTCGGCTTGGCGCCTCCAAAATCAGCTAAGACATCATAGTACAATACTATTGGAGAAACTAAAGAGAGATCAAAGATCCTGAAAATAACGAGAGTCTTCTATTAATAATCTTAGCTTTATCTTATGTTTCTGAAGCCATTTGATTCTGCAGAACTGCACCCGTGCAACCTGATACAACCTAGCTAAATGCCATTTGAGCTTTATATCTTCTGCAAACTTTATTAGCATGTTAAGTAATGTAACGCCTATAATAAGAATATCTTGACAGCATATATCATGAGTTCATTGCCATCTATGTCGAACATATCATGGTTTTTCTACAATTATTGTCATCTATATATCTAGTAATGAAGTTAAAAATTAAATTCACTTCCGGGGCACAAAAAGTTGGGTGCGTTCACATATTTTTCTTTTGAATTGTTGCCTCTTCGACTAGGATATCCATTTGAAATCAGCAATGGCTGGAGTTGATCAACAACTGATTTTTTTTTTTATGGTTACGACACCCTGGTTTTGACTGCTCAAGGCAGAAGTGATCATTTAGGGATACATTTTTTCTTAATTGGACACCATCTAGGGAACCGGGGGGGGGGTAGAAGTTTGAGGTACTAGGCAGTTTCCAAAGGTTAAAATTCTATCTCAAACTAAAGAAAAATAGGCCAAATATTCATCCTGAAAATTACCCAACATAGTCAAGATTGTGATTGTTCAAAATTTTTTGGAAGACCAAAATTCTAAGTAAATATTCATCTGACAACTGATTTAACTAATGACAAAGGTCAAGAAATTCTTCTTCTTTTGGAAGAGAGGACTCAGAATGGCAGAGTCCTGGTGTAAAAAGCTCTGTAATACAAATTAAAAGTAGGAAAAAAAGGAGAGAATTCACTATAATCTCATGAATAAACATTGGAAACTAAACATATTGTTAAAATTGAAACAAAGAATCACTAATTGATTATTATCTGTGAAGAACAACAATTTCGCACGAAAATAGAAGAATCATAAACACTAAACGGAATCTCTAAATCTAGCCTCACACGTCACACTTGACCTCCATCTTCGCCATTCGATATAAGTTGCTAGCTTAGAAGCTGCTAAAACGTAGCTTGAAGATAACCCACAACACTCTTATCCAACTGGAACGCTTTTGTCAGAACTTCAGTAGGAATAGGGGGATTTGAGCCAAAAACAGCATTAGCAATAGTTATAACACCCGGGTTTTGACTGCTCAATGCAGCAAGTGCCACTGCATTTGTACTTCCAATGTTACGTTGATAGTGAACGAGTCCAACTGGAAAGACAAACACATCACCCTTCACAAGTTTCTTAGTGATGAGACGGTTGTCTGGGTTTGAGGTAACAAATCCAACCTCAAGAGAACCTTCTAGAACAGTGAGGATCTCAGTGGCTCGTGGGTGAGTGTGAGGAGGGTTGACCCCCCACGGTGCATAGTCTATGCGAGCCAGTGAAATGCCCAAAGTGTTGAGCGCTGCTATTTGACCTGCAAATACAGGTGTCACCCTTGACCCTTGTTTGCTTGTTATGTTGCCTGCTAGATGGAGCCCACTGAAATAGAAATCGTTGGCTTCGACTAGGGATGGGTTCTTGCAAACCAGACCATTTACATTGACTGCAAAATAAGGAAAAAATAATTTTTAGTTTTTACGCAAGCTAGTTATATATAGAAAAACATGCAATAATTACCTGAGGTACTGGTATCAGCTACGCAGAAATCTTGAAGGGATGATGGATCAGATGCAAAAGCAAGGCAGCAGAATGAGAGAGCTAACAGACTCAAGATGCTAAAAAGCTTTGCCATTTCAAAGTGATCAATGATAATCAAGAGCGATTATATATAAGATATAAACAAGTAGGAAGTGATTATTGGGTATGATGAAATGTGATTTGGTTGATCCCTCTATATATAGGTAGCGGATATGAAGTTAGCGTGACATCTTGGTGCTTGAATGTCACTTGTTAATTATAGATAAGATTATTTATTTGTTTGCCGTACGTCCAAAATCATGAATAGACTTGATCAATTCTCTCTTCAGAATAACGCGCATTTTAAGTGGTGAGCCGACTAACCTACACTTGGATTATGGAAGGAGATGGCTATGAATTGTTCAAGATGATTAAAAAATGATGCTCTAATACAACAAAAACTCACTTTAGATTTCTTAAAAAAGGCGATTTTTAAATATATATCAGTCGTGCTATGTTGATTTTGATGAATGAGATGACATTGTGAATAATCTAGGTGGCTTTTATGTCCCTCTGTCCCAAAATGAATTACTAAATTTTGTCAAAATTTGCACATAAGTGATCAAGAGTAAATTTTAACAAAATTTGGTCATTCATTCGGGGACGGAGGGAGTATTAAATGCTTTGTAAGTATTACTATATACATGGAGTATTAGTCTAATATGCATGAGTCGACCTTAAATTTGGAAGCTTTTACATGGCATTTTTCGCCTCGTAAATCATTGCTTATCCATCACAACATAAATGTAAAACAATATGAAACTGGATTTCATTCTTAGAAATAACAATAACTTTAAGATAATGATTGAAACATCAGCGTTGAGTGCCTGTTAATGAATACTCACGATAATAGTAGCTAAAGCTTGTTTGACAAGGGATTTAATTTGAGAATGCTCCTTCTGCACTCCTGAAATGAACCATAACGCATGGCCCAGTGGTCAACTTGGTGCTTCATAATGTGTTGAGGTTTCGAATTCTATCCGTCCCATGTGGTATTTTAAAAAAAAACGTTTGGGATGCTTTACATACTCAAATTTCTGTTAATGTTCAGTAGTAATACAGGCCTATATCGACTGTGTTATTATTCATTGCATGGAAATGCCTTGGTGAGATCTGCAGCAGCAATGGCTAGAGCTGATTCAATAAAAGTTGCACTTCTGATGATTTGGACGCCCTATACATAACAATGACGTTTCTAAACTATGGTAGACATATAATTAAATGTCCGATAATTGAGACAAATAAAAACCCGTTCTGACTTTCCATAGAATTTGTCGTGTGTGTGTGTGTGTGTATATTTAAGTTTTAGTACGTAGAATATTTGAATTTTTAGAATTTGTCAGATATAGTATGGCTGAGTGTCCTGCAGGCTGCAACAGAGCTCAAAGTAAAGCTAAAAATATTTGAAGGAGAAAATCCATAAAAATGGTAATAATGCTTCTGGAAACTACTAGACAATAGAAATGATCAAATTTGGAAATGTAAATCAATACCCTGCTTCTTTTAAGTGATTACACCGCAACAATAAGAACATCAACAAATAACATCAGCAAATAAACTTTGAAAAAGATAATGCAATAAAATGATGAACACAAAACCCCATACGCGCCTCAAACTAAATCTTCATAGTTGCCATTACTAGTTGGAAGCGTAGAAGCTTGAAGCCTAGAACGTAGCTTGAAGATAATCCACGATCTTACTATCCAGTTGGAACGCTTTAGTCAGAATATCACTTTTAATGGGAGCATTTGATCCGAATACAGCATTGGCAATAGTTATGGCACCAGGGTTTTGGCTGCTCAAAGCAGCAATAGCCACAGCATTTACGTTCCAATTAACATTGCGTTGGTAATGAACAAGTCCCACTGGGAAGACAAACACGTCACCCTTGACAAGTACCTTAGTAATCAGACGGTTGTCAGGGTTTGAAGTAACAAATCCAACCTCCAGAGAACCTTCTAGAACAGTGATAATCTCGGTGGCTCGTGGGTGAGTGTGGGGCGGATTGATTCCAGAGGGTGCGTAGTCAATGCGAACAAGTGAAATTCCAAGAGTGTTGAGCCCAGGTAACTGAGCAGCAAATACGGGTGTCACCCTGGACCCTTGTTTGTTTGATGTGTTGCCAGCGAGATGGAGCCCCCCGAAATAAAAATCATTGGCTTCAACTACAGATGGGTTCTTGCAAACAAGGCCATTTACCCTAGCTGCAAATGAAATGCAAATTTTATTAGCTAACATTCTTGAAATTGCAAAAAAAAAAAAAAAAAAAAAAAAAAAAAGAGACTATATTTACCGAAAAAGAAAGTAAGACAATCATTCTGAGACGGGTGCGTGTAACAGAAAAGAAGGTCGCGTAATAAGATGCAAATTAAAGTTACCTGAACTAGTGAGATCGGCCACGCAGAAATCTTGAACAGAAGAAGGGTCAGATGCATATGCAAGATAGAAGAAAGTGAGAGCAACCAAGGTGAATAGGATAATGAGTTTTGCCATTTCTAACTCCAAACTCACAATCTAAAGCTAGAAGAAAAATAGCTGGTTTACTTAGAACTAGCTAGTTGAAGCAGAAATGTATATATCCTGTTCTTGTGATGAGGAAGACTACTCTAGAGCTGCTTTTATATAGGCTTTAGCTAAGGGTGTTTTAAGTTTCATTTTTATTAATTTTTATTTTATAAAATTATTATTGCCGTCCAAAATGGATTAATTAGACTAAGCAGCAGGGAGGAGATCATTATTGCGATGTATTTTGAAAAGTTTGAAATAAAGAGGGTGAGCCGGCTAACCATGTTGATCTGAACTGGATATTTACTCCCTATGTCCCGAAATGATATTTTTATTTGCTACAGTATTTTTTATTGTCTCAAGCAGTTCTTCTTATTTCTACAATTTAGGTTTAAATGTGTCTAAACACAACATGACTAATAATGCAAGTGTTCATATCTTTAAAATGTTTGAATAGTTAAACGTGAATATCAGTTTGGGACGGAGAGAGTATGATTTTAACACTAATTAGCGATATTGCTAAGACATGGTCAAGTAAGATTAATGTAAGAGCGCCAATACGTGATTATGTCTTTTGCTTACATGGTCGCTCCAAATGGACAAACCATGTACAGTGAAGTCTGTGCTTATCCGGATTTGTTTTATGAAGCAATTTTCTATCCATTTTTTTTTGTTAATTTTCTTATATTTTCAATTAAATAAATTACTCGACCCTGAAAGAGTATGAAATACTCTTATATATTTTATTTTGTATCTTTGTGTTTCTGATTTATTTAGAGTTTATTTAATTTAGGAATTATGTGTATATTTAGTTTAAGTCAATTATAGTTTAAATAATTGTTTATATTAGGAGTAGTTTATTTTAGGATATTGATTTTGATTTAGTTGACTAACATATTAATGTTATCTTTGGTAAGTATATTTTGTATTTTAGGAAAAGATTGACTCTTCCAAAAGGCCCTTGATTGGATGGATTAATCTTGGAGAAGATTCACACGGCTTGGGAAGAGATTATTATGCCGTGTATATAATAGAGAAGAGCCAGCCTTTTTGTTCACACGTATTTTGAGATTCTTTAGAGAGAATTTCCTTTTTGTGAGAGAGTCATCGTTTTCTTGAAGCTCTTATGTTAGAACATGGCTTGCACTACAAGTTATTTAGCTTTCCATACATGAAATCATACCTATAATGTTAATATAAAGTGTAGTCAATAATATCAATGTGTAGAATCCCTGAAATGTAATTTATCTATTTATGATGGGCAAAATGGTAAATCAACATTGCTTAGGATTGAATAGGTGTGGTCCCTAAATGAAGTGCCTCTTTGTCTTGTATATAAAGAGCTTACCATCAACCCTTAAAGACACTACATTCTTTACTTTCTCTCTAAATATTCTCTTCATTATTATCTAGAAGTACTTGAGAAACTAAAGGGCATTCATCATTTAGAAGATCATCTTCCTACATCTTCTTCTTCATCTAAATTCTCCCGAAAGACATAAATATAGATTCAACAGGTAATTCTCGCTTCCGCCTTCATCTCCTTCCTCAATCTTATTCTGAATATGAGTATGGCATTCGGGGATCATAAATTGTTCCAACAATTGGTATCAGAGCCCGCTCATTTTTTGGTTTGAGTTTGAGTTCTTTTAAGAAAGCTTTTATGCTTTAATTGATTCATTTTTTCCTGTTGAATCATAAAGATTTGATGTTGATTAGGGACTCTAATTCATTCATAGAGTACTAATAATCTTCATCTGAATTTAATGAAAATGGTTTGAAAGTTTGTTCATTAAACTCAATGGTTCAAGTTTGACTATCCCTTTATAACATGGTTTTATGTTTTAGTGCATACCATGTGGATCTACTTACTTGATTCCATTAATTTTAAAAGCAAGATTATCCTAAATAGCGTGGTTCTATGTTTTAAGTACATACCATGTGGATCTACTTGCCATTCATTGATTTTGGGAAAGTTTAAACAAAATTCAGAAAGTGCAGAAAATAACCTGCTCGGTCGAGTCTTATGATCTGCTCGGCCGAGCACATGAAACGGCGCCAAAAATGATATAAACCGGCCGGATCATTGGTCGAGTCCGGTCGGTTCTCTTGAATAACCCGGTCGGGTATTTGGTTATGCCAGGTCGAACCAAGACTTGCACGGTTGTGCGTTTGGTTTTGCACGGTCGTGCATTGTATGTCGACAAAAGGCAAATTTTTCTGATTAAGGTGCTCGGCCGTGTCCTTTCCTATGCTCGGCCTATTAAGGAATATTATATATTCCTAGCATATATTGTAATTACCCAACATAGAGATTGTATCTTGTACACCAAGATGGATTATTCTAGAATATTAGTTTCCTTATTGTATTAGTATTCCTAATTAGATTAGGACTCTAGAACTCTCTTTGTACTCAAATAATATTGTATGAATGACTCATGTATTGCTATTAAGAATATTATATATTCCTAGAATATATTGTAAATATAAGTTAGCAAACATAGAGATTGTATCTTGTAAACAAAGCTAGATTATTCTAGAATATTAGTTTCCTATTAGGATTATTATTGTATAATTTCCTTTTCCTTATGTAATTTAGAATAGTCTAGAATAGCTTGGAGAGTACTCCACCCTCTTGTATAAATATCCTACTCATATAATCAATAATACTTGAGTCTCTCATATCAATTATCTCTCTTTATGTATGATTGGCTCCGACTATCTCTTTCTCTAATCCTTAACATGGTATCAAAGCCTAGATCCATTATGGGACTTCTCCACCAAAAGCCGCCACACCGGAAATAGCCTCCGCCTCAACAACATCCTTGCCGAGTTTGTAAGCAAAACCCTTTTTTTTTTCTTATCTCATTCACCTAGCAAAATCCCCTCATCCACCCAAGAACCATGCAGAGAAAGAACAACCCCAAACCCCTTTTGCAAAACCAAACCCACGATCTAACCTCTTCCCAAACTACCCTTTTTTTTTTAAACCCATACCACCTTATGTATTACACCACTCACATTTTTTTTTTCTTTCTCAATTTACTTTTGGCCGGCAACACTATGACTCAAATTTTTTTTTTGCATTTTTTTACTTCTTTTCTTAAACAACCAAACCTATAACCCCATAATAACCGACCCATAACTTTCCTCTCCTTCCACAACCTCCGGCAAACCCAAACCATGACCAGTCCTTGCTCTAATATTTTTCTTCATTGCCGCACCAAACCATAACCAAAACATGCTCAACTTTTTTTTTTCCTTTCAATATTTCCCTTTTGACACCTTCAACTCTAAAAGTCCTGCCTTGCCCAAAACTCCCTACCGTCATGTTTTTTTTGTTTATTCCCAAAGACCATCTCGCGACGTAAAAGTGCCAAAGACCGTCTCGCGACGTAAAAGTGCCAAAGACCGTCTCGCGACGTAAAAGTGCCAAAGCCTGTCTCGCGGCGTAAAATAGCCAAAACTTTGCCTTAGTAGCACTCATTTTTTGCCTTAGTAGCAACCGTCTTTTGCCTTGGTAGCACTCATTTTTTTGCCTTAGTAGCACTTTTTTTTTTTTGCCTTAGTAGCAACCGTTTTTTGCCTTAGTAGCAACCGTCTTTTGCCTTAGTAGCACTCAATTTTTTTCCCCTTCGGCTTAACAGCCCTCCTTTTTTTTTTTCTTCCGGCTTAACAGCCCTTTTTGTTTTTTTTTTCTTTTCCGGCTTCTCTGCCACTTACCCCATCTCATGGCCACCGATCTCATCATTCTTCCAGCGTAAAATCGTCATTGTGACGTGGTTGGAACGTAAAGTCAACATCAATGCAACATCATACAAGACCGGGATCACATCAACTCATTCGCTTCATCATCCCGGGTCATCTCATCACTTTCCAAGATTGGTCTTTCCCTTCGGACGTCCATCTTGCGGGGGCATATTAAGAATATTATATATTCCTAGAATATATTGTAAATATAAGTTACCAAACATAGAGATTGTATCTTGTAAACAAAGCTAGATTATTCAAGAATATTAGTTTCCTATTAGGATTATTATTGTATAATTTCCTTTTCCTTATGTAATTTAGAATAGTCTAGAATAGCTTGGAGAGTACTCCACCCTCTTGTATAAATACCCTACTCATATGATCAATAATACTTGAGTCTCTCATATCAATTATCTCTCTTTATGTATGATTGGCTCCGACTATCTCTTTCTCTAATCCTTAACAATTATTGTATAATTTCCTTTTCCTTATGTAATTTAGAATAGTCTAAAATAGCTTGGAGAGTACTCCACCCTCTTGTATAAATACCCTACTCATATGATCAATAATACTTGAGTCATACATAGAGAAAGATAATTGATATGAGAGACTCAAATATTATTGTATGAATGACTCAAGTATTATTGATACTAGCAATACATATTTATAAGAGTACAAAGAGAGTTCTAGAGTCCTAATCTAATTAGGAATACTAATACAATAAGGAAACTAATATTTTAGAATAATCTAACTTGGTGTACAAGATACAATTTCTATGTTTGGTAATTACAATATGTGCTAGGAATATATAATATTCCTTAATATGGCCGAGCACGGTCGTGCGTTTTGTTTAGCGCGGCCGTGCAAAATATGTCGAAAAACAATGTTTCTGTAAAAGTGGTGCTCGGCCGTGTCATTTCCTTCGCTCGGCCGTGCAAACGTTGTTCACAGTGTATGGATTTTTCAAATTTCTGCACAATTTTTGTTTTTCCCTTTGGACAAAACATTCATTTTTTAAACCTTAAAGCCTTGATTAATTATATGCTTAAATAATTTATTCATTGTTTAAATGATATTATCACCTAAGTGATTAACGTTATTTAAACACAAAATTGGTAAAGTGTTGAATGTTTAAGTTAATATGTGAATGACTTGAATTTTCCAAATAAGATCTTGACATTTTGACTAAACTTGGGCATTCATGTGATGACAAATAAAATAAACATTAAGTTATTTTGTTAAATGCTTAAGACTACCCAAAGAAAGATTAAGCATTTAATCACATATTGTTCAAATTATTTGTTATCAAAAGGCAATTATTTATGAATCAACTCGCAATCCAAAGATTAGTTTTGATGTCATGTTAATTGTCTTATTTATGGATTTCATTTGATATAATTAATCTTTTATTCATAATGTAGTTACTTATAATGTTTTGTATTCATTCTTGTTCTCGATTCCCGACATATTTACTTAATGCTTCTTTTATTACTGCTGCGATGAGCACAATTCCGATGTTTAATGGGACAAACTTTAAAACTTGGAAAAATAAAATAACCATGATCTTGAGTTGTATGGACATAAATCTCGCATTTAGGAAGCCATTTCCTCTTCCTCTTAATGATGAAAGCACTCCCGAGGACCGCTTATATTCTGAGAATTTGAAACGCTCCAATCGCGTGAGCCTAATGATTATAAAAAATGTCTTCCAGGAAACCTTTTTGAACAGTGTTCCCGAGGACGTTGATGCTAAGACTTTTCTTGAGACCCTTGAAGAACGCTTTGCAAAAAGCGAAAAGTCGGAAACAAGTTCTACCCTAAGGAAACTTGTTTCCATGAAGTACAAGGGTGCCAGAAATCTTAGGGAGTACATTCTAGAAATGCTTCACCTTTCGACAAAGCTAAAAGCACTTAAGTTAGAGATATCGGAAGATCTTCTCGTGCATTTAGTTTTGATCTCTCTTCCTCCTCAGTTTGGTCACTTTGAGGTAACCTATATGGCTGCGTAAATTCATTGAGGGACTGTGTATTGTCGATAGCGTCGAAAGACCTATTAAGCTATATTGTGACAATAGGGCAGCGGTTTTGTACTCCAACAATAACGGTTTTGTACTCCAACAATAACAAGAGTTTGTCAAAGTCTAAGCATATAGACATTAAATTTCTTGTTGTAAGAGAAAGAGTACGAAATGAACAAATAGAAATACAACTTATTGGTACAAACTCTATGTTAGCGGATTCATTTGCTAAGGCGTTATCACCTTTAGTGTTTCACGAGCATGTTGCTCATATGGGTGTAACAACTTTTGATAACATTTAATATAGTGGGAGTTTGTGTTGTTTCTTCATTTATTGTTCTATTATCTTTAAAGTTTGATCTCATTTGGTTAAAGTTGGACTAGTTGGAAGAATATATAAATATTCATTAAGTTCCATGCTACACATCTACACTTTTGATCTATGTCATTTAGTTGGATTTGTATATGTGATTATTGTGGGTTTAGTTGCGAATCAATTACAACGACTGCCCCTTTAGTCCTTATATTTGTATGGCTAATGGACGAGATTGTTATAAGTGACAACAAAGTGCACATTTGGGTTGTCATTTATGTTAAACTTATGATTTTAAAGGAAAGACTTGTTTTGCAACCCAAGTGGGAGATTGTTAGAACATGGCTTGCACTACAAGTCATTTAGCATTCCATACATGAAATCATACCTAGTCAATAATAGTCAATGTGTAGAATCCCTGAAATGTAATCTTGGAGAAGATTGACTCTTCCAAAAGGCCCTTTATTTAGGAGATTGTTAGAACATGGCTAATGGACGAGATTGTTATAAGTGACAAGCCGTGTAATTTATCTATTTATGATGGGCAAAATGGTAAATCAACATTGCTTAGGATTGAATAGGTGTGGTCCCTAAATAAAGTGTCTCTTTGTCTTGTATATAAATGGCTTACCATCAACCCTTAAAGACACTACATTCTTTACTTTCTCTCTAAATATTCTCTTCATTATTATCTAGAAGTACTTGAGAAACTAAAGGGCATTCATCATTTAGAAGATCACCTTCCTACATCTTCTTCTTCATCTAAATTCTCCTGAAAGACATAAATATGGATTCAGCAGGTAATTCTCGCTTCCGCCTTCATATCATTACTCAATCTTATTCTGAATATGAGTATGGCATTCGGGGATCATAAATTGTTCCAACATCTTATTCATAAAGACTTCAAGTGTTTTAGTGTTTGGTTTATTCTAGAGATCTTGAATATGTTTGATCTTTTCGTTGTCTTTGTTTCTTTCATAATCTTGTATTCTGCAAGATCTTTATTAATGAAAGTTTTCCAGCAAGTAATTCTTGCTGAAGTGTTTAAATTCTGAGTTTTAATTTCCGCTGCATTTAATCTCTGTTCGTCGACAGTTGTCTTGTCAGTTGTTAAGACAGTTGTGTGATCATCCGTGATCACAAGTGTCCTGACAAGTGGTCGTTCCCAGAAACAGTCCTAGCTATATTTCTTTCAGACCCAAAATGACTATCTATTTTATAAATATTTTGTTAAAAATTAACTGTCTATTTTTAAGATTTTTTAATCACATTTAAAATATATAATAGTGAGGGTATGTATGCAAAATTGTTACTCCCTCCGTCTCAGAGTATATGTTCTCATTTCTTTTTTAATCCGTCCCAGAGTATATGTCTACTTTTTAAAATGGCAAATAATTTTTACTATTCCTCCCATTCATTCGCTCTCCTACTTTACTTTTATACTCACAACACTTACATCACTTCCACCATTTCTTAATCTCCGTGTAAATGAGAGAGTGGACATATACTCTGAGACGGAGGGAGTACTAAAGATTAAATGTCAAAATAAATTATCCTTCCACACCAAAAAAAAAAATAAAAAAATCTCAATAATTTTTTGTTAGTGCTTTATTTGTTTTTGTAACTTATAAAATTGTACAATGATTATTGTCCCCTTTAGAAGTGGAGCAATTCTATAGTGACCAAGGAACATTGTTTTAATAAATTTTATAATTATTGTTGTACAGATAAACCGCAGGCACATTGGGTCGAGCCCAATCTTCAGTCTGATGAATCAAGTTCACTAATTTAGTAATGGAATCAGATTATTATTTTTAAAAGGGGCTTGGACTCTAGGGCCCCTAAGCCCAGATTCAAACTCAAATAAGGAAAATCCAGATGAAAAATTCCTCATACACCCCTCACTAGCAAAAAGATGCAATAAGACTAAAATGCCCTCATATCTCCTCCCACCCCTCACCAGCAAAAAGATGCAAGAAGACTAAAATGCCCTCATATCTCATCCCATCCTTACTTTTTTGGTCAAATCCTAGTCAGCTCTTATAACTTACACATAATTATATATAAGAGTAAAAAAAATTAATTTTTTCATTTTTTTTAGAAAAAAAAATTATTGTTTTGGTCAAACTCGGTCAAACCGAAGTCAAACTCTTATAACTAACACATAATTAACATATAAGAGTAAAAAAAAATACTTTTTTTATTTTTTTAGAAAAAAATATTAATAATATTTGGTCAAACTTGGTCAAACGATAGTCAAACTCTTATAACTAACACATAAGAGTAAAAAAATCACTTTTTCCATTTTTACCAAAAAAAAATAACAATTTTTTTGGTCAAAGTTGGTCAAATTGCAGTCAAACTCTTATTACTTACACATAATTATCATATAAGAGTTACAAAAAATATTTTTTTTCATTTTTTTACAAAAAAACTATATATTTTTTTGGGTCAAATTTGGTCAAACTCGGTCAAACAGCAGTCAAACTCTTATAACTGACACATAATTAACATATAAGAGTAAAAAAATTGTTTTTTTCATTTTTTTAGAAAAAAAATATTAATAATATTTGGTCAAACTTGGTCAAACAGTAGTCAAACTCTTATAACTAACACATAAGAGTCAAAAATTTCACTTTTTCCAATTTTTTACAAAACTAATAATAAATGTTTTGGTCAAACTTGGTCAAACAGCTGTCAAACTCTTATAACTAAGACATAATTATCATATAAGAGTTACAAAAATTAATTTTTTTCATTTTTTACAAAAAAATAATATTTTTTTTAATCAAATTTGGTCAAACTTGGTCAAACGACAGTCAAACTCTTATAACTAACACATAAGAGTAAAAAAAAAAACACTTTTCCATTTTTTACAAAAAAAAAATAAAAAAATTTAGTCAAACTTGGTCAAACAGCAGTCAAACTCTTATAACTGACTCTTATAAGAGTCAAAAAGTCTTATAAACATTAATAAGACTTTTTGCTCGAACAAAACTGAAAAGTCTCACGAACATGGTCTGAACCTGATCATAAGACTAATGTCTTATTAAACCCATTTTGATACAAATGAACATGTTTTAATGAGATTGAAAAGTCTTATGAACAGTTTCAATAAGACTTTTAGTCTTATGAACACAGGTTTCAAATGAACATGTTTTAATGAGACTGAAAATAGCTCTTATAATACATATTATTAGTCAGCAAAGTCTTATAAACAGATTCAATAAGACTTTAATCTTATGAACAACTTAAAATTTTAAACTCTTATATAATAGTAGGTACAAATGCAATCCAGTAGTTGGTACAAATGCAATCCAGGTTCAGATCATGTTCATGAGACTTTTCAGTCTTGTGTTGAGCAAAAACTGTTATATAATAGTGTAAAGTCTTATATATTACTGGTATAAGACTAAGAATCAATTTTTTCATATTATAAGACTTTTTTTTAAAGTCACTGCACATCAATGAGAGTTTTGATACAAAATGCTTCCTCAACTCCCCAACACAAAAAGTCCAGAAGAAATAAGACGAGACGCACCGGAGAAAAATGAAGAAACCCGACGGCGTCGGATAAATCGGAGTCGCCGGGGTTAAGATGGACGGAGACGGAGGTCAGACGTGGTAGAGGAGTTCGCCGGAGAAGATGAGGGCGTTAGAGATGGCCTAGATCTGGAGAAATCGGAGTCGCCGGGGTTTATCGAAACAGATCTACGCCGGAGGTAAAAGAATGACTCAGATCTGGGAGATCTGGGCGCTGGCAGTGTGGGCGACGCTTATGCGCCGGAATCGGAGAGCGTCGTGATGTGCCTGAGAAGATGAACAGCGACGGCTTCGGCGTCGGCGTCCGAGAGCGTGGGTCCAGATCTGACGATTGGAGCCAAATCCGACGCCGGCGATGAGCAAACGACGGATGGATTTGACAGATAAAGACGCTGATGTCGGAGATTTGTTAGCCGGAGGAGATCTCACCGGTCGGAGGATGGAGAACGGAGGGCAGGAGAGAGATGTGTGAGAGAGAGAGAGAGAGAGAGAGAGAGAGATCTGCAAAGCGTGAGATTGTGAGAGGAGAGAGGAGGGTTTTGTTGGGGTTAGGGGTAGTTTTGGTATTTAGGTGTTATGTTTGACCAGTCAAAGGAAGCTAAATGAAGCTAGGGGTGTGGGTGGAATTTTGATCTCGGGTGAAGCCCTTATCTGGCATTTGATCTGGGCTAGGGTTTATGGGTAATAAAATCTCAGCCCAGGGGCCCTAGGGGGAAAATTCCATTTTTAAAAGGGGTAAAATTATTTTCACTAATTAAATGGGTAGATTTCAATTAAGTGTCCTTATAACCCCTAGTTTCTTTACACAAACGGGTAGATTTCAATTAATTGTCCTTATAGCCCCTAGTTTCTAAGAAAAAACATGCACTAGTTAAAAAACACTTTTCCCAAAACAGAAAGGGCCAATTGCCCCCATAATTCCATAAACATGTAATTCCGTATTTGACTGTGAAAAACTAGTAAAAAACGCGTTTTACCCAAAGCTTAGGGTAAAACGTGTTTTTTAAATGAGGCGGGGGCAATTTTGTAAATACTGGGAAGTTGCCTTTAAAACATGCGGTGACATTTTTGTAAATACTGGGAAGTATCGTAAGTGCCAGTGTTAGTGTTAGGAAGTGCCAGACGTGTTACACTGATACTTATTAACACTACCACTGGCACTTTTTATAACTGTCAGTGGCAATTTTTATAAGTGCCAGTATACATGGCTGGCAATTTTTATAAGTTCCACTGGCACTTACAAGTGTAGTGTATATAGGCGGTGACATTTTTGTAAATACTAGGAAGTATCGTAAGTGCCAGTGTTAGTATTAGGAAGTGCCGGACTGTTACACTGGCACTTATTAACACTACCATTGACACTTTTTATAACTGCCAGTGACAATTTTTATAAGTGCCAGTATACATGGCGGGCAATTATTAGTACTAACACTGGTACTTGTAAGTGTATATAAAATGCCAGTCAAGTGACTGGCACTTTGCGATGCTAACACTGACAGCGCTCGGAAAAACACGTTTTTCCTTAGCTTAAGGAAAAACGCGTTTTTTGTAAGACCAACTCTATTTGACTAGGTTGAAATTTAATTTTCCGTGGGATTCCTGATTTAAGTGGATTTATGAATTTAATTATTCTGATTTTCCTACTTAGTTTAGGTTTTGGACGTGTCTATATAAACCAAGTGATGGCCATAAACATTGAAGACACACTAGAAAAAATAGCTAGAGAGAATCTGTGAGTCACAAAGAGAGCCAATTGACTGCTAGCCCTTTGGGGTGCCCTTAGGGGCATTCCGTGGATGGGTAGAAGCATGTCGAGGGTTTTATGTGTGTTAGGAGTGTTTACATGGAGAGATTATCTCCTTGCGATATAGAGCGTAGGCTTTATTGTAAACAGGCACAGATTGTGATATTAGTGAAATATCCTGGCTTGGCAGTGCCCCCAGAGGTAGTCATTGTTGTGACGAACTGTGTTAACAAATATTGTGTTCTTTTCTTGTTGATTACTTTCATATTATTCGTATGCATGGTTGTTGTGTCTCACCATTAGTAGATTTGTATGGGAAAGAATTGCACGGATATACCACAATTTCCATAACAACTGGTATCAGATTGTTGGGGTGCAACCCAAAGTCCCACATCAACAATTGAGGAAATAATTGCCATGTACTCCTATATAATAGCACTACCCACTTCATTAGTATGAAACCTTTTGGGAGATGCTCAAAAACAAATCCGTGCGGTCTGGGTCCAAATCGGACAATATCATACTAATGTGGAGAGTGATGGTGGTGGTCGCGGTCTCTACAAATGATATCAGAGCCATGGTTCGGATGGGCCCGACCGCGTGTGCAATTATAAGGTGGGAGTCCCCTTGTGTGACATTGCGACTGGAGTCTTGCAATTGAAATGCATCCTGATGGCAAACCAAAGCGGTGGTTGGTACCAGCTTTCGCTGGATATGTGCCAGAGGAAACACTGCGGGTCATAGCTGTATGGTTCTTGGTTTGAGGAGAGGATTGTTGGGGTGCAACCCAAAGTCCCACATCGGCAACTGAGAAAATAATTGCCAGGTATATAATAGCACTACCCACTTCATTAGTATGAGGCATTTTGAGAGATGTCCAAAAACAAATCCGTACGGGCTGAGCCCAAAGCGGACAATATCATACTAATGTGGAGAGTGGTGGTGGTGGTGGTCGCGGTCCCTACACAACTTGCCTCTGCAAGTGTACTAATCCCACTATGAGTTCCATCCACGACGATTTTGGTTCGGCTCTAGGGAGTGGTGGAGCTGGAGCCTACTTAAATCCGATAAACAGTCCACACTTATACAAATGAGTTTATTGCAAAACGGGGATGCGTACTTTCATTTATTTTCAATTTGACTTGCAAACTTTGGAAACATCAAATGTGGTTTGCGTACTTTCATTTTCAAAATTTTGAGACGACTTTTTTAACACCTGTTAAAATACATAACAAGACATTGCGTATAGGGGGTAACAATGAAAATATAAAACTTACAAGCTTAAATTTATAGTAGTCAATATAATAAGGACTTGAATGTAAATTATAACCCTCACTGTCTACAAGAGGTCTCATTCCCATCCCAACGCGTTAAATGGAACGGCGCCTTCGTCTTCCCCCTCCCTCTCCCGTCCGGTGCCGTCGACCTCCCCCACACCGTCCAATCGCCTCTCACCGATTAGTCGTCACATGGTTCTTCTCCAAAACCATCTCCCACTCCCTGCTCCTTTTCCGTTCGCCTTCTCGTCAAAGCGCCGTCAACTCCTTTGCCGTTCACCGGACACTCTTTATTGCTAGATCTAGTTATGAACTGCAATCCGCCGACCACCCTCACCATTTTCTTCAAAAATCGAAGTCTCCCTTCATCCCGTTCTTTCTCTCCCACAAAGGCAGATTCGTCTTTGAATCTGTACCAATTTTTTTTTTTTTTAAAAAAATCAGATCTGAAGAGATTTTTGTGTTTGATTTCATGGTGTGTGTGCGAGTTTGATTGTGTGCGTGTGTTATTTTGAATCCGGGTTTAACTTCATATTTGGTTTGAATCTGGGTTTTTGCATCATGGTGTATGTTTGAGTTTGAATCTAAGTTCTTGAAGATTTGGGTGATGTCTGGGTTTGATTGGGTGTTGAAGATTTTGGAGATGGAGGTTTATGATAGCATTGAGTCTGTAATTGGTGGTGTTGAGACTGGTATAGATGGAGGTTATTGTGGAATGAGACATGTGTAAAAGGAGATTGATGGTGATGGTGGTTGTTGGTTGTTGTTGGTGGTGGTCAGGTGGTGGTGGCATTGGGGAAGACGGTGGGGGATTGGTGGTGGTCGGGTGGGGAAGACGGTGGGGGATTAGGGGATAAGGAGATGTATGAATTTGGATTTTGAATTTTACATTTTCACCTCTTTAATTTGTTACATAATACATTCAGATTTTAAGACCTTAAGTTTTATTTCTTACATTTTTACCCTTTTACGGAGAGCCTCGTTATGTATTTTGACGAGTGTTAAAAAAGTCGTCTCAAAATTTTGAAAATGAAAGTACGCAAACCACATTTAATGTTTCCAAAGTTTGCGAGTCAAATTGAAAATAAATGAAAGTACGCATCCCCGTTTTGCAATAAACTCTTATACAAATTAGCATTTTACAAGGCTTAGACGGGTGACATCGACCATTTTCAAGTCTATAACGGATTGCTACATATCAAGGGACGATCACTCTCAATCCATACAATCCCTTTTGCATTTCCGCCTTGATCCAAATCAAATCAATTCATACTATAAATACCGGATATTTACCACTCATTTAGAGTAACTGAAGTTTAGACTCTGAATTCTGTCAATAAGATTTCAAACATTCGCACTAACTCTCACACTTGAGGGTCTATGACTACCTGAGACTATCCACTAATTGTGTGTTCAATCTTTTTCAGGTAATCTATAGTTGCTAGATTATCTGATCCACGGAACATGAACTGATCAAATCAGCAATTGTCATAATCATTGTTGTCTGACTTTGCTATATGCAACAGTGTCTTTTTTTTTTTCATTATTATTATTATTCCTTTATTGAAAAAATGTATACCATGTAAAGTATTTTTTTTTTATCAAATCGTGTAAAGTATTCTAATACGAGAATGCACAGTGGGTCTAGAGGGATACATCGCGAGGGTAAACGTAATTTGACCGCATTTAAATGACATAAATACTCTGGTTATAACTGAATGTTACTCCCTCTATCTCAGTTTAATGTTCTTAGTTTCACTTAGCACGCTTATTAAGGAACTAATAAAAAATGGGTCAATAATGTCAAGGATTAGAGAAAGAGATAGTCGGAGCCAATCATACATGGAGAGAGAGAATTGATTATGAGAGACTCAAATATTATTGATACTAGTGATACATATTTATAGGGTTACAAAGAGTATTCTAGAGTCCTAATCTAATTAGGAAAACTAATACAAAAAGGAAACTAATGTTCTAGAATAATCTGGCTTGGTTTACAAGATACCATCTCTATGTTTGGTAACATGATATTTACAATATATACTAGGAATATATAATATTCCTTAACATGCCCCTGCAAGATGGACGGCCGATAGGAGAGTCCAATCTTGAATGTAATGAGATGAACCGGGTTGATGAAGCGAGTAGGTTGACGTGATCCCGGATGTGAATGACGGGCTTGGGCTTTTATGTCGCAAGACGGGTACGGGCTTTTACGTCGCAAGACGGGTACGGGTTTTTCGTCGCAAGACGGTTCGGGCTTTTACGTCGCAAGACGGGGTAAGACTTTTACGTCGCGAGACGGATTCGGTCTTTTACGGGATTTGGCGAGTTAGGGGTGTGGTTCGGCCGGGTGTAGGGGTGTGGTTCGGCCGATCTGAAATAGAGTATGGGTTGGGTTTCGGCCTAGGTGGGTTACTGAGTCGGGTTGTGGTTAGTTCTGAGACGGGTGGGTTACTGCGTATAGCGGTGAGGGGTTAGGCGAGTAGGGGTTTGGTTCTGCCAGGGTAGGTTGGTGGGTAATTGCTACAAGGGTTGGAACCAAGTGGTGGTGGTGAAAAGGGTGGGATGGCTAGGGTCAGAGAGGAGAATGTAGGCATCGAAAGATGGGGAGAGTTTGATTAGGAATTTCTTGCAGAACTGGGTCAAGTTTTGCTCCATGGAAGTTGAATTGGTGTTTTTCTGCAAGAGGGATTGGATTTGAGGGAGCCATGGAGAAGGGTGGAGGTTATTTGGGTTAGTGATAGGTCTTTTGGAGGTGTTTGGTTGTGAAAAACAAGTTTGAAAAAAAAAAGTGAGGTCACGGCAATGAAAAAGGAGGCTTTTTTTTTTTTTTTTTTTTTTCTTGTTGCTGCAGAAAATAAAGAAGAATAAAAAATAGGGTTTTGGCCGGATTTTCTTGGTTTTAGTGGTGGCGATATGGTGGCAAGGGTGGGGAAAGTTTTGCCGTGGTGGTTTTGTATGGTGGTTTGTGGAAGCTTTGTGGTGGACATAGGGTGGGGCGGCTCATAGGTTTTGGTGGAGAAGTCCCATAATGGATCATAGCTCTGATACCATGTCAAGGATTAGAGAAAGAGATAGTCGGAGCCAATCATACATGATAATATTCCTTAACAAACAAAAGTAGAGATGTAAGGCTATAATCGTTCAAAACACTATTCATAAAGCAAGTGGGTGTAATGTAAGTTAAAGTTTTTTTTGTAATTAAATTAATCTTAAGACAAAATTGTCCAAAACACTGTTAATACTTTGTCATTTATAGAATAAAGCAACTAAAATTCTTAACATAGGATATACCAAAAAGAAAAGTAAGAAGTTTAAACTGAGACGGAGGGAATAAATTTTACTACCTCTGTGCCTAAATGAGTGTTCAAATTTTATTTTAAGGAACATAACTTTTTGTACAATTTTGGTCGCAAAATTCACATATAATCTTGTAATCCTCTTTAAAAACATCTAGTTTTTGCAAGTATGAAGAGACCGGTGAAAAAAATTTGGAAAAAAAAAACATTTAAGGACAAAGTTATGATCAAAATGAACACTCATTTGGGGACAAAAATTTCCTAAAAATGGACACTCATTTAAGGACAGAGGGAGTAACTATATCATTAAATTCTTAACAGCCATCCATAGTAGGTGGCAAAGTATGACAAAATCAAACATTTGGTGGTTTTTTGGGAACAAAACTCGGTGACGAGTGAATACTGAAAGGGCAAATTGCAATTTGGTTACCCAAGTTTTGCTAGAAGTTGTAATGTGGTTGCCAACATTGAAATTTTTGCAACTCCCTTCCCCACATTGACTTTTTATTGCAATCCAATGATTTTTTTTGTTAAAAACGTAACTTCCGTTAAAAATCAAGTCATGTGCTTCACATGTGATTTTCAAAGGGCAAAGATGACACTTAACATGAAAAGTTAACTTTCGTTAAAAAATAGTCCCTTGAACGCAATAAAAAACTAACTTTCATTTTAAACCTCAGTTAAAATTATATCATTTATTTACTTTTAATTTATATTAACAATATCCACCCCCATCCCACAATCAACCACCGTCTCGCCACCACTATCACGACCATCTCTCCACCACCAGTCTAACCAACGTTAACCTCCATAAACACCACTACCGACACTACCCATACTGTCATGCTCACCACCACACCATCACTATACACACTACCTAATCAACATAATTTCCATCGCCAAAACCACAACTACAACCAACAAAATCAAAACCAACACAGTATACAAATTAAAATCAAATCTGATTTGGAAGAAAAAAAGAAAACTCAGATTCTCAAATCAACACAAAATAATTAAAATATAATTTGATTTGGAAGGGGAAAAAAAACCATTTGAGAAAGAAGAAGTAAAAGAAAACTCCACTCCCACCCTCCGCCCCTTTTGTTGACCCCAAATCATAAGAAGAAAAAGAGGAAAACCTCACTCTGACTTCGAATTTGAAAAAGATTCGAAAAGATTAACCCAGATCCGTTTGGTATCATTCTCGGATGTTTATTTTTGATGCATTCGTAGATTAGGAGGAAGGCGTCGTCGGTTATGAGGAAGGTGGGTAGTTGTGACACCCCGAAAATTTGATCAGGTTTTCATGAATATATTTAGTTGTATAAATGTGTGCATTTGATCGCTCAATTAGATTTTGGTATTTTAGAATTTGTGTTATTATTTTGATTATAATATGGTTTTAGTAATTTGTCTATAGTTAATCGATCCATGTTACGTGTATATGCTGGACGATTTTTATATGTGTGCATTATTGGTTAATTTAGATTTGCATTTTGTAAATTATACTATCATTTAAAAAATAATAATTAATAATTAGTGGAACTTATTTTATTTTGAGACGGAGAGAGTGCCTTTTTAAAGAAAACGAAAAAGGCTTCATAATTCTTCTCACATAATCAGGTTTTAGGAGAGAGAATTTAGGTGTGGACCCCATTTGTTTCATGCTTACTATTAACGCCTATTAGCATCTTACGTGTCCAAGCCAAAGGGTGAGGTGTAGTTAAATTGAGATGTCAATTATTTTCATTTGAATGACTCACCTTTACATCATAATTTTCGTATATAAATTGTTGGAAAAATAAGTGTATTTTGTATTATGTGAAGGAAATATGATTTATTTTCGTGATAAATAATTTATCGAATGACAAACTTGTTTGTGGGTTTGTGTTCTACTCCGTGAGAACATTGAGATAATGTATTCATTTGTCCAATTTGGAGTTGGGATGAATGAGGTACAAAGGCTTGAAGTTGGTGGGTTGAAATGGGGATATTGAGCTTATCCCACATTGGAAAGAAATGTGAAAGGAAGCTAGTATAAAGGCTTGGGCACTTTAGTAGTGTTCAAGCTTGTATGGCATAGAGGCTCTCTCTCGCGCGCATGGGGGGGGTGCAAATCATGGACCCAACTTGGCTTGGATCGAAAAGCCAACCCTTCTTGGCTCTTGAACTGTTCTTGGAGTAGTATATAAAGAGCTACAAACCAGTTCAAGGAGACACGAAAAATACAGAAAAGAAACACATTTTCAAGCAGTAACCACAGCATCCTCTTTCGTTGCATTTTTTCATTCCTCCTTTGGCCTCTTGTATTGCATACTCGTGGTGATACTGTCCAGGCACTGAATTCAATTCGCCGGAGTCTCTTAGTGCAGGGAAGCATCCGGTTCGTGCGATTTATCCTGGGAGCCTAGCGTCCGATAGCAACCTCAAGCACTCACGGTGAGGGGGCGAATAAGTCTTAAGGACAGTGTGTTCAACACAAGGCTCGGCACAAAAAAATCAGTCTAGTTTCTGTTTATCCATTCTCCAGTTTATTAATTTATTTATTTAGTATTTATTCTGTAATTTGAGTTCTTTTTTGTAGAATTTTCCTAACAATCTTAAGACTTATTCCTTCTGCAAGAGGGAAAGGATTACAGAACAACATACTAATTTCATTTGTGAGAAAGGATTGCAGATTACGACATTCTTGTGGCGTGGTGGCTATTGGAGAAAATATTGGAAAGGGACGGAAAAGCATGGGAAAAGAAGCAAAATTCCAGCACTGTTTTTTCATGACCAGCTGTGGAAAAATGGAATTTCCTGCTTCGTTAACCGTTAGATCGTTCTGAAATTTTTTGTGCATGTTCAGGACTCATAGAAGAAAAATTTGAACGGTGACGATTGGATTCTGACATCCAGAGAAGGAGATCAAAAATTCGCAGAATAGCAGATTTTTCTAACAGTTGGCTTTAGTTTGATGTTCATGACATCAACTATGAAACAATGGTGGCTATGCCTCATAAAGTGATTATACATCTTGTGATATGTATCTTATGGATCGTATGAATCATATTGAAGAGATTAAAAATTTCGATGGAACTAAGAACGTTGAAAGATTAAGTCTTTAACGTTACATTGACAAAGATAATAGGACTTCTTGAAAGAAGTTGTTAAAACCTATTATGGTCAATGGTGACAAAGGTCACAAAAGATTAACATAATAAGACTTCTTGAAAGAAGTTGTTAAAGCTTATTATTGTTGATAGTGACAAAAAATCATAAAGATAAAAATAATAGGACTTCTTGTAGGAAGTTGTTAAATCCTATTGTTATTGATGGGAAATGACACAAATGTTTAGATGAAGGGCTTCTAAAGAATTTGTGCATTTTGTGAATGGGAAATTTTCTCTAATTCTGAGGTACTCCAAGATGAGACCTTTAAAGTTTGGAATAGTTGACCTCTAATTAAAATTTTATTAAGAAATCAAGAGGTTTATAATAGTTGTTACAAGTAATAAATTGTGTGAATTCTCCTATTGAATTAGCAATTTATTTTGTAGAAAATTCTCTAAATGAGGTAGAGAGTTATAGTTGTAACAACAAAGTAATAATTTGGTGTTTAATTGTTTTAAATTAAAGCCAAAGTATTGGGAAAGACTCCTTGTGTGGAGATGAATCTCCAAAGGAATACGATGTATTCCATGTATTTCGGCCACTATAGTGAGAAGTCAAGGAATGTTGTTGGCTGATACCTTATGTGTTGGTAACAAAAGATGTTCTATTTGACCACCTTGAATTTAGTGAGGTTCTTAATGAAGATCCTAAAAAGTTTGGTGGAAATAAGATGGATGTTTTAAGCCATGAATGCGGTTGAAGCATGTGAATTTCTTTTGCCTTTATCATGGAAGCATGATGAATTTATTTGCAAGAACTATGTTCTTAATGAGCTCTATGATTCTCTTTATAGTGTTTAGAGAGAAAAAGAATGGCAAAAGAATTGTGAGAGTCTTTCGACTATAACAATAAAATTGAGAATGCGGGTGCAATGATTAATTGTAGGCCGTTTCCTGTTTTAAATATTAGACTCCATAGACCGTAAAAAGTCAAATGGAAGAGTTGAAATTGTCTTTCATGAAATCCATGCCGAATGGATGGTGTTAAGTGAAATTTTCAAGTGACAATTGAGAAATTACTTTTCACTTGGAAAGATTCAAGAAGCACCTCAAAAGTAAATGAATTGAAATGAATGTTGAGATGTTTGCTATTCATCTTTGTGTTGGAAAGAGAATAGAGTTTTAGAGAAGAAGTTGTTAACACTTCTTATAGCAAAAGCAAATGTGGTAGAGCATACCAAAATGCTTATGGCAAAGACAAAATAGGTCAAATTTACTTGAAAAGTCAAAATTTGTCTGAAAAGTCGAATTTGTGCGAAAGACAAGATTGTTTGAAGCGTCAAACTTGTTTGAAAACTCAAGCTTGTTTGAAAAGCCAAATTAAGTCATGTATATATCTTTCTTGACAACAGTGAGTGTCATTAAGGATAATTTTCATGATTTGAATAAATGAAATAAAAATTGTATCAACCGATGGGTTGATTTAGTGATCAATAATGAGAATAAGTCTCTTTAGTTGGATCACATTCCTTCATTCAAAAAGGGATTCAACAAGATGTGGAATGTGTGTTGAAATATATCCTCACAAGTTATGTATAGTGATAGATTGTTCAAACACTTGGCAATGATAACAATGTTAGTGTTATATGTAATAAGTATTGTCTCATTGAATGGAGAAGTTGGAAACCAACTTTAAAATGAGATAATGAGGATGAAACACTAATGCTTATAATATGTGTATAACATGTGTTTACACAATATTCACCTTGTAAACTAATATCAATTGGTGTTGATGAAAGAACTAATAGCACTATTGTTATATTTAGGACTAACCCAAAATGTGGGGAGTGAGTCTACTTTGGAAAATTAAATACCTATTGAATATGTTACCCCAAGAAAACAATGTAAATTCCATATGAAGTATGGAAACGTAGGCCTACGTACACTTGTGAATATGGGGGTGGTTCGCAAAGTAGAAAGTCCGACATCAACAAAATGGATATTTGCGTATAAAATAGTGGAGTATGTAAGTAATTAGTTTTCATTGGGTTGTCATATATTATTCATTGACATTGAATATATATAAAACCAAGTTTGAAATAAATGGAAATCATGTACTGATGTCAAGTTCATGAAAAATGAACAAATGATACTTTGAGTGAAATAGATCAAAGTGACACTTTGAGTGAAATAGATTAAAGTGATACTTTGAATGAAATAGATCAAAGTAAAGTGTGCAAGTTAGTAAAGTCACTTGATGACTTGAAACAAGCAAAAATAATGACATCAAAGCTTGATTTTACCATGAAATAAAGTGGATTAATCAAAAAATAATATGGAAATGTCATAGTGTTGATTTAAATCTATCGAAGATATGTTGAACTTGAAAGAAGTTTGCTAATTTGACCGTTGGATTTAAAACTTAAAGAAGAACTCATGAATTTGCATTAAGCAAGTTATGATATAGTTCTTAAAAGTTTTGAAAAGGTCAAGAGATATGGGTTTAGCGGATGTTATCCTTGAAGTGAAAATTTCTAAGAAATCTAATGGATAATTCTTGAGAAATTAGCAAGGATAATTTTGCAATGACTCGAACCTAATATTCATGAGTCAACATCAATTGAAAAATAAAACTGATGTTGTTTTTCAAGTTGAACACTTATTGGAAGTCTAGTGAATTGGTACACTAGTAATCCTAAGGGTATAGTGAGAGTACTTAGGTACTTGAGATATACTCATGATTATGGATTACATTATACTAGACATCCAGAAGTGATTGAAGGGTGTAGCGATGCTAATTGGATATCAGATATCCAAGACTCAAGGTCTACAAATGGATTTGTATTCACATTAGCAGGTGCGGCTATATCATGGAAATCTTCTAAGCAGACTGTTATAGCTAGATTCACAATGGAATATGAGTTTATAGATTTGGACAAATGTGGGGAAGAAGCGGAATGGCTACGCCATTTTTTAGAAGACATTCCAAGATGAACAAAGCAAGTGCCACCAATCTGTATACATTGTGACAGTCAATCTGCAATTGGTAAGGCACAAAGCAATATGTATAATGGTAAGTCTAGATATGAAAGTCGAAGACATAAACCATTAGAACTACTCTCTACTAATTTGACTATGTCAAGTCAAATGATAAAACGGATCCGTTAACCAAAAAGTTAAATAGAGAGGTAGTTGCGAGATCAACAAGGCGAATGGGTTTAAAGCCTCTTGAGAAGTTAACCACGGCGGAAAACCCAACCTAGCTGACTGGAGATCCCAAGATCTAAGTTCAAAAGGGACCACCTAACCGTTAAAAGACTTGTAACGTCACTGTGGGGATCAACCCCATACCCATTCCTAAAAGTGACATCCCGAGATGAATAAGGTTAAGCCTATGGCTTTTAATGATTCTTATGGAGTAAACCGGGTTACTTAGAAGAATCACCTATGTGAGAGCGAAGTGGGGCCGCTTCGAGGAGAATAGTGTGAGGCTCAATTCTTAGACCCTTTCACAGAACTAGGCATTGTGTTCCATGGCCACAAATGGATGCATCTATGAGAATTGAATTGTTTTATGGAGATACCTGTGTAACGTATATGACTGGCTACACAAAGAGCTGACAGTTCAAGGACATCGCGTCTACTGATTAGCGAGTAGAATAAGTATACGTCTACAAAGGAAGGTTCAAAGGGCAATCCCATACCTATCCTATGCAGGTTTTCAACTGTTGGACTTTATCACCAAATTCCTCATAAATTCCTTCATGTGGGGAATTGTTGGAAAAATAAGTGTATTTTATATTATGTGAATGAAATATGATTTATTTCCGTGATAAATAATTTATCGAATGACAAACTTGTTTGTGGGTTTTTGTTCTACTCCGTGAGAACATTGAGATAATGTATTCATTTGTCCAATTTGGAGTTGGGATGAATGAGGTACAAAGGCTTGAAGTTGGTGGGTTGAAATGGGGATATTGAGCTTATCCCACATTGGAAAGAAATGTGAAAGGAAGCTAGTATAAAGGCTTGGGCACTTTAGTAGTGTTCAAGCTTGTATGGCATAGAGGCTCTCTCTCGCGCGCATGGGGGGGGTGCAAATCATGGACCCAACTTGGCTTGGATCGACTGAACTCATGTGTGCACGCGACCTGCGGACACAAATGTAGCACCTATTTAAATTCAGATTCATTCCATTGACTTGGAATGCAAAGTGAAAAGCCAACCCTTATCCTTTTATCTCAGTAATTAATTAAGGATTAGGCTTATCCTTTCTTAATTAATTCTTGGCTCTTGAACTGTTCTTGGAGTAGTATATAAGGAGCTACAAACCAGTTCAAGGAGACACGAAAAATATAGAAAAGAAACACATTTTCCAGCAGTAACCACAGCATCCTCTTTCGTTGCATTTTTTCATTCCTCCTTTGGCCTCTTGTATTGCATACTCGTGGTGATACTGTCCAGGCACTGAATTCAATTCGCCGGAGTCTCTTAGTGCAGGGAAGCATCCGGTTCGTGCGAGTTATCCTGGGAGACTAGCGTCCGATAGCAACCTCAAGCACTCACGGTGAGGGGGCGAATAAGTCTTAAGGACAGTGTGTTCAACACACGGCTAAGCACAAAACAATCAGTCTAGTTTCTGTTTATCCATTCTCCAATTTATTAATTTATTTATTTAGTATTTATTCTGTAATTTGAGTTCTTTTTTGTAGAATTTTCCTAACATAAACACCCAACCAAATGGGTAATCAGTTTATGGCTACTGTAGAAGGAAATAAAAAGTGCAAGCAATTCTAAACTTGGGAAAACTGGTAAGCTTCTTTAGTGGTGTGTGTATATGAGTTAGTGTGTGAGTATTTTATTTATACATGTACTGTATCTATTTGGTGATGGTTAATTGAACTGGGTTTAGTTTTGGGATTGTAGGGTTCCAAGTTAAGTAATAAATTGAACAAGTATCAAATTAAGGAGTAATTAATTGTATTCTTATGACAAAAAAATTATAGTGAATTTGGATGCACGGTTAAATGAAATTGTCTATGTTTGGGTACTTGTAATATGCGAATTGTAATTGTTATGTCAATAAAAAGTTCGTCAAATGGGTATGACTTATTGTTCTTAATTTTGTGTAATTGGTATTTATATTTATTTGAGTACAAGAGTATGGATTTTTAATTAAAAATGGATTTTGGAATTTTGTTTGCTATAGAAGCTTTGCTCAGTATGTGTTTCTTTGCATGGGTATTTACTATGTGTACTACTCCATGTTAGGCAAAAATTGTTTATATGGTGGGAAATTGATATAGTTGTAGTTATGCTTAATTTACTTGTTTGGGTTTTATTTTGTATATATCGAGTTTAGTGGAGAATGTCTGATTTGGTTTAAGGGTGGAATGTTGCTGTTGTTGCACAGGGTTGAAAAGCAATTTTCAAAAATTGCAAACTGGTCCTTTTGCTAATACAAGATTCTTATTTAATCACTCTATTTCAGAAACATTCATATTAGTCTTTGTCTATTTGTGAACATTCCTGTTTGGTCCTTGTGCTTTGATAAATTTACATCGGTTGTTGTGTTGTGAAACATTTAGATTCAATCCCTGAATTTATAGAAATTCCAGTTCAGTCCCTGCTATGATGAATATTTTCAGTTTAGCCCATGTAGAGTTAATAAAACTCGTTAAACATTAGTAGCTCATAACTTTTTCGTTTCAATCCGGAATTCAGTGATTTTCGAGTCTAAATTGAATAATTTTTCGAGATCTTGGCGATAGAGTAAGTTTCAGAACTAGAATCATTGTAGTTTACTCACAAAATCTCGGTTTTCTCAGCAGTTCATTGTAGTTGAATTTGAAAGTCCGTTAAAGTTAGGAAATTCATAATTAATTCATACGAACTTGAAATTGATTGATTTTTGAGTCTAAGTTCATTATGTTATAATGTTTTTATAACTTGTTTTTAATATTTGAATGAATCATAATGGATACTAACTCTTGTACCATTTATGTCTTTGTTATGTTATATTGAGACAATTAAGCTACGTTGAATACTTTGTTTTGGAATAGCTCGGATTCGAGGTAAGGGTCTTGTCAACCCAGTACCCTTTCATTCTTTGGCTTCAGAATTATTGAATCAGTTTGTTTTGTTATTCGTGATCGTTTATTGGATCAACTCATTTTGATTCAGATATTCGTTTTAGCTACTCTGCCATTTACACTTTGAGTATTTGATATTTGAATTCCTCAACAAGAGATGACTTTAACACTGGTTGTTATATTTGTGGCTCCTAGTCATAGTATCACTATTCGTTTTAGCTACTCTGCCATTTACACTTTGAGTATTTGATATTTGAATTCCTCAACAAGAGATGACTTTAACACTGGTTGTTATATTTGTGGCTCCTAGTCATAGTATCATTTGCGCAAGTAATACTATGATGAAGAGTCAACTTTGACTTTGGGCATTTGGCCAGCTCAAGTGTAGTGGACTTTGACTTCGGAACTTTGATTCGGATTTTGATTCGGTGTAATCTTTCGCTCCTCACTTATATATCGGGTGGTTGGGTTCGTTATTGCTGTTTGTTCTTGGTTGAGTTTCTATACAGTGCAACACACCTTTGTGTTGGCAAGTCTCTTACTAGGGATGGCCAAACCGGACCAGAACCGGAAAACCGGACCGGAAAAGCCCGAAACCAGAGCAAACCGGGGAGTAAACCGGAACCGTGGTAAGCGCGGGCCGGTTCAGGGTCACATATATGGCGGACCGGAACCGGAACCGGATCGGCATTTCCATTAAAAAAAAATATAAATCCCTTATTTTTCAATAAATTTTAACATGTTTATTCATTAGTGTATTATAAAATAAAAATCTCTTGTCTTTTAATAAAATTTAACATGTTTATTCATTATTGTATGATAAAAAAAATAAAAAAAGGTAGCGTGGACTGAACTGGAACCGGACCAGAACCGGAATCGGTGTAAGCGCGGGCCGGTTCAGGGTCACATATATGCCGAACCGGAACCGGCGGTTCCGAACCAGAACCGTGCCCGGAACCGGTTTTGGTCATCCCTATCTCTTACTAGGCAATTTGTGCTCACCCTTTTCGCTACCCCTTTCCTTTCCAGGTGGAGTGTCATTGAGACATGAAGGTTTTGCAGTAGAGTTGTGAAGCTTGAGTGGGACATTACGTCTTTAGATACATGTATTGTTTTGCTATGTATAGATAACTTTTGTAAAGTTGTTACACTTTTTTGTAAATATTTGAGACTGTTCAGGTTAAGTTTTTGGTCAGAGGATAGTTGTTCTGATGTACTCGCTTCGAGATTTTGTATTGTATCATTTCAGTTTGTTTATAAGATGGGGAAAAAATTCAGTTCTCATTTTGAGATTTTGATTAGTATTCGGTTTCGTTCGTTACATCTCGAGGTCCGTCCAATGTCGGACTTCGGGGAGTGACAGTAGTGCAATCGGCGCTTGGGAGGAAGGTGGCTAGGGGCGGCGCTGTTGGGTTGCCGGTAGTGCAGTCGATCGTGAGAGTGAGGTGGGGTGGGTCGGAGAAGACGGTAGAGAGGAATTTTGTTCGTAAGTTTGGACTGTAGAATTGAGGGGTATTAGTTAGTATTACTTATAGCCCACACAAGGAAATGTCAAATTTGCCCTTAAAAAATCATGTGTCTCGGACATGATGTAATTTTTAACAAAAGTTACGTTTTTAATGGAAATTTCATTGGATTGCAACAAAAAGTCAATGTGGGGAAGGGGGTTGCAAAAATTTCAATGTTAGCAACCACATTACAACTTCCGGTAAAACTTGGGTAACCAAATTGCAATTTGCCCAATACTGAAATCACATGAATACTTTAGGGGGTAAAACGTATACTCCCTCCGTCCCATTTAAGAGTCAAAAATTTCTTTAAAAAGCGTCTCATTTTAAGAGTCAAAATCCTAAAATGGATAGTGGGTCCTACATGTAATACTCACAACAATTATGATGCAATACGAATATATGATTATATCAAATATTATAATTGTATTGGTATTTTATTATTAGTTAGAATTTAATTAGTATTTTTATTAGTATTTTCGTCATTATTTTTAGTACGTTAATTTTAGAGGATTCTAGGATAGATTTTGAGTCAATATACTAGTTTTTAAGTAGGTTAAGAGTAATTCTAGAAGGTTTAGGAGTGGCGTTGGGGCAACAAGCAGCACGTCAAGATGAGGTTTTGACGGCAATTGGGCGATTGGCAATTGGCGGTGGTGGTGATGTCAACCCCGGAAACCGACACGGCGAGCGTGAGGAAGATCTCCGTCGCGTTGATCCGTACGGTAGGGTTAATCGTAATAATCGTGATGAGGGGGTCATGGGAGCACCCCCACGCCCTAAGATTCGGACATATATTCCATCCTTAAATGGAGGAAAAATACGGCATACAAGCCATGATAACTTCTCATGTCACCAACAATCGTTTGGATCATTCTAGATTCATGGTGGAGCATGCTCGATACATGCAAAACTCCGGATCTATATCTTTGGAACATTGGGTTGCTCAAGAAGATTGGTGGACTACGAAGGTTCGTGACTTGGAAGCACAAATTATGATTGAAGATTTCAACGAGAAAAAGGTTAGTGACAATTTTTTTTCCATGGATGGAGAGATTGCTCCAAATCCGAAATCCGATGAGCCACTTTTTGAAGTGGTGGTGGAAGAAGAACGTGTGAACGATTCATTGGAAGTGCATTCAGAAGAGCCACTTTTTGAAGTGGTGGTGACAGAAGATTGTGTGGCTTGGTGTTTGGATGCGCATGAGGCAGATAAAAGCATGAAGATCCCCCGCCCAGCACAACTTCGCCCGAACCCAACCCAACACTCCCCCGGACCAGCTCAGATCCGCCCGGACCATTGGCAAGATCCCCCCGGACTAAGTTGTGAGGTCCGACCGTGCAATAACACAGACCCACCCGGACCGGGTTGTGAGATCCGACCGCACCATAATACAAACCCGCACAGACCTGGAAGGATTTGGTCGCAGCAAGTCAACTACTTGGCCGAACAAAATGATGTTTTGACAAAAAAAATTTAAAGCCGGTGTTGAAAGATTGTCTTATTTCCTTCCTTGTGCCGAAGTGCCAGATTTATTGAGGCTCGGAAAAGAACAAGTTTATTCCAAATATCTTTTCAAGTGGAGTGGACGATTTCAAGTCTCAAGCACGAACTCGAGGACGAGTTCTTTTGAAGTGGTGGTGAATGATGCAATACGAATATATGATTATATCAAATATTATAATTCAAGTTTTATGGGCACTATAAAATAGGCTTAACATTGTATTCTGAAAATTGGATTTTATTCAATAAAATTTGATTGCTTTGCAATTATTTATCTCTCTTTCACCTCCTTTATTTTATTTATTCAAGAATTTCGTTGGAATTGTTCTTGGGAATCCTTATTCCTTGCAGAATAATTGGTTTCGATCAATTATTAGTTTCAATTCCGCTGCGTCTTTACATCAAATTATCCACTAACTCATTCTCTACCCCACTTTCTCTCTCTTACCCAACTATCAATACTCACAACACATCATTTTTTTCTTAATTCTTGAACCCTTCTACATTTGACTCTTAAAATGGGACGAAGGAGTATTTTGCCAATAAAATAAAATAAAATATAATAACGGTTCAAAGAAGTCAAACGAGTAACAGCATCTGAAACTCATTTCCCCTCCACACACCCAAAATATGAATTATCCAAACCCCTAATTTCTCCCTCTTCCCACTCTACTTTCCTCTTATATCACTCCCTCCTTCCCTTCTTAATTCTTCAACTCACAAGCCTCAAACCCACCATGATCATTAACCTTTCCCCTTCTCCACCATCGATCAGATTCCTCAATTCAAAATCACAAATCCAAAATGTCTCAATAAAACCCAAATTACTCTTTCCAAGATCATTAACTTCTTCATTTTATTCAACCCTAAGTTTTCATCCCAAGAATCTTTTTTTACATGACAAGGTTAGATGCCCACATGGAAGGAAGAAACTTTTGAGTGCATCGGCTTTAGCCGATTTCGGTTTTGGTGGGTTTGAGAATGCTCAATCAGTTTTAGAGGCAGTTTCTGTGTTGACAGCTATCATTGTTGTTCATGAAAGTGGTCATTTTCTTGCAGCTTATCTACAGGGCATTCATGTAAGTAAATTTGCAGTTGGGTTTGGTCCGGTTTTAGCGAAATTCAATTCAAACAATGTAGAATACTCAATCAGAGCATTTCCTCTTGGTGGGTTTGTGGGGTTTCCAGATAATGATCCTGATAGTGATATTCCTGTTGATGATAAGAATTTACTTAAGAATAGACCAATTTTTGATAGAATTCTTGTTATTTCAGCTGGTGTGATTGCCAATATAATATTTGCTTATGTGATAATTCTTGCACAAGTACTGTTTGTTGGATTGCCTGTTCAAGACACCTTTCCTGGGGTTCTTGTGCCTGATGTAAGGCCCTTTTCAGCTGCTTCCCGAGATGGGTTGCTCCCTGGTGATGTAATCATAGCCGTTAATGGGATTGAGTTGCCAAAATCAGCGCCCGATTTGGTTTCTGAGGTTGTTGATGCCATCAAGAATAATCCCAAAGCTAGTGTCTTGTTCAAGGTTGAGAGAGGAAAACAAGATTTTGATGTAAATGTTACCCCTGATAAGAATCCAGATGGCACAGGTCGAATTGGAGTTCAGTTGTCTCCAAATATAAAGGTTTCAAATGTTAAGCCAAAGGATGTAATAGAAGCTTTCAAGTTCACTGGGCGTGAATTCTGGGGTCTAACGTTTAATGTTTTGGACGGGTTGAAACAGACTTTCCTTAATTTTTCACAAACTGCAAGTAAGGTTTCCGGTCCTGTAGCTATTATTGCAGTGGGGGCGGAAGTAGCGAAATCAAATGTTAATGGGCTATACCAATATGCAGCAATTCTGAACCTTAACCTTGCAGTGATCAACCTTCTTCCTTTGCCCGCTTTAGATGGAGGTACGTTGGCTTTAATCCTAGTAGAGGCAGCAAGAGGGGGGAGAAAGCTTCCTCTAGGAATCGAGCAGGGGATTATGTCATCAGGAATCACACTTGTTATTTCTCTTGGGCTGTTCCTTCTTATCAGGGACACTCTAAACCTTGATTTTATTAAAGACTTGTTATTATATCTTGAGTAGCCCGTTGCAATTTGAGGATGAGTTTGGTTTCAAGGACTTTCTGGATACTCAGAAGACACACTGAGTCCGTGCTGATGCTTGATCGTCTTCTTGCTTCTTCTAAGATGTTATGAGACAGGTACAATCTGAATCCACCAAATTCGTAATATGCTTCAGGGATTTGATTCTTGTTTCATTCTGGCACAAGATGTACTTTCCTTGAAATTAGAAGCATTGGCATGGGCTATGGACTGAATACTGTGTCCATTTTACACACTTTTTATGAATAAAATGTAGAAATGCATTCATATGATCTTGGTTGTCCAGTATTTTACTACCTCTCCGTCCAAATGAATGTCCGAAATTGCTCTTGATCCGTCTCAAAATGAAAAGCGATTTCAGACATTCATTTTGAGACGGAGACATTCATTTTGAGATGGAGGGAGTACTTGACAAGTTTAAATTGAGTTCTTTTAATGGCTCGTTTGCGTGCTATCACTCTTTATCTGTCAACTGCAAATGAAGGCTTGACAAGAAACATTATGTCCCAGTTGTCTCAAATGCTTACAGTAGAAATTCCTTACATGGAAGCATGTCAAACAGTCAAAGTAGGAATCATCCCAAGTAAACATGCCTTTTCTAGGAGTGGTGCTGAGTTTAATCCAAATAAATGGCTACTACCATCTATGCAGTACAATTGTTGGCAACTCTTGATATTACACTGGTTGTGGTTTAATTGTCTAATTCAATACTATCATCTGATTTCCTATTCATTATGAAAAGATACGGGCATGTTTTCTACTCCCTCCGTCCCACTCGAATTAGGACAATTTGTCATTTTGGGTGTCTCACTTGAAATAGGACGACCCCAAAATGGAAATGTTTTATCTAGTGGGCCAAAATACGTTTAGCCCCCCAAAGTATCCACCCATTCCCACTTTGCACCCCAAACCCAATTTTGTCCCAAATTGCACCCCAAACCCAATTTTGTCCCAAAGTAACCCTCTAATTTGCCATTTGTCCCCGTTTGACCTATGACCCCCTATGACCCCAAACGGCGTTAGAAAATTAACGAGAAATAGTCATGTGCATGCCATGTGCAGGGTATTTTGGTCATTTTCTTGTTAACTTCTAATTAACCTTTAATTTATTATTCTCTTTAATATTATACTCCCTCCGTCCCGGAGTAAGAGTCCCACCCCTCATTTGCACGCTTATTAATAAATATTGGATGTGATGTAAATGTTGTCAGTGTAAAAGTAAAGTATAAGAGAGAATGAGTGGGAGAGAATAGTGAATTGATTGGTGTTGTGAGTATAAAAGTAAAATAGGAGAGAGAATGAGTGGGGTGAATAGTAAATGTAAGAGACAATTATCCCACATCTTCTAAAGAGAGAAACATGGATCGGTATATAGACTTGAGGAGTTACTCCCCTTATCACCAATTGGTTTTAAGGTGGAACCTCCAATACAGTCAATTGCCGGCCCAGTCCAGCCCATGCTAATACTTGGGCCTCTCGCTTCTTCTTACCCCATCTCTAATTCTAAGATGGTATCAGAGCCACCGATCTATGGTGGCCTGACTTCCGCTGCTTCTACATGGGACACGTGCAGGCCCAACGGCCCACGATTCTGCTCCGCGCCACCCGATTAACAAGTTCACGTTGTAAGCCTTGGCAAAGCCTGGCTACACGTGAGGGGGCGTGTAAGAGACAATTATCCCACATCTTCTAAAGAGAGAAACATGGACCGGTATATAGACTTGAGGAGTTACTCCCCTTATCACCAATTGGTTTTAAGGTGGAACCTCCAATACAGTCCATTGCCGGCCCAGTCCAGCCCATGTTAATACTTGGGCTCTCGCTTCTTCTTACCCCATCTCTAATTCTAAGAGTAAAGATTCTTTGCCATTTTAGGAATGGGACTCTTACTCTGGGACGGACCAAAAAGGAAAATGGGACTCTTACTCTGGGACGGAGGGAGTATATCATTATTGTATATAAAAAAGATATTATGAAATATTATTTACAATAACAAATGTATTTTATCCAAAATAATAAACTAACCTAAAAAAAAAAAAAAAAAGATAAAAGAGAACCCCTAATTCCTCCAGATTCGCCCCCCTCCATTGCACCCCAATATTTCATCCCTCTTCTTCTTCCTCCATAACCACCATCTCCCTTCTTCATCCTCCTAACCCCGGCCACCAACCCACCTCACATTCCCAGCTCATCTTTCTATCACCACCAACCTCCGACTTTCCTTCCTTCTACCTGCCATGTCCTCCCTTTGTCTTCCGTCAGTCTGCCATGTCCGACTCCCATTGTCGCCCATCACCTAGCTACCTTCAAGCTCCTCCGCTTCATCTTTGATTTTTACCATAACCACCATCACTTTTATTCATCTGATTCATTGCAAAGATCAAATCCATGTGATCTCTTGAATCCCTCCCCAGATCTGAGATTCTGGGTTGGTATTTTTTCTTTCATCTCGGTAAAAATTATTTGGATTTTTGAATTGTTGGTGATTTGGGAGAATCTATTGTGATTCTGTTTTGCTAATTTGTTTCTTAATTTTGTAAAATTGGTGATTTTGAAGAAATATTGGTGGTGGCAGCCAGAATTGGGTAGTGGCGGCCGGAATTGGGTGGTGGAGACGGTCATAAATGGGTAGTGGTGGTTGGCGGATTTTTGGAGAAATGGTGGTGGTGGTGGTTATTAACTGGTGGAGAAAACAATTACCACCATTATAACAAATTGACATTTTGTCCTTCCCTTTTCAAAGAAAATGACCAAAATACCCTGCACATGGCGTGCACATGACTATTTCTCGTTAATTTTCTAACGCCGTTTGGGGTCATAGGGGGTCATAGGTCAAACTGGGACAAATGGCAAATTAGAGGGTTACTTTGGGACAAAATTGGGTTTGGGGTGCAAAGTGGGAATGGGTGGATACTTTGAGGGGCTAAACATATTTTGGCCTATCTAGTGGGACCCGCTTTCACTCTCACGACAACTTTTCACTTCTCTACCCAACTTTCTCTCTCCTACATCACTTTTCATACTCACAACATATACTTCACTAATACTTTTTCCTTAATCCCCTTGTCGGGAGAGAGAATCTTATTTCGAGTCGGACGGAGGGAGTATTTTGTTAGAGGGACAACTTCCACCTATTTTCTTTTAGTTTTTTAAATGCCTCTTCCCTTCCATTACATAATCGTAAGTATGTTCCTAAGTTATGTTCACTGACAAATATGACTGAGTACCTCCCTCTGTCTCAGTCAAAGTCTATTTTGAACACTTCCTCTCTCGTTCTCAAAATCCTGTCCAATTCAGTCTCGACTGAGCTCAACATTAGAGTTTATAGTATGAGCTTTAACCTTAGGTGGATAGAACCCTGACTTACAAGATTGACATTTTCCCGCTATTTCTGTCTTTCTTTACTCCACTTGATATCACCTATTTTTGAGTTTAGCAGCATGAATATAATCATATAAAGATGAGCCTCAACTGAGCAATATAAAGCTTTATTTGGAATTTTGCAAACTTATATAGAAATGAAATCGGCTTGCTGAATTTGGGTGACTCCTAAAGAAATTGAAAGCAAAAGAGATTTGTTTTCTCATTTAGAGAAGCTGTTTTGAATCGTATTTGTAATGGTCTGAGACGTCTTTATTATTAGCATGCCTTTAAAAGGGATCTGAGCAGTCGGGATGTCACCGGCCCCTTCATTCAATTTTAGGGGAACAATTATCTTTCAACCACTTATTGTGGCCGTCAATGTGATTATGGACAGTGAAATGAAATTGGCTGTTTTATAGTCCGACACCATGAGTTTTAGAACAATTAAGCTGGTCATAGGAAACAAATCCAATTCTCAAAAGTGCAGCGTTCAAACCAAAGAAGAAGAAGAAGAAAAACTGATAGAGATTTTATTTGCATGAAGCCAATTCTCAAGTAATGTGATGCGAGGTTGGTCGGGGCTTTATCACTAGATCAGTCTTCAGACTCACTCAACTCCTGTCCTGTCCCCTTGCATTTAAATGAATGAACCATGACCATTGTCTACATTGAGTCGTAGATGTGGTCCGACCTTTTCTTGAACCCTGTACATAGCCCGAGTTTTTAACATCTGCCATCGCTCCGGCACCTCCCCTTGTTGATGGGTACGCCCGGTTCCGACTTCTTATGGCACTAGGCTGATCGATGTGTTCGAGGAGACAAATTTGATGGACTATACTCCATCCGTATCAATATTATAGTCCCATTTATCATTTTTGTTTGTCTCAAAAAATTCTGCCATTTGCGAAATCGGTAGGTTAAAATCATTGAACATCCATAATTGCCCAACTAGGAGAGAGATAGAGAGAGATAGAGAGAAAAGAGGCGGTGTCCTATGAGCACAATTGCTAGTGGAGAAATAGGTACTCCGTCCGTCCCATACTTATTGCTACCAAATGGGAGTGCACGAGAATTAAGAAAATATGCTGGAAAAATAAGTATTGTGAGTGGGTAAGAGAGAGAAAATAAGTTAGTGGATAGTTGTTGTGAGTGGATATGAGAGAGAAAAATGAACATTTTGGATAAATAGCAATAAGTATGGGACGCCCAAAATGAAAATAAGTAGCAATAAGTATGAGACGGAGAGAGTAATAATTAAATTTCATTAAAGAGAAAGATGTACATGAATACTCCCTCCGTTTCATTTCACTTGAGACTTATTTCCTTTTTCGTCCGTTCCACGTAACTTGAAACTACCCAAAATGGTAAAGAATCTTTACTATTCTTCCCACTCATTCTTTCTCCTACTTACTTTTACACTCACAACACCAATCAAATTACTCTTCCTCTCACTCATTCTCTCTCCTATTTAATTTTTCATACTCACAAACACTTCCTCCCACTATTTCTCTCTCTTACTTTTCCTTAATTTGTGTGCCAAATTTTTTGGTCTCAAGTCACATGAAACAGAGAGAGTATAAGTTAAAATGTTTGAATTGTCGATTAAGACTATCATTATGGGACTGAGGGAATTTGCATATCTTGCAACCTGTTGGACCTGGCGAGCACCGATGCGGTGACAATCTAATGGCTGGCCGACTATCCATGTCTGGTTGGGCCGATAAAGTCTGAGGTTCCATCCCAAAACCAATTGGCAATGGGAGGAGTAGCTCATGATCTTTATTTAGTCAATGCTTGACTAGTTAATTCCCGATATGAGATAATTGTCTCTAACGTGGGTTAACATTGCTGGTTCTAGCTCGAGCAAGCGACATTGGAGTGGTTTGACTCCTACTTTGCCTTTATTACAACCTTTGCACTTCTCTCGTGTTTTGTTTCAACTTTTCTTCTTAATTTGCTCTGCGTGCTGGTTTATGTTTGCTGCGAGTGGGCGTTACTTTCTATGAAATGTTTTCAGGGTGGTTTTAGGAGAAGCGGATTTCGACTTAGAATAATACTAGGGACACAAAAAACTCACAAAATCTTGTTTACAAAATCCTAGGTGTAATGATTTTTATTGTTGTTTTTAATTAAAGTGTGACGGGTCCATTATCGATGTAACTAATAAAATATCGCCATCTCATCTTGTGAGCAAGATTTTGTGACCTTATTTTGTGCCCCTAGTATTGCTCTTCGACTAATGTTGTTGTCATTTTAATTTTATTATGGTAATTTAATCATACCATAAGCAAGGTACAAACAACGCTTTTAAAAAATATTGTCAACTCAATTGTGACGAAATAGTTTTTTTTTTTTTTTTCCTCTCAGAAGAATGCACTTCTAATTTTGAGATGGAGGGGCTATGTCATTAGACGTGACCAAAAAAAACCGGCAACCGGCTAACCGCCGGTTGATAACCGGTCAAAACCGGGTCAAAACCGGGAAACCGGTTAACCGGAAACCGGTTAACCGGAAACCGGCTCAACCGTCAACCGTAATTCCCCGGTTCGGTTTCGGTTAGGCCTTTCTCAAAACCGGTAAACCGCCGGTTATAACCGGATAACCGCCAACCGGATAACCGGTTATAAAACCGGAGGTTAACCGCCTAACGGCTACTTTTCAAAAATTTGCACCGGGCCCCCCCCATTTCCCCATGTCTGACTGACCACCACTGTCCAAAAACGGCTAGTTTTCCAACTAGCCGTTAGTTCAGTTAACTTTCGGCCTTAAATGAAAAAAAAAAAAAAAAAAAAAAAAAATTGCTTACATATAAATACCCCCTCCCTCCTACCATTTTAGTTCCACATCTTCTCTATACTCTTTCTCTCTCTACTAATTCTCACACTCTCTCATATTTCCAGTTAGATTGCATAATTCCAGTCAGTTTTTTAACGCTTTCCAGTTAGTTTTTTAACGAAATCACTTTTTTAATTTATTTAGAAAATTCCAGTCACTTTGTTAACCATTTCCAGTCAGTTTCAAATCATTTTCCAGTTAGTTTTCAGAATTCCAGTCAGTTTTTGAGAGTTTCAGTCAGTTTTTTGACAGTTTCAGTCAGTTTTTTAACAAAATCTGTGTTTTTCATCATTTTCAGTCAGTTTTTTAGCGAGTTTCAGTCAGTTTCTAAACAGTTTCAGTTAGTTTGTTAACAAAATGGCCTCATCTCGAAGGAGCGGCAAGGAACATGTTGGTTCTTCCTCACTTAACCCGGAAATTGAGTCACATTTTGAGGAAAGTGAGCAAAATGTTGAAGAAAATGTTCCTCAAAGTGGTAGGGCCGGGGCCGGCCGAGCTCGAGGCGTGGGAAGAGGTGGTCGGGGGCAACGTCAAGCACGAGAATCCAAATCCGACACTTTCACGATCCATTTCCGAAAAGTACAAATTGACCCCAACGACTTTGTACATTTTCGAGCGTGTTGCAACTATTGCACCAAATCTTACCCGTTCGCAAAAGGTAATGGGCATGGAACATTGAACCATCACTTGAGATCAACACATCCTGAAAAACTTGGGATTGATAGTGATCAAGCTCAATTACAATTTGCTCAACCTAACACCCAAGGTACGTCTTCGGTCTTATTTAAGTTTAATAATGTCGTTTATAGGAAAGAATTGTGCAAATTTGTGTGTGTTAAAGGGCTTGCTTTTAACTTTGCGGATGATGACTTTTATGAACGGTTTATTAGACTTTCTTTAAATCCGGCCGCCTCCAAAGTACCACGTACGACTCTCGTACGCGATATTAAAAAAGTGGTTTTGGAATATAAACATTTTTTAATTGATGTTTTATCAAAATTAGATCAAAGAGTTTCAATTTGTGCCGATGGTTGGAGTGATCATTGGCAAAGAAATAGTTATTTGGGTGTTACATGCCATTGGATCGATAATTCGTGGACTTTACAAAAAAGACTACTTGCATATGATAGTTTTGAACCACCTCATTCCGCGGAAAATATTTGTAGAAAGTTGCACGCCATTTTGGCAAAATATGGTCTTTTGCAAAAAATATTTTCTATTTCATTCGACAATGCTAGTGCTAATACCGCTAGTATACCGGAATTGATGCTCATTTGTCAACCGTCACTTGGGGGTAAGTATTTTCATATTAGATGTTTATGTCATATCATAAATTTATGTGTTAAAGATGGTTTGGATGCTTTAGATCAATATGTTAAACCCATTAGAGAGGCTCTTTATTTTATTGCAAAAAAAAATAAAATTACAAGAAAATGGATAAAATATTTACTAAATAAGGGTCTTCCCGAAAAATATTTTTCTATGGATGTTCCGACTAGGTGGAATTCTACCTACAAAATGTTAATTGATGGTTTTGAGTATAAAGAGCATATCATGGATTTTTTTATTAGTATGGGCTATGAAATTCCTTTATTTGCGTATCAATGGAACGCTTGCACTAATTTATGTCAATTATTAAAGATTTTCAATACCGCTACTTTGGCTTTGTCGGGAGTTTATTATCCAACTTCCGTTTTGGTACTTGATCAATGTATTGCAATAGTTCTAAGTTTTAAAAATTTGCAAAATTGCACCATTTTAAACGAAAGCATTGCTTCCATGAGGCAAAAGTGGGTCAAATATTTTGATAACATTCCGTCTCTATTTTTGCTTGCAAAGATGTTGGATCCCCGTATTAAATTGAAAGATCTAGTCCGCATAATAACGTTTTATTATGCAAATTTATACCCCAATGGGGACGGATTACACGAAAACCCGGCGATTATTGTTGAAAATACAAAAAAAGATTTGGTGACTCTTTATAATGAGTATAATGCAATTCATGGAAATGTTTCTCAATATGGCTCAAGTCCTAATGAAGAAGATATTGATACACAATATGATGTGAATAACGATCCATATAGTTTTGTTAATGATATTTATTTTTCAAAACGTCCTAGAACGTCTCCTTCTTCTTCTTCTACCTCTAGCATTCCGTACGAGTTGGAAGCATATTTCTCTACTAGACATGAAGTTGTACAAAACACTTCAAATCCAATTTCTTTTGATATTTTGAGGTGGTGGTCACAAAGGCAAGAAACTTATCCCATACTCTCTTTAATTGCAAAAGAAGTCTTAGCTTCTCCCGCTTCAACCGTGGCCGTCGAATCGGCATTTAGTGTGGGAGGAAATGTTTTGGATGCAAGACGTTCCCAACTAACTTGTGAAAATTTGGAAAATCAACTCTTGCTTGGTGATTGGGTTAGAGCGGAAAAGAGGGAGCAAGATATGCCTTATGAAGAGGATTTAGTAAATGTAGATCCACAATATCAATACGACTTGGAAGATTCTACGGGAAGTTCGGAAGGGGACGGAATGTAGATAGTTTTTATTTTAATTTTTAGAATAGGTTTATTTTTATTTCATTGTAATAGTTTAGTTGAGGTAATAAGGCTCCATTTTTTCCTCCCTTAATTATAAAAGGGCAAGGATTGGTTGTCCCCCTCTTTGTAATTTTAATTTTAATTAATAAAATTTAAGGGTACCGTCCCTTTTTTACTTAAAAAATTTGTGTTATACATTATAGTTATACACTTATACATTTTAAGTTTTTAACTTAAAAACAAAAAAAACAAAAGAAAACTGTTTAATATATGTATGACTCATACATATACTCCCGTTTTTTTTTTTTTTATAAAAACTGTTTAAAAAAAAAAAAAAGTTAAAAAATCTGTTAATAAAACTGTTAAAAAAATCTGTTAAGAAAACTGTTTAAAAAAACAGTTAAATTTTTTTTTTTACTTGAAAAAAAAAAACTTTACTTGAAAAAAAAAACCCTTTAAAAAAATGAAGTGTTTTTTTATTTTATCTTTTTTTTTTAACAAAAAACTGTTAATAAAACTGTTTTGAAAAAAAAAAAAAAAAAAAAAAAAAAAAGTTAACCGGTTTAACCGGTTTAACCGCATTAACCGGTTAACCGGTTAACCGGTTAACCGTAACCGGACATAACGGTTAGACGGTTAGGTTACGGTTAGCATTTAACGAAAAACATAACCGGCGGTTATAACCGTCAACCGCCGGTTATAACCGGATGGACACGTCTATATGTCATAATGTGCTTCATGTGAGACTTGGGAATGACCGGGGGCAGTCAGACTGCGTAACATTAACATCCAGTTGAACTCCGCCACACGATGTCAAAACCAATAAAAGAGATGTGAGTAGGAGTAAATGTCGAAAATAAGCCTAATATAAATTACATGCTATAATAGGCTAGTTGCATGTTATAGTATGTTGAGTTCCATTTTACAGTAGACTTGTTCAATTACTATGCAGTCGGACCACAAACGTAATATATCGCACCGGTTAAAATAAACAAATATGGACCGATACAGACGTGAACCCGGACTATATTGCGTTGCTCTTCGTTTTAATTGTTTCATTTATAACTAATATCTTGATGTGCATATAAAATTTTGAATCAGCTACTAGTCCAAGTTTCATACTAAGCAGTAAACTTGAGTATTTCCTTTTGATCATGTCATCGGAATTCTCGGTTTGTTTAGGAGCCATTTTTATAAAAATTTCAAATTCACCTAACAAGAACAGAGCTTTAATTTGTCCATAATATATTTCTTGTCACTTCTTGCCAAATTTGGATCTTTATATAATGCCAAGTTTTATTAATTGCTCCTTCCTTCTTTATATGATTTTTTAAACCCTTCTTTAAATAAATTTAAAATTTTATTTTAAAGACATTTTGAAAATATTTAGTGATACAATTGAATTTTAAATGCATAAATATTATTGTTATCCACTTTTTTTAAAACATGTTGTTTGGCAAATATTAAAATGATTGCCGAAAGAATTTTGGTAAAAGTAACTATACAAGGATAAATTTTCATAAAAACAATAAGTTTGAAATAATTTTTTTAAAAATGAGATTTTTTTGGGGGATAGAGGTAGTACTCCCTCCGTCCCCGGACTAAGATTCTTAGTTTGACTTTACACGGAGATTAAGAAAAAGTAAATGTTGTGAGTATGAAAAAATAAGTAAGAGAAAGTAGGAGAGATAAAGTGGGTATAGAGTTTTTGTTGTGAGAATGACAAGTGAGTCCCATAGTCCATTTTAGGTAATAAGGTAACTAAAAACCATAGACAAACCAAAAAAGAAAGTAAGAACCTTAGTCGGGAACGGAGAGAGTATCAAGTACTCCATGTATATTCATGTATATACAAATACAAACCGGGGCAAGAAAGAAAAGGAAAAAGTAGTGCAAGAAAAGAAAATGGTGCTGGCTGACGGTATCATGAATGTAAAAAGGGTAATGTTTAAAAGCACAAAAGAATTTACACAATAAGATTAAAATGAAGTGACGATATTTCATTCGTAGCATCCATAGTGAATCCGACACACTTTAATTAAAAGCACCAACAAAATTATGACATAACGCTTTGTAAGCCAAATTTAAACAAAATTTTGTTGCTTTTTTTTTTTTTTTTTTTTTTCAGTACTTTATATTTTCATGTAAAAAACACAGCAAAAAAACAGGGGGCTAAAACCCAAGCTCCCTCTTATTCCTAAAACTCTTCCTCACCTCTCTTTTGTCTCTATGCTCTTCTTCCCCTCCTCTGGGTCCCACCTCTTCACTTCCTTCCTTCAGCATTACACAAACACACACTCGCAGACAGAAACTCCTTCTATGGCCCCCACTTTCTGACCTCATTCTCCACTCTCCATCTCTAACTTGATATCATCTCTCTCTCTCTCTCTCCTCCTTCATCTCCTCAAACCATACCAAAAAGAAGCTACTCATAAGAAACTGATCATCTCTTTTCTTGATCCATCCCCCTCCTTTTAAACCACTTCTCTCCTCCCTTCACAACCATCACTTCCTCTTTCTCTTAAACACTAATCAATCTAGTTTCTCTGCCCAGTGATAATAATTAAGTTCAGATCAGAATATACAATGGCAAAAGAAGGTGGTAAGATTAATGCCCGCAGCAGCCGAGGAGAAGGGCAGGGGTTAAAGAAGGGACAATGGTCCAATGCCGAGGACCAAGTTTTGATGGAGTACGTCCAAATCAATGGCGAAGGAAATTGGAGCTCCGTCCCAAAAAAATCTGGATTAAAGAGGTGCGGAAAAAGTTGTAGGCTTAGATGGGCTAACCATTTAAAGCCTGATCTCAAGAAATGTCCTATCTCTTCCCAGGAAGAGCACAAGATCATCGAGCTTCATGCTGAGCATGGCAACAAATGGGCTTGCATCGCTGCTAATGTATCTTCACCTCTCTCTCTCTCTCTCCCTCTCCTCTTCTCTTCTCTCTCAAACACTAGGAAGTAGCTAGGAGGAACAAAGGTTATTTATGGACTCTTTCTGATTGTGTTGTGTTTAAGGAGTTCTTGTTATGATCATCAGCTTATACATTTCTTATATATGTGCATGCATTCATCTTATCCTTTTGTTGTTGTTGTTATTGTATTTATTTATCTTTGGGGGTGGTGGTGGTGGAGGAGGAGGGTTTGTTGAATTAGTGATGAATTTGACTTGTTGAATGACATGCATGATAATTAATTAATGCTAAATCTGCAAAAGAAATGGTGTTCTTAACTAGTTCTTCCATTGGATTTTCAAGCCAGATTCTCTTTTTGGTTATCTTGATTTTATACTCCCTCCGTCTCAAAACAAAGTATCCAGTTTGACTTTTTCGGTCAACACACGAGTGAACTTTGACCAAACATTAAGATGATTAGATTAACATTAATGTTTGATCGAAATTCACTTTAGTTGATAAAAAAAGTCAAACTGAGTATGTACTTTGTTATGAGACAGAGAGAGTAACTTTGATTTAATCAACCTATTCAAGAATTTGGATTTTTGGTGTCTTGTCTTCTCTCTCTTTCTATTATGAAGCTTCTTGACTAGTAATTTTCTTGTTTTGCATTATGTTCTTTGATTTCTGTTTGCATGCTTAATTTTGATATTCATCTTTAATTTGTCCATGGTGCAGCTCAAAGGTCGCACTGATAATGAGATCAAGAATTTCTGGAACACAAGGGCAAAGAAGCGCAATCGTGCCGGTTTACCACTTTACCCTCTCTACATCCGACAACGCCAAGGACCAAATTCCTTATCCTCTCTCCTCCAAAACCCCAACTTTTCTCACTCCCAACCCACCGTTTTCAACTCATTCACTTTCACATCTCTGAATGCACCACCATATTCCTCTGGTAATTCTCATTTCAATCTTATGGGCAACACTAATAGAGGTGGTATGGCTTTATCACTATCTTCCTCTTCTAACCAACCATTTTCAGCTTCATCCTCAATCTCCCCCATGCCTCCTTATTATAATCAAGCTCTCCCGCTTACTAGTTTCAACATGAATGGTTTGCGTAGTACAATGGGAGCCTCTTTCAACGGCTTTACTTACTCACAAACCGAGCTCCCTTCAATCCAATTTCCATTTGATCAAGCAATCACACAAGCTTCTTCTTCCACCATCACCAATCAGAGTGAATATCTTTTCCCAACATCAAGAACTGATGTTGATAACTATGGAATTGCTCCTCAACTATATTCAAGGGGAAATGTTGGCTTTTTGGGAGATGTGTTGAGGGATTCTCAAGCTTTGCTGATTTCTGAGAAAGGGAAAGGGAAGGACATCCTGGATTGGGGGCAAATGGAGGAGGATCACAATACTGTTGATTTTGAGGAAATTTTCAAGGTTACCGATAGGAATATGAGCTCTGAAAACAATTTGGAGGATTCAAGCAGGGGTATTTCATCCTTCGGTTAGTTATCTTATATTCATGAATGTGCTCAACGTATTTTCATAGCATAAATTAATTGCGATTGTGGTTGCTGATAGATATAGTACATACAATAACCGCGCGTGATTGCACGCGACAGGAAGCGTGTGCCTCTAATCTTGATCATAACCCTAAATTCTATTCCATATTCGTCGTGCTGACTTTGAGGATCTTCAATTATAAGTTTAATTTGTCGTTTAACTAGATCTTATCTTTTTCCGTTAAGATCTTATTTTTTGTCGTTTCGCTACCATTTTTAATCATGTACAATCATTGGGGTACGTAAATGTTCATTATGCGAACTTACATTTTAGCGGGAAATGTTGAAAGTGAAGCAATTAAAATTATATAAAAAAAATGATGTCGCTATGCAATCTTCAATATCAGCTATACATGATCATTTGTGTTTGTGGTATAAATGAGTTGCATTTAGAATGTTATGAATTTTTTAAGTTAAATAGTCTTAACTGAAATTCCACCAGAAATTTGGCTTTGTAAAGCTTTGCTTGGTCTAACAGGGAGAATGAAATGAATTGAGGTAAAATATATTGGGGTATGCACTATATTGGTTAGTTTTATTATTATGAATTTAAATGAATGTATAGATTAGTACATTTTTCTAAATCATGTTGCTTCATTATTTTTTTTCATTTCATTTTGTTATATAAACATACCATAAAAGATCAAATAAATATAGGAGAGGCTAGAAGATTATGAAACCTTAATAAAAATGGATGGAAAAAGGGGGTGGGGGGCTAAAAAAATCTGCTTTCAATTACAATAATTATACGGCGTATTTTTTTTCCTCAGAGAAAGGCAAAGGGAAGGAAATCCTGGATTGGGAACTTATGGAGGATCCAACTGCTGTTGATGTTGAGTCAATTTTCATGGCTGCCGATGGAAACACCAGCCATGTAAACAATTTGGAGGGTCCAAGCACCGGTCATTCATCTTTTGGTGAGTCATCTTATACTCATGAATGTGCTCTCTCTCTCTCTCTCTATATATATATATATATATATATATATATATAGGTATGTGCTCAAATGAGAACCACAATTGCGTGAGAACCGTGAGAACCAAGCATAACCATTAAATTCTATTCCATATTCATTGCGTTGACTTTGAGGACCTTCAATCTTAAGTCTAGTCTGTCGTTGAATAAGATCCTATCTTTTTCCGTTAAGATCTTTATTTTTTTGTCTTTTCGCTACCATTTTAATATTTTAATCATGTACAATCATTAGGAGCAAGTATGTGTTGATAATTATGTGATGAACATAATTTTTAGCTGGGAAGTGTTGAACATGAAGAAATCAAAATCATACAAATCAAAACTGATGTCGGTATACAGTTTTGAATATCAGCTTTATATAATCATTTGGTTTTTGTGGTATAAATGAGTTGAATTTAGAATATCATGAAGATTATAAGCATAATAGACTATCACCTGAATATGCACGAAAAAAATTGGCTTTGTAAGGCTTTGCTTGGTCTAAGAAGGAGAAAGAAATGAATTGAGGTGTAAACTTGCAGGCCAAAAAAATATTTTTGGAGAAAGCACTATATTAGTTAGTTTTATTATTATAAATTTATATGCATATATATATAGGTTAGTACATTTGCCTTTTGTATTTCTTCATCATTTGTTTCACTTTTCATCTCATTTTTGTCATATAAAACTACCACAAAATAATAAATGTTGGAAAGGCTATAAGATAATGTAACCTTAAGGAAAATGGATGCAGAAAAAGGGGGGGGGGGGAACTAAATAAATCTGCATTCAAGCTAAGAATTTCTGTGTATTTTTTCCTCAGAGATAGATGATTTTGTGGAGAGGAATCCGTTGACCGCAGATGATATCTCAAGCCTTCTTGACAACTTCCCAATATCTGGGAAATCATTTGAAAATGTTACCGATGCCAACGTGGGACCCACCTTGGACAACACGCGAGAAGTTTTGTGGTCTCCTGTTGTGACAGCTTTAACTGTGGCTGAACAAAACGAAGAACTAAACCAAGGGACTTGCTGGTGGAACAACAACATTCCTGGTTTTTGGTCATAGCAGATAGAATCTCAGTTGGAAATCATAAGTCTAATTTTTCGGTTAATAAGATTTTAGTATGTTTTTCCATTAAGATATTTTTATTTTTGTCGTTTCGCTACCATTTTTAATCATGTACAATCATTAGAGTGAGTAAATGTTGATTAGGTGAACTTAAATTTTGACGCGAAGTGTAAAAATTGAAGCAATTAAAATCATACAAATTAATCAAAACTTATGTCATTATGCAATCTTCAATATCAGCGCTATATGATCATTTGCGTTTGTGGTATAAATTATTAGAATTGGGTCCTCATCCCCTTAAAAGGCCTTGTTAAGGGGTGAGGTTATCCAACCTATATAGTTAATCAATTATGTTCTCCAAGTTGATGTGGAACAAATGAGGCTTTAACACGCCCCCTCACGTGTAGGCCGGCATGACCTTCGGCTCTACACGTGGACCATTAACACGCCGGCATGACCTTCGGCTCAAACCCAACACGGGTAAACAACTCCATCATCAACTTGGGCCCATCTCTGATACATACCATATTAGAAAACAAGAATAGTTCATAATAATAATGAAAAAGAAATAAGGAGGATGAAGAATATGATGGACACAGCAATATTAGAGGAAATCTCAATGACTCTCCGTGAGTCTTCATTGCACTAAATTCCAACTATATAATGATTACAAAGAGTGTCCTACACTACTAAATCCCTATAACTAAGGTAAGGATAAATTCAAATAATAAAAATATATTCCTACTTAATCACTATCTCTATTTACAAAGATACACCAAAGATATGATATGGTCACGAGCATAATGCATGCACAAATAATCTGTCCAATACCCCACTCAAGCAAAGCGGAGGAACGGAGATGCAGCTTGAAATTTGCTTGAGGAACGGAGATGCAGCTTGAACATGAGACCTCGAGTAGCTCAGAAGATGGACAATAACCAATTTACCTTGAATAAATGCACGAAATCCGTCGGTGAAATTATGATTTAAATGTCGTCATCAGGTAACACATCACAAGTTGAAAACATGTTGACGGCGCCAAAAACTTGTTAGGTTTTTATTCCGCAAGTGCACGGGTGTATGTAGTATAGAAAGTGCAAGAGCGAGTCGATCCCACGAGGACAACTTTACTTACAAAATATCTTTGCTTAAAATAAGAAAATAAAGAAAAGAAAATGATTGGGGGTTATAAAATTGTTTTGTCACTGAACTAGATATATATTGCAAAATACTCTAACTTTGAATGAAAACTCTTATGAAGAAATACTTCCCGGGATTGGGACTCAAACAATCAAACGTTCACCAAGTTAATCATGCTCTTTTTAGTTTAAAGTTTCATTTTAAATCAAGGATGGTATGCTTGGCCTACACTACTTCTCACGATCAAGCAAGTAGCGTTTGTATTCTCATACTAATTATGCCCTAACTGCTTGAGAAATCCGTTTATGTTGTCCCCGCCCTGTCACAAACGGGCATTCCGGCTTATCTCTAGCTGACCATAATTAGTAAGAATCCATTAAGTTTTCTTTATGAAAATCGGCATACTTCCACTCAAGGAGCACCCCTAGGCCATTAACCTACTCTCGTGATTAATGAAACCCAGTCTATTCATATGGTTCCGTTAGTCAAGATTCCACTCTCGCTCCATCTCTTGACTAACTAAGATTCATACAAATCATGGAGCTCATCATGGTTGTAGGCGTTTTAGTACAATATGAAGAGATTGTTTAAGATGAAGAGAAGAAAAATAGAGCATAATTAAAGTTGATGAACATATGGTGCTGAGTTTCCAACCCCAAGAAAAAGGGAGGATTACTCACAAGCCATTATAAAACAAGATAAACAAGATTTAAGTAAAGCAATAAAAAGATAAGAGAAGAAGAAAACTTAGTCTTGTATTGATGAAAGCAATAAGGGCTGCAAATAATTCTGTAAGAATATGTATTGCCTTTCCTCAAGAACACCAAAAAAAAAAAAAGATTTAAAATAATAATATTGTGAGACTAAATTTTACTAGAGTAATGTTACAACAATTTATGGATCCTTCCCGGATGATAAAATATGATGTAAAAGTCTTCTTATATAGGCTTTGGGGTAAAGAGAGGTGACTTTTCCCGGATAACTTCTTGAAGATGTCCCAATTGAAAAGGCACCTTTTTGCTGAAACAGGGGGTGCTCGGCCGAGTCAAGGAAGGTGCTCGGCCGAGCAAGCCTTTGAAAATTTTAACTTTGCCTTCTGATGCTCATGCTCGGCCGAGTCAAGGGAGGTGCTCGGCCGAGCACCTGCTGGAACTCTCTTATTCTTCAATTTTCTTTGTCCAGCTATTTTACTTTTTACTTGTTTGTTCTTCCTCCTTCCAAATCATGCCCAAAGCTATCATTATGCTCCACAATCCTGTATTAATCACAAAACTACACCACCAAGCATATTATCCGTGTATTGAAGTAAAATGAGATGAGTTAAGCTATATATTTACTAAATTAAAGTAAAAAGATAATATTTTTGGACCTTAAATGACTATAAAATAGTCATTTATCAACATCACTCAAAAGGAATGGGTCATTACCAAAGTATGGGGTTTTCTCAAAAGCTTCTCCCATTAATGTTTGAGAATTAACCAAATACTCCCTCCGTCCCCGCAGCAGAAGTGTCACCAACTTTTGGGACACGGAGATTAAGCAAAGGTGGTAGATGTGTGGCAGAAAATAAAGAGAGTGAATGAGTGTGGTAAATAGTAGTGTTGGTTGAATAAAATGAGTGGTGGAAAATGAAGAGAGAGAATTAGTGGGATTAAATAGTGGTGTTGGTTGAATATAAATATATTAAAACATTTCTATTTTGGGCAGTGTCACTTGTGTTGAGACAAACCGAAAAGGAAATAAGTGTCACTTGTGCTGGGACGGAGGGAGTATGAATTTGCCAGAATTTTGAGGTAGGAATGAGAATTCGAAAAGAAGCGAATTAGAAAATCAGCCTTTGTAGTAGAAAGTGGTAGTTTGAAATGGGAGGGGATGGCTAGACAAAAACCATTAAAGGCAGGGGTTTTGTCGCGGTCGGGTAAAACTTGATCAAGTGTAGTTGAAGAACGTAATGAAAACCTCTTGGTACAATCAGTTTGATCAAGATCCACACTAAGACAAAAGGGGTCTAGACTGCTAGGAGATGCAGCTTAGTCCAGATCGGAGGGCACCGGCTTGGGGGATGCTAAAGGTGCTAGAGTAATAGGTTGATAATGAGATTGTTGGCCGAGAGATGAATGGCAAGCCTTCTTAGCTTGTTGGGGCGCGCATGAAAGTAGGCCAGACATCAGCTCGGGCTGAGAAGCACTTCTGGTGGAGAGGCGCGGTCCACTGTTAATGCGCTGACTTGGGCCTATTAAGTGGTCTTCTGGAGGAAAGAAATGGCATGAACTGTGAGGATCATTTAGTGGGAGCTCGGAAGAAAGCCCAATGTTGATTGGATCAATGTCCGTGTGAGGTAGGCCTGTTGAACTACGCGCACAATGGATTGATAGCACGTCCAAAACATGGTTTGCTGCTGGACCAGCAACTAAATTTATTTTTGGAACGGTGAGGAGTGAACCTATTGCGCGTGGATCAGAGATGTCAAGAAGATGACTATAGAGGAAATCTAAAGAAAGAGAGGGTTGTCGAAAATTGTAATAGTTGATAAATTTGTCGTACAATGGATCAAGTCCATCAACAAGAACATCAATAAGGTCGATCTCGGAAATAGGATTTCCGGCTCTATCAAGAGCATATGAAATCGATTTTGCTTCAGAATAATAATCTTTCAAAGATTGAGACGGAAGTTTTCGAAGGCAAGAAAGTTGGTCGATGAGATCCTCAATGTACCAATTTGTAGAACAGAAAAGAGAAGGAGATTCATTAACATTAGTTAATGGTTTTTCTACATAGGAAGAACAATCATTTGAATTTAACAATTCATTTTGTTCTGGATATAACCAATCCGAGATCGAAAAAGAAGAGTCAGTATGAACGATTTGGCTTGGTTCATAACAACGCAAACAATCCCTTGCGGTATGCCCAAGAACATTACATAACTGACAAATAACATCGGATGATGGTAAAGTTTCAAAGGTTGAAACGGGATCGTACCAATAATCATCCATTGATTTTTAAATAAAAGAAGAAGCGAGAGGCCCGAGTGTTAGCATGGGCTGTATTGGGCCGGCAATGGACTATGTTGGAGGTTCCACCTTAAAACCAATTGGTGGTAAGGGGAGTAACTCCTCAAGTCTACATAAATGAGTTGCATTTAGAATATCATGAAGATTATAAGCTTATTAGACTATCACCTGAAAATGCACGAGAAATTTGGTTTTGCAAGGCTTTACTTGGTCTAAGAAGGAGAAGGAACTGAATTGAGGTATAAATTTGCAGACCAAAAAATATTTTGGAGTATGAACTAATACTCCCTCCGTCCCAAAATGATTTTCGCGTTTGACTATTCAAACTTTTTAAGGATATGAACACTTGCTTCATTAGCCATGCTTTGTTTAAACCTAAAATGTAGAAATGTGAAGAACTTTTTGGGACAATGAGAAATGGCAAATGAGAAGATCATTGTGGGACGGAGGGAGTATTAGTTAGTTTTAACTTTTATTATTATGAATTTATATGCATATGCAATAGGTTAGTACATTTGCCTTGGTGTTGCTTCATTATTTTTTTCACTTTTCATTACATACATTTTTGCGATATTAAACTACCGTTTAATCTAAGAGAGGCTATAAAATTATGAAGCCTTAATGAAAATGCGTGGAGAAAAGGGGGAGGGGGGGTGCTAAAAAAATCTGCTTTTAATTTCAATAATTTCTGTGTTTTCTTTCCTCAGAGATAGAAGACTTTGAGGAGATGAATCTGTTGACGGCAGATGATTTGTTTTTGTCAAGCCTTCTCGACGACTTCCCATTATCTGAGCCTGTCTATGATTGTTAGTTATGCTGCAAATGATGATTCATCATCTGGGAAATCATCTGACAATGTTACAGATGGCAATGTGGGGCCCACCACGGGCAACCAGCGAGACGTTTCAAGGAGTCCGGTTGTGACAGCTCCAATGGTGGCAGTACCAAACCATGAACTGAACCAAGGGACTTGATGCTGGAACAACATGCTTGGTTTTTGGTTATAGCTAAGATAGAATCAGTGGGGAAAATAAGGTTTTGAATTGGAGGTTATTAACTACAGAAGCGTAATTAAGTCAGGGTCGGTGTGCGCTCTTTGATTAATCAAGTAGTTTCGGTTGTTTGTCTTTTGATTAAGTGGCTTAGTTTCAAGTTAGGTTTAAGTAAGAACTTGAACTGATTCAATTGTGTTAGATGTTGTGTGACATGTTTTAAGGTTTAGGGTGAGGAGTTAAGTCTATGGCTCCTTAGTGGTTCTTCTAGCGAGTTAGCTTTCTGCTCTAACGGCTTTCGAGTGTGTTAGGGTTAGGGTTTTCATGTTTTGATGAATACTATCATGTAATGGACCTTGAGTTTTAGGGTTTTCTTGATTTCTGTTGTAAGTGTTTTGATCTTAAGTCAGTTGAGAGTTCAGATTTGTTATCTATCTTTGGTTTTTGGTGATATTTGTTAAAATCCATCTGTCCAGAAATGAACTTCTGAAAAAAATAAAAAATGTTTTGGTCAAAATATTCAAATTTGTTCTTGTTGATAAAGAGCAAATTTAAAATTTTGTGGACGTATTTTGTAGGTAAATTCTATATACAAGGCATATTACATACAAGGCACCAATAATGGCGAAACTACCCTTCGCGTGTCGTGTGCGAAAGGACAACAGGAAGCCTTCATGTCGTGTACTTTTACACGACATCGACCAATTGTGTAAAATATTAGGTCGTATGAACTTATACGAAATTTAAATTTACTCTGTCATTAAGGTTGTACACAACCACACGATATGATGTCATACTCTCGTGTATATCCATACGACATATCAAAATGAAGGTGTTCTTCGATGATTTGCAACACGATGTTAATGATACGCATATGCTATGATAAATTATTGAATTGTGTTGTTAATTGAGCAAAATTTGTACACTTAGACATGACAAGTAACAAATGTCATATTGAATCATACAATATCATATAAACTATCACATTTAAGTGATACCACTTTATTTATAATCCCCAAACAAATGATTGTGGTGTTATATTTCTAATCAAGATTATATTTAAAGAGGTAATTAAACATGTTATAATTCATCATACAATATCATAAATAACCTATCACATTTATTAGTTAAAAGTGATACCACTTTATTTATCAACTAACAGACGATGTTATGACGTGCATATACTATGTTAAATTAATGAATTATGGTGTTATATACTATGTTAAATTAATGAATTATGGTGTTATATTTCTAATCAAGATTATATATAATGAGTTAATTAAACATGTAATATAACGAGTTAAGTTGTTTCGATGATTTGCCAAACGAGGTTAATGATAAGTTGTACATTAGAGGAATGCCACTCGCTCAAGATTATATATTTGAAATTATCATATTTGTTAATCAAGATTATATGTTTATTGTTATAATAATGTGGAAATCAAACAATGATTACATATATGAATGAACCAACATCATACAATATCATATAACCTACCACATTTATTTATAATTAAATTTCTCTTTTTCATAAGTTGTTTCGTGTGGGAATACACGACCTATATTAGGACATCTCGTATGAACAATACACGACTTGATAGATTATATCTCGTGTATTGTTCATACGAGATTATTACCAGAAAAAAAACCATTTCGTATGGAATTTATACGACTTGTACCATATTGTCTCGTGTTTAATCACACGAGATACACCCAGAACAGAACACTTAAACCCCCATAAACCCTACCTGTAACGGCCATTAACACGCATTACACCGCCGGTTGGTTAACACCCATGCAGCACCATTGATATGCACTTTCACAACAACCATTCTTAACACCCATCAATCTATACACATTATTATCATTAATTCTCAAATCATCTAACACCATATTATGGATTCTCCACAACATTCTCCAAGTCTTTATGATCACATTAATCTTGATCTTGTGGATTTTATTTTTGAACAAGAAGGTTTGCCACCAAATTCTCCACATCAAAATCAAAATCCAAGCTGCAATGAAGTAAGTTCTTAAAGTTATATTTGGTGTTATGATCAAAATCACAATAAAAATCCAATATTGAAACTGAATTGTTTTTCAAGATTGGATTTTTAAATTCTGATATCGTGCTATGTCGTGTACTAATACACGAGTGGTAATTTACTACGTCGTGTATATGTACACGAGATGTGCAGAACCCACTCGTATATAAGTACACGACATAGTTCTTAATATGTCGTGTATAACTGCACGAAATGTCATTCAGCCTGTTGTTTATTTTGCAATTTTCTAATTGATGGTAATACAATTTGTAGGGACCGGATGTCAGTGATCAATTCGATACATCCCTATTATTTTCAAATAGGGATGAGCTTGTTAAACACGTACGGGATATCGCGGCCCGTCAAAATATAACCCTTTCTATAGGAGATTCGAGGAAGACAAGTGGCAAGATCCTAGGCTACGCGAAGATTGTATGCCATTTTGGTGGCAAGTACAGGTCCGAAAAAACTAAGGATGTGAGGTTGACTAGTACGAAGAAGATTGGGTGCAATTTTAAAATCCGAGCCAAAGAAAGGGGTGATGGGTTATGGGGTTACGTTGTGAAGAATGGTTCTCATAATCATGACTTTCCAACGTATCCCGAAGGTCATCCGTTGGGTAAATTGACAAGTTCTGAAATGAGGAGGTGTGTAGCGCAAGTCAGTCTTCGGTGCGTCCAAATAACATTCTAACAATGTTAAAGAGGAAGGATGAGAAGAACGTGAGTACTCCGAAACACGTCCACAATGCCCTCACAAAATGCAAGTCACAAGAACGACAAGGGAGATCCTCTCTTCAACAATTCATAAAATTACTCGAGGATAAGCAATATATCGTCTTCATGAGGAAAGCCGATAAGAGTGACATGATCGGTGACATATTCTTCTCTCACCCATGAGCATCGGATATGCTTAACTGTTTTCCATATGTAGTACAAGGTGACTGCACTTACAACACCAACTGCTATGGAATGGCATTCCTTGAGATTATAGGATTTACTTCAACGGGGAAGAATTTCACAATTGCATATGCGTTCCTCCAAAATAAGAAGACTGAGAATTACACGTGGGCACTCAAGAATTTGCAAAGTCTTTTTCATAATCCCCACATGCCAACACTTTTCTTAACTGATCGTGACTTGGCTTTCATTAATGCTGTCCAAATGGTATTTCCCGAGACCGCACACTATTTGTGTCGAAGGCATATCGAAGTCAATGTTAGAAAGAGGGCGTTGGGTAGAACTAGTAGCCCGGAGTTAGGACTATTATTCATGAAGAGATTCAATTATGCAATATCAGCCGCTACTCGCTCAGAGTGGGACACCCGTTGGCAATTGTTTTGCATCATTACAGCTCTTATCCTGATTTATTGACCTACCTCCGGGAGACATGGATTGGTCCATACTCTACGAGTATTTTGTCCATGCACACAGATCAGTTACTACACTTCGGAACCCACACCACGAACAGGGCTGAGAGTGAGCATAACAGGTTGAAGAAGGCCTTGGGGAGTGCTTCTTCTACTTTTGACACATTGTTCAAAAAGGCTCATGAGATTATGGAAATCCAAATAACAACAATCAAAGCTAGTATGGAGCAATCAAAGAGCAGAATTCCAAATGATATGAAGACATGTGATCTGTATCACGACATATTGGGGCGAGTGTCAAAGGCAGCCTTGGACATCATCAAAGAAGAGCGGAGTCGTTGTGCGGGTAATGTCATGGATGCTTCAGATTGTGGGTGTTACTTGAGGCGAACACATGGACTTCCATGTAGTCACGAGATTGCATGCATACAAAAGTCTGGGGGCCGGATAGAGTTGTCCTCGATTCATGCTTTCTGGAAGAAGTTGGACATTGAACTAGAATACTGTCCAACTGAGCCTGATTTTGAAGCTGTGTTGAATGAACTGCAGAACGCACCTGCACCGGTAAAGAGAAGGTTATTCCAAACGATAAATGAAGGGCTACATCCACAAACCGGAGATGCTTCTGAGCCGGATCATATTTCAAAGGCAAATAAACCACGGACCACCAGTTGTAGAGTACTGTCAGATTGAGAGCGTACCGACAGACATTTTGGAGTCCCCACTACACCACCCTCCACTAGCAGCAGGTCTAGATCTTCATTGATGTCGCGGGAGTCACCCAATCCGAAATCAGCTTCAAACACTACACCATCTAGCCCTAATACTCCTACATCTCTTCCACCACTAGCTGGTTCAGGTCTTGGGAGAGGTAGAGGTAGAGGTTGAGGTCGGGGTCGGGGACGGGGACGGGGTCGTGGAAATGGACAAGTCAATGATATACATACTTCTGGGTATAGGATGTTGATTACACCTATCATTGTCCCATTTATTGATGGCTTCACAGATGTGATGGGTGATGGAAATTATGGATATAGAGCAGTAGCAGCGCAAATATACGGAACTGAGGAGATGTGGCAAAGAGTGCGCTCAGATTGTGCCAAGGAGCTGCTTCATCGCCGCGAGCTTTATGAGAGAGTTATGCCTTGGAGAGATATAGACGAGCTCTATAGTCGCATTGCTCACTATGCCTCACCTTGTTCGGAATATTATTGGTTGATACTCCCAGAGATAGGGCACATCATTGCCACGGTGTATAATGTGGTGTTTGTCTCGTACTCGCAAACCGCTGGCTTCACATGCCTACCAGTGACTGTACCACAAGGAACAGGACCACCCACAGACACACTTGTGTTGGGACATGTGGGAAACCATTTTATATTGGTATGATACTTCATTTTGTTATATTTAACTATCTAATTTACATTCGTTATATTTAAATATCTTTTTTAAATTTGTTATATTTGACTATTTAATTACTTTTGCAGCTGCACATGTCCGATAGTGATTACCCGATACCATCATTAGCACTATATTGGGAGGATCGACGTGATCCAAGCGCAAGTAACCTGATCATGCCATACAGAACTCGGATAGAAACATTCAACCGACTCTCAATTACGGCGAACGAAGCACGAATTGCAGGAAATAGGCCATAGTTTATGTGTATAGTGTATTGATTTTTGAACCATCCAGTTTGTATGAAGTTTTGTTTTGTTTGGATATTAGGGTGTATGAATTATGCATACTTGGTTTTTGTTTTGTTTGGATGTTAGGGTGTATGAATTTAGTTGATGTAGTATGCCTTGAAATTCTTGTTTTGATGTTGGTTGTTGTTGTGATGTATGGATCACTTGAATTATCCATATCTAGATGCCTTCCCCAACTCCCGGTATAGGTATGCCAACGCAGCTGTCCCCCAGGAGAGACCCCCCACTCTATCAATATCCACGCACAATGAAAGGTAGGCTGAGGGCATCTTATCCTGAGTCTTGTCCACGAACAGCGTGGAGCCCAGGAGGAACATGATGTACGTGGAAGCACGCTCGTCGGCGATCATGTCGGAAGGGGTCTAAAAGCAACGGCGGAGGCCATCTAAAGAGTAGGTCGTGCCCTTCTCACAACCTCTAAGACGTGTCCTGATATAGGCCAGGTCAGGCTCTGGAACCGCCTTCTTAACAGGGCCACCTGAGCAGCTGATACCTATAAATTGAAAATGAAATAATTAATAAAATTGATAAAATTTATGAAATTGATAAAATTAATTAAATTGTTGATAAAAAATATACAACAAACAAGAATATACCTAGGATATGGGTGACGTCATGCATAGTGATCGTCATCTCCCCCCACGGCATGTGGAAGGTGTTACTCTCGGGAGACCACCGTTCTACAAACGCCGTTAGGAGCGCCATGCTAGGCCGGCGAATGGTAGTATCATGTAGAGAATGGAGGCCCGTACCCTCAACACGAGCCCACCAAGCTCTATCACCCTCCGGTACAGCAGCAGGCGAGAATCTGTTGATTCCAAACAAAACATTATAATTAATTCTCCATCTGTTCCAAAAAACAGTCCCATTTTGATTTTTTTTTTTTTTTTTTGTGAACAAAATGTCAAAATGGGACTGTTTTCTGGAACAAAAGAGGTTTAAACACTAACAACAAATAATAAAACTATTTAATAAAATAATCATATACTTACTTATCTAGAATCTGCTGCCTGGTTTGCCGCTTCAACACCGGCTCACAAGTGGCGTTCTCCCAGATCTTACGGGCTCGGTGATGACCAAACCCGTACAACAAATCAAACACCTCCGGCCCCCCACCGGGGTTACTCCTAAGCACCCACTCCTCATCCTTAGCCTCTTTCCCCTTTCTGGCGGTCCTCTTGCGAGGTCTCGAACCTAAACTCTCCTCCTCCGCCTCCTCCTCCTCCTCCTCATCATCATCACAAGATCGGTGTGCCTCATGCACAAATGCACCTCCGGAATGAGTACCAGAAGATGACTCCTCCTCCGACTCCTCTGAGCCCGTCTCCTCACTATCCGTCTCATCATCCTGAGCCTGCTCAATCACGACATTATTGTCGTGCCTCTTTTTGGTACGTGCATCTCTAAGTGCACCTGCCTCCTCGGCCTTCCTCTTTCTATTAGAGGCAGTCGCAGGTTTACGTCCCTACAAAAAATTAAACAAGAGACAATAAATAAGCAACAATTATAGTTGAAATATTTAACAACAAAAAATTTAAACAAAATTCACTTCACAGATACCATTTCGTGTGGTAATACACGAAATGTTGATGTGCATTTCGTGTGTATTTACACGACATGTTTGTCAACATTTCGTGTATGAGCACACGATATGTAAACTGATGAATCAATTTACATGTCGTGTGCTCATACACGAAATGTTGACAAACATGTCGTGTAAATACACACGAAATGCACATCAACATGTCGTGTATTACCACACGAAATGTAAACTGATTCATCAGTTTACATATCGTGTGCTAATACACGACATGTTGACAGGAAGCTCGTGTGTGTTCATACGAAACACACCCCGACAATTTCAAATTTTATGCCCACGAATTCGTATCCGATTCAAACAAAAAACCCCAATTTATGTTACGAAATCGCAATTAGAACCATTTAGGATAGGTTTAAACAACATTAAGCGTTATATAATCGATTTTAGGCATAAAATTAATGTTGGATTTTCAAATTGAAACTTAGGTTTAGAAATTAGGTTTACTTTTGGAGCGGCGGTAGAAGAGGCGACTCCGGACTTTCCACCGGTGATAGGGAGCTTGTTTGTCCTCATTTGTGGTTGTGTATGGTGGTGGTGTTGTGGTGGTCAGTTGATTTTCACCGTTGAGAGAGAGAGAGAAGAACCGTCGTTGAGAGAGAGAGAGAGAGAGAGAGAGAAGAACCGCTGTTTGAATGGGGGAGGGAGGGGAAGGATTTTTTTTAGTATATATATAAGGGTATTTTGGTCATTTACGCGCGCCTTGTAAATTTCATGCCTTGTATATAGTAGCACCCTATTTTTTAAGGGAGGCAGTAGTTAATTTTTTAATTCTATTGTTGTCACTTATTAGTAAAATATATATTAATTGAGTCACCTTCCATGTTTACCCTTTTACAAGACTGGGGTGGAGTATATTTTTTGGCCTGGAAAAATAATCAAGTTGATGTTTTCTACATACCAGCTAGGTGAAAGTTTCACTACGACAAAAGACAATGGTGCCTCAAAATCAAAATCCCAAACTGAATATCAAAAAATTAAAATGTTAACTATGCTATTGCACTCATAAAAACTGTTCAATTTGTGTAAAAACTGTCACCAACTCCCTCGCTCCTTCTTCTCCATTCACCAATGTTGTGGGTAAAATCCGCACGAGGACATCTTCAAAGATATCGACATCCTGATAATTGTAACACTGTAAGTTATTTATTTATTTATTTATTTATTTATTTATTGTGTTACTAATATTTTTTACAGATAATAATCAGGTATTAAAAACGTGTTATTTGAACTCCCAAAGACTCTACTCAACGGCAAGCAAAGACTGTTGGGATTGGAGTCCTAAACTACGAGGAAGCAAAGGGGAAAAGGAATCTAAGTCGTAGGAGTTGGTGAGATCAAGAAGGAGTTCAAAACGGAGGAGAATTCTTGGGCGGAGAGGCAGGAGGGCGCCTGGAACATACCAGGCGGGCGTCCGGTCTTGACAGAAAGGAACAGGTTCTGGCGAGAGGAGTAAGCGGGCGCTCGGTGGTCTTCAGGCGGGCGCCTGGTCTGTCGGCCATGAATTATTTGTTTCCTATTTTGATGCAATCTCTACCAAATCGACCTAGGGCTTCCTTTTACTGCTATATAAGCATAGATACGACCTAGAACACATTGTAGCAACATATTAAAAGGTGTTTAATAATATATTGGCTTGGCAATTTCCCCCGGACGTAGTTCATGTGTTGAACGAACCGTGTAAACAATTCTTGTGTTCTTGTGTGTGTGATTCTCTCATAATTGTGCTTGTGGGTTTATTGTGTTCTTGATCTAGATTGCAACGGGGTACCACTAAATTCTCAACAACTGGTATCAAGATCTTTGGTTAGGAGGATTCAAAGTTTCATTCGTTGATTATTTTGAATCACGTTCTTGGGGACTTTGTGAAGCAATCGTGATGAAGAACTCAATCGAAAAATTCAACGGTGTGAATTTCATGTTTTGGAGGACAAGGGTTGAAGATTACCTTTATTGTAAGGATCTTCATAAACCCTTAGGTGAGAAACCCGAAGACATGTCACAAAGGGATTGGGAGACGTTGGATCGTAAGGCGTTAGGAGCGGTGAGGAGTGCCCTAACCGACGATGTTGCACGAAACGCGATGGAGGCCAAGACAACGGTGGGGTTGTTACAGATCCTGTCAGACATGTATGAGAAGCCGTCTAATATCAATAAGGTGCATTTGATAAAGAGGTTTTCGAATACGAAGATGTCGGAGGGGCATACAGCAGCAAGTCATATCGGCAGTTTTAAAGGTACGGTGGACCAATTAAAAAATGTCGATATTACTTTCTCCGATGAAGTGTTAGCATGTTTTCTACTAAAATCGTTGCTAGATACTTGGGAGGTGACTCTCACAACGATTAGTACGTTGAAAACACCATTGGTGTATACGGAAGTTAGAGATCTCATCCTTCAAGAGGAGTTGAGAAGGAAAGAGAAAAGGGGAGAATCTTCCACAGATGGGGCTGCACTTAGGGTGGAGAGAACTAAGGGAAGGGGAGGACCGAAAAAGGGGAAAAATAAATCGGTCAAGTGCTACAATTGTGGCGCGCTAGGTCATATTAGTTATGACTGTCCGGATAAGGATGGTGATGCACACATAGTGGATGAGGATGTATTAATCCTAGGAGATGAGCAGTCGGGTGAAAATTGGGTGTCGGATTCTGGAGCTTCTTGTCATGCTAGTGGGAATGCAGAATCAATGGATCGGTATAAAACTGGAGATTTTGGGGTTGTTTATCTTGGTGATGATCAACCATTGAAGATCAAAAGTAAGGGGGATGTGATGATGAAGACACCTAACGGGGTTGTTTTACAATTGCACGATGTGATGCATGTTCCGGATTTGAGGAGGATAGTGATTTCCGTTGGACGACTTGATAGTGAGGGGTATGGTGTAACCTTCATGGGTGGGTCTTGGGAAGTCACAAAAGATGCTAAAGTGATAGCTCATGGGGTTAAGGAAAAGATGTTGTACTCTACCTACAATGTCGATGTTCGCTCGGGTAGGAGCAAGAGGCTAAAGAACTGGCCTATTGGTGTTAAAAGGAGAGACATAAAGAAACGGTATGTTAGGGGGGAGAGGGACACAAAGTTGATCAACACGGTGTGGAAGTCTAAGTGCCCTAACAGAGAGCGTGTTCAGACCAAGAAAAGTCAATGCAAGAAACAAGGTATGTCCATGTTTCAAGGGGAAGCATTGTGAGGAAGGTGGGTCTGGAGGGAGAAGGCGAAGTTAGACTTGCGGGGAAAAATCAAGGTAGAAGCTGATTTGGGGAGGCAAGAACAATCTAACACGGAGGGGTTGAAACGTCGCTTGGTTTCAACTCGCCTTAGTGCTTAAGCGGGGAGGCAAGGCAATGTCAAGTCAATATGGGAGAAAAATGTGTTCGAAGGTGTTCATTCCGTGGTGGGAGTTGATGGGTGTTTCTATGGTTATGAGTTTAGTCTCCAGGTGGGAAATTTTTGGGATTGGAGTCCTAAACTATGAGGAAGCAAAAGGGAAAAGGAGTCTAAGTCGTAGGAGTTGGTGAGATCAAGAAGGAGTTCAAAACGGAGGAGAATTCCTGGGCGGAGAGGCAGGCGGGCGCCTGGACCATACCAGGCGGACGTCCGATCTTGACAGAAGGAACAGGTTCTGGCGAGAGGAGTAAGCGGGCGCTCGGTGGTCTACAGGCGGGCGCCTGGTCTGTCGGCCAGGAATTATTTGTTTCCTATTTTGATGCAATCTCTACCAAATCGACCTAGGGCTTCTTTGTACTGCTATATAAGCATAGATACGACCTAGAACACATTGTAGCAACATATTAAAAGGTGTTTAATAATATATTGGCTTGACAATTGCCCCCGGACGTAGTTCATTGTTGGGTTTCGGAGTAACATGCGCAGCGGAATATAGCATTTTTAAAATTTATGAAACCCAAAGCCCATAGATCCGTTCATATGATTAAATCAAATACAACAATATGAATAGAGGAAAAACTAACCCTTGATGACTTTGAATTCTAGCTTTGATCTTGGTGGAGATTTGAAGCTTGATCACAATGAAAGTAAGAACACGAACTTTGAAGATGATGAGCTTCACCCTCTAGCGGTATCCACACCACGAACGAATATCAAGGAGCTTCTTGATCTTGGTTGCTAGACCAAATTATGAAACACACTTTCACAATTTAATATGACTATATGGAATTTTATTTGTGCATTATTTTGTTCTTCAATCAAAGGATGTCTTGGAACAAAATAAACTCTCTCAAACTCTTTGGAGACTCACAAAATCATTAGTTAAGAGTGCTGGCCGAATTTGGTCTTTTATACACAAGTAGGACCTATTCCAAATAGGAAACTTGTGTCAAAATCCGTCCAAAATTCGTTTCCTAATCAAATTAGGAATCTGCCTCCCGACAGCACCGTGCGGCCGCCCAGAATGCACTGTGCGGTCGCACAACTATCTGAAACAAACTGGTACAAAACTGAACTAAGTGTGCGGCCGCCCAGTCCATACTGTGCGGTCGCCCACTTCCCCAGAATTCCAGAATTTCCAAAATTTCCAATATAGTCCTTTTAAAGATTCGTTCTCTTGTGTGTGACCCTCTAGGATTATACTAAGTTGGCAATGGGTTCAAACATGAAACCATAAGATATGATTAGGTTCTAGCAAACTGTCATACCTACCCAAATAGTATAACTAGATACAAGTTCGCATTCCTTTAGAATATGTCATAATCCTTTTGTCCACGATGTCATTGAATCACAAGTCATGGTCAAACAGTCAACTTGTTTTGTTCAATACTTTCTCGATTCCGAATATGTTGATAATCCAAATGACATTGATCCAATCAATTCATTTGAGTTCGGCTGAACATTTCATCAACATCATTCCTACGAGAGGCCCAAGCTTGACATCTCTCCGAGGAGGGACAAATCCATTTAGCTTATTATTCTTCCCTATGAGAATCCGATTATGCCAATCATACACTTTATAACTACCCGGTTAAAGGTAGCGTTTGAATATGTCGTTCATCAAGTGAAAGACTATAATAACTTCATGTCTAAGGATTCAAATGACATAACTAATATGAGATATATGTTCGACATAGACCATGACATAAATCTCATACAGCGGGTCATGTCCAGTACCTTGTTCCAAACAAGTACCTATAAATATAACATGATCATCCCATGATCATTTAGCCTTTATACTAGTGCTTAACAAGTACTAGGGACGGAGATTATTATAAGTAAACATGAACAACAATAATAATCAAAACATCTCTTTATTGATATGAAATAAATGATAACAATTACAACGTTTATTAAACGTGCCTAGGGCACCACTACCAACATTCATGTGTTGAACGAACCGGGTAAACAATTCTTGTGTTCTTGTGTGTGTGATCTCTCATAATTGTGCTTGTAGGTTTATTGTGTTCTTGATCTAGATTGCAACGGGGTACCACTAAATTCCCAAACAAAGACGTGGTCTAAATGGAAGATCTAGTCCGAGATTTTTGCTTAGTTTGTTAGGATAGAATTAGCTTATCTTTTTTTTCTTTGTATTGAATATATAAACTGAGCTATGAGGCTCGAAAGAGACGCGCAAGCTCTCACTGTAATCCGCCATAGCAACACCACTTGTAACACAAAAAACTCATTAATACAACCGTTCAGGGGTGGTAGGTGCTGAGAAACACCTCCCGAGGTTTTGTGCCGACGAGATAGTTTTCTCAAGGGCTTTCCTCGTTTACATTAACGTGTCATTATCATTCTTCATCTCCATTCATCAATTATATTCCATTGTGCCCTCCTAATCCTAAATCCAAAATCTAAACACTTTTTTTAGTTAATTCAATTCCCATTGTTTTTTCACCAAAACAACCAAATCTACTATTAATCTCTTCCTTGTTTCTTTTAATAATCCTTGTTAATCAACAATACAATTGGGTGTTGTTATACACACCCGTAAAACTTATTAATACACCCGTAGAATGTTTCGAAATTTTAAATGGTACAACACTGTAATGTACTGTTACGGGTGTATTCATAAGTTTTATGGGTGTGTATAACAACACCCATACAATTATTGTAATTTCCATTCATTAAGATTACAATAATTGTGTTGTTGATATTTTTCTTTTTTTGTTATGTAATAATTTTCTCTACGTGGATGTTACTATTCTTGCTACAAAAAGATGTTTATTGGATTTTGAGATGCTTAGTGAGTGTTTTCTAGTTAACCCAGATTTCTTAGTATATCGAGTTCTCAGCGCAAAATTTTCTCCGACGGGGTTTTCTTAAATGTCAAATGGAGACGGTGTCCAAGTTTTACTTGGAGTGAATTCGATAGTCTCAAGATTTAGATCGAGAAAAGGTCAATATTGTAGTTTAAAGAAGGGTTAATTATAAATTAGGGCCTAAAGTCTTATATGAGGTCCCCAATCGATGCCTAACTTTTATTTTTTAGCGATTTAGGTGTATTGATATTTTTCCCCAAATTAGGGATTTTTTACGATTTCCATCCAAAAACACCATTAAGTGAACATGTGCGTTGCACGTGACTTTGAGTGAGGGTAATTTTGTTATTTCAGATGGAAATCATCAAAAAGTCAAGCCCTAATTTGGGACTTTAATAATACTTTAGGCCCTAATTTATAATTAACCCGTAACTTTTTTTTCAAAACTCAAAAATTGTAAATTATATTGCTAGCTTTTCTGCCCCTCGTACTATGGCCCCAACATCAATTTGACACTCGTACTATTGAAACAACAAATGTATGATGCGTACTATTGTTTTATTAGCAAAATTAACCAATTTACTATTCAGTTGTTAATTTTTTTTAACGAACATTATTTTTTTAACGGACATTTTTTTTTAACAAAGATTAATAACTTAACGGAAATTTTTGAGGGAAAAATTGAAAACTCATCTTGTGTCTCTAGCCACCAAATAACAGTCACAACGAAAACCACCGCTCGCCATTATACTCTCGTCCTACTGGGAATGTTCTTATCCCTAATTTCACCTGTACCCCGACGTCCTCCATCTCCCTCTCCATCAAGCTCGCGCGCTAAGCCCTCGCCAGACAGGAGCTCCGGGAAGAAGAAATCACCGGAAAAACCGACCGTTATCGATGAATCTTCGTTGGACAATCCAGATCTGGGCCCTTTCCTTCTCAAGCTGGCGCGTGATACAATTGCGTCGGGTGATGGACCTAGCAAGGCCCTCGACTACGCGCTGCC